>JAJPUD010003875.1:0-21781 GCA_023553655.1 Myrmecobius fasciatus
GAATGGCAATTTTCAAAGAAATAAATTCACGTTATCAAAAGTCATATGAAAAATGTTTCAAATCACTAATAATTAGAGAAATACAAATTAAAACATTTCTGAAGTTTTATTTCATAGCCATCCAAGTGACAAATAGTTGTGATTAAATTGGTTACTAGCTGTTAACTATTGGTTGTAATCAAATATAGAATGATAAATCTGGAAAATGACAAGTGCTAGAGGGACTATGGGGAAACAGTTGCCTTAATGTGCTGTTAGTGCAGTGGCGAATCAGTACATTCTAGAAAGCATTTTGGAACTACGTCTCCAAAGTCACTAAACCATGATCCAATGAGATTACTACTAGTCCTATAGCCCAAAGAAATTCAAGAAAGAGGAAAAAGACCTGAATATACAAAAATACTTAGGGCAGCTCTTTTTGTGGTGGAAAGAACTGATAACTTAGAGAAGCAACAGGCAATGGTTTAAATTATAATATATGCTAGTGACACAATACTATTGTACCATAAGGAATGACAAAAGCGACATTTTCAGAGAAACCTGGAAAAATTTGAATTAATATCGAATGAATTGGGCAAAACGCAAGAAGCCTCCTATTCGTCTCTTGAGAGAGAGGTAGGTGATGGACTTGGTACAGAATGAGACATATATCTTTGAACATGAACAGTGCAAAAATTGTTTTGTTCAATCTTGATATTTGTTGTAAGGATTTTTTTTCTTTTTCTTTTCTTCTAATGGAAATGAAGGAGGGAAAGAGAATAAATGTTTATTAATTGAAAAAATAAAAGTTTAAAAACATTTATAGGTACTTTTAAAGTTTTCAAAACACTTTACATACACCATCCCAATTGATATAATTATGCTTCCTTGTGGGTCATGCGCTAGGGAAGGATATGAGCACCTTAATAAGAAATGAGATAATATATATTTTTGTTATTCAGTAGTTTTTTCAGTCACACCTAATTCTTCCTGACCCAGAGTGGTTTGCCATTTCCTTCTCCAGTTAATTTTACACATGAGGAAACTGAGGCAGACAGAGTCAAGTGACTTGTCCAGGATCACACAACTAGGAAGTGTCTGAGGCCAGATTTGAACTCAGAAGATGAGTGTTTCTGACTCCAGAGGTGGCACTCTATCCACTGCTCTCCCTAACTACCTAAGCTATAATTAGAGACTTTCCCAGAATAAAATGTGAGGTAGAAACATAAGAAGTCCAAGCTTTGATCAAGTCATGAATATTTTCTGCCAATGAGTCTGAAGCTGGGCAACAATCCGTTGTGTATGCCGTAAACGGGATCTTTATTGAAGAACTGATCAGCTATAAGACTCTTTCATGTCTAAGATTCCATGACTTTGGTCGTTTCTGTTGGCGGGGACAGAGATGAGAATATATTCCCTTTGAGGACAGAATTGGGCTTCTCTGCAAACTATTCCCCATCTAGCAGTCCCTTAGAAGCCAAACTAATAAGGTCAACAATTAGCAGTGTCCTAACTGGGGTCCCTACTGTTCACCCCAACAGTCACTTCCATGCTCATTGCTGGGTTGATGTGTCTAATGCACAGCTCTGGACAGTAAATCTCCATCACCTACTGAATCATGTTCATCTCCTTAGCATTGCATCCAAACCCCTCTGCAATATGACCCTGCTCTGTCCTGCCTCTGCAATTTCCTCCACAAGCAGTTCAGTTCTCTGAGCTTTCAGTTTCTTCATCTGTAGAAGGAAAGGATTTGGCCGTGATTTTCATCTTTCAGCTGTGTGACTTTATTTGTCAAGATAAATCTCTCTTTGGGACAATCAAGGCAGAAAGCCAGTGATTTGGGCTCACAGGAGAAAGAGAGCAGGCATTTGGGGAACTGAATAGTGCTCCCAACAAGCTCATGTTTTGCTCCACAAACCCCATCTTTTTAATATTTTTCCAGTAAGGCTGTACTAAAGATAATCTTAGAACACTACAGCCTTCCAAAAAGTCAAAGTTTCAGGGGACCTCAAAGAATAATGGAGAGATCAATAGAACAAACATGTCCAGTGATGACATAAAGGATGTGATTGGGATAAAGGATGTCAGCAATGGAAATGGATCAATGCTATGCTAAAAGGAGGGGAGAAGAGATGGGTAGTCCAGATGCTGCCCTGGCTAAGCACAAAATATAAAAAGACCAAGAGGAAGGCACGTTGAATGGGTTCCATGGGAAAGTCGAATGGGAGCACTCTGATGAGAATTATATCAGATGAAAAAGGATGGGATATATACACAGCAACAACAAGACTATACGATGATCAATTCTGAAGGATGTGGCTCTCTTCAACAATGAGATGTTTCAAACCAGTTCCAATTGTTCAGTGAAGAAAGCCATCTACACCCAGAGAGAGGGATGTGAAATGCGGACCACAACATAACATTTTCATGCTCTCGATTGATGTTTGCTTGCATTGTGTTTCCTTTCTCTGGTTTTTCTTTCTTGTAGATCCGATTTTTCTTGCACAACAAGATAACTGTATAAATATGTATACACATATTCGATTTGTCAAATATTTTAACATAATTAACATGCATTAGATTTTCTGCCATCTAGGAGAAGGGGTGGGGGGGAAGGAAGGAAAAACTTGTACCAGAAAGCTTTGCAAGGGTCAATGTTGAAAAATTACCCATGCATATGTTTTGCAAATAAATGGCTTTAATAAAAAAAAAGAAAGAAAGAAAAAGCATGGGATATGATGTACATCAATGGAGAGAATACCTTCAAGGATGAAGTCCCAGTTTCAATGTGGATCAAGCATTCCCTATTATTTGCTAGAGTCCAAGTGGGCACTTTTCTGTGTAGAACATTCTTTGTTCACATCCCCATTCCCTTGTTGGTACATGATTCCTTCCCCTACTAATCTAAGCTGAAGTCAAGCCCAACGATATTGTCATCTCCTCCCTGAAAACTTCCCAGCTCCCACCCCACCTACATACAGATGCGATTTCTCCCCTTCTGAACTCCTCTAGCACATAAGCAGAAACTTTGTATGGTTCTTTTATTTTGTCTCATATTTTGTCTTACACCCTGACTAGTTTATTGTTTACCTTGAGTCAGTGTGGCAAAAGCAGGTTTAAAAAGTGCCTTGCTCAATAAATATTGATTAAAACCAACTGTGCTAATTGGTTTAAAGCAGCAAAATGGTGGGAGTGGGAGCCAACACAAAAGAAGCCTAGTGAGTCCTTTCCATCCTTCTTCCCCAAAGACAGGGATTTGGGAATTGTGCTCCCCTATTCCACTCTAGCTAGTTCTTGCATGTATTGTGCTTCCCTCTCTCAGAGCACCTCTGAGTGCTCCAGTTGGGAAATTGAAAGGGGGTTGCAGAAATGGTTCTCCTGTATCATTGTCTCACTCTAACTTATGCTAGAATTAATGCTACCAGTAAAGCTTATTGGGATTTATTCTCTCCTTTGATGGTCCTGAAACTTCACAATATCTGCAGTAGCACAAAGTCTTGAGCCTTGGTGACAATATTTGTAAAGCACTTAATACAGGGCCTGGCACATAGTAGGTACTCAATAAATTTTTTTCCCTTCATCCCCAGTAGGAGGGAAAACCTTCAAGTTTGAAAATATCTCAGGATAATGATGTGAAGGATTTGTGAAAAGGGGGAAAAAGAAGAGGATCACAGAATCTTTTTGTTGCTTTCATTTTTAATTATAATGGTACAACAGAGTGTTTCATTCTTGCATCTTATCTATCACTTTTTAAATTTCATAAATAATATCTTATTTCCCCCCAATTATGTTAAAAGAAACATTCAGTTTTTATAAAGTTTTGAGTTTCAAATTCTATCCCTCCCTCTCTTCCTCTCTCTACCCCCTCCCTGAGATGATAAAAAATCTGATATGGGTTATACACATGCAATCATTTAAACATTTCCATGTTAGTCATTTAATACAAGAAGAATTGAACAAAAAAGAAAGAATCAAAGTAAAAAAATTTAGCATGCTTCTGTAGTCAGGCAATATCAGTTCTTTATCAATAATTTCTTGAAAGATGATATCTAGGGTATTTTTTAAATGATGGTTTTTAGGTAGACCAATAATTTTTAAATGATCTCTCCTGAATCTATCTTCCAGGTCATTTGTTTTTCCAATGAGATATTTTACATTGTTTTCTACTCTTTCATTCTTTTGATTCTGTTTTATTGTTTCTTGATTTCTCACAAAGTCATTAGCTTCCATTTGCTCAATTCTAATTTTTTTTTCCTGAGGCAATTGGGGTTAAGTGACTTGCCTAGGGTCACACTGCTAGGAAGTGTTAAATGTCTGAGGCCAGATTTGAACTCAGGATCTCCTGACGTCAGGGCTGGTGCTCTATCCACTGCATCACCTAGCTACCCCTCACTTCTAATTTTCAAGGGATTATTTTCCTCAGTGAGCTTTTGTACTTCCTTTCCCATTTGGCCAATTTGCTTTTTAAGGCATTCTTCTCCTCATTAGCTTTATGTATTTCTTTTTGCACCACTCTCAGTTCTCTTCCCAATTTTTCCTCTATTTCTCTTACTTGATTTTTAAAATTCCTTTTGAGCTCTTCCGTGGCCTGAGACCAATTCCAATTTTTCTTGGAGTCTTTGGCTGTAGGAGCTTTGATTCTGTTATCTTCTGAAAGTATGTTTTGACCTTCTTTGTCACCATAGTAGCTTTCTATAGTCAGAATCTTTTCTTGTTGTCTGCTCGTTTACCCCAGTGTGTTACTTGGCTTTTAACTCTTTGTTAAAATTGGGCTCCATTTCCAGGGTGAAGGGTATACTGTCTCAAGCTATTTTCAGAGGTCCTCCTAGGAACCTGAACACAAACATCCTTTTCTGCCCTGGAACTCTGAGGAGTGTCCTTGCTCCACCGTGGCTGTAAGTTCTAGTGTGCTAAAGGAACTTAGCCCTTTCTCGGTGCTAGTAAAGAGCCCTTCTGTGGGCTGAGGCCTCAGGAAGCTGAAGTGGCCACCACAATCTCCTGGTTGGGGGTTTCCTATGTCCCCCTCACCCTAGTGAGACAACTTTCCAAGTCGCCTTTGGTGTCTTGGTTGAGGTCTAGAAATAGCCAGTATTGCTGCTTATTCAGAGACCCCCAAGGCTGTTCCTACTTTGCTGGCCTCTGGCCGGGGCTGGAACCCAGGCTGTATTGGCAGCATGTACCAGGACTGCACACTGGACTCCCATCCTGGAGCACGAACCTTTCCTGCTGACCTTCTAACTTGTCTTTGGCTGGAAAATTATTCCACTCCATTTTTTTGTGTGTTCTGATGCTCTAAAATTCATTTAGAGTCATTATTTAAAGGAATTTGGAGCAGTTTGGAGAAGAGCTTGGTGAGTTCTTGCTTTTACTCCACCATCCTGCCTCTGTTTCCCCAGTTCTTTCTCTGGAGGTGAATTTCATGCTTCATTATTAGTCCTTTGGAATTTTCCTGGATCATTGTATTTCTGAGAATAGAGAAGCCATTTACAATTGATTGCCACACAATGTTGTTATCATATATATATATGTGTGTATATATATGTATATATGCACACACACACATATACATACATATATATATATATATATACACACACACACACATACATACATACACCCCATTCTCCTGGCTCTGTTCATTTCACTTTGTATCAGTTCATATAAGTCATTCCAGGTTTTTCTGAACTCATCCTGCCTATTATTTCTTGTAGTACAACAATATTCCATCATAATGATATACCAAAGCTCATCCAGCCAATCCCCAATGTATGGCATCCACTGAATTTCCAATTCTTAGCCACCACAAAAAGAGCTGCTATAAATTAAATTAATTAAATTAATTGGTTTCTTCTTCATATATGTCGTTCTATGTTCCAGCTCATTGAGATTTGGGATTAGGTTTAAGATTCTCTTTGATATCTTTATCCAGTTTTATTTGGCTTGGTGATAACCATCCTACCAGGGCAAATGCCCACATGGACAGTTGTGCAATTAACTTTTTCACCTGTTGCTTATGCATCTCAAGGTAGATGGCATATTTTCTTTCTATAAACCTGGACTACCTTGCCAATTTGTTGACCTTTCTAATGTCTACCAGTCACCTGGATCTTCTCACACTTCTGGATGGGTGTGGAAAGGACATTGTATTTTTGTCTCAATTCTCTGGAAAGTGGGATGGACACGATCTTCCATTGGACGTGGGAGGTGCGTTGAAGTGTCTCTTGTGGTTCTTGCTTAGATCAGAGATCACAAAGAGGTTGAGCTTCGTTTTGACCACCACAAGCTTCGGAGCCCCAAGTAGCACAAGTTCTGGAGGTAGAAGGAGCCATGACGGGCAAGGGAAACCAGGAGACCCTGATCCTCTGCCTGAGGAAGCAGATGGAAAACTGACACTCACCAGGATCACAGAACTTTCAGAGCCAGGAAGGGTCTACACACAAGTATTGTCAACTCCATGTCTGCTCTGGGCTTGGAAGGCCAGGCCCAACTGGGACTTTTCAGTCCTCCAGAAAGCAGAAATTAAAAGGAAAAGAGCTTTTGGGTAACCCCTTCCATGCAATCATCAGCCTGGTTTTGGCAGCTTGCTTTATGGGAAGAAGCTAAGAATCCTCTATGCGATTATTTTAGGAATGGGGTTGGCAATGATGGATAGGAGGGGATATAAGTCAGAAGGGAAGGAGAAATAATTAGTATGCATTGCCATAGGAAAATCGGTATGCTAATTGTAGCAGATGACTATTCATGACTGCTAAAGCTGTGATATTATAGTCCTTTGGACTGGGCTCACCAGAGTACGAGAAACACCCAAGAGAGAAGCTATCAGCTGGTGGGAACCTCTCCAGAGGGCCTGGATCTCTCAACAACAAGCCCCAGTGAACAGTTATCCACAGCTCTCACTTGCACATCACCTCCCAAGCCCCCTTTCTGGGCTGCTCTAATTAGCAGGTTATTTTTCTTGCTATTATATAAAATCTGCCTTCCTCTAATTTCCAAGTTTTAGCCTCTGGGGTCAAGCAGAATGTCTAATTGACCTGTCACATAATAGCCCTTCAAATTATGAAGGCGTTTAATTTTATTTAACACTGTAATAATGTGGGCTCTTAGTTCTTCCTCAGGTAAATATACTTGGTGTTCTTTCAACTAATCTTTAAATGACATAATTCTAATGAACCTCACATTTCTACATCATACATATATATACATATATACATTCATATCTCTATCTAAATAGATATACACATATATACATACATATCTCCAAATATCTATACATATATCTCTATCTAAATATATGTACATATAGACATCTCTCTAAATATATATACATATATATACATACATACATATCTCTATCTAAATATATATATACATATCTTTAAATATATATATACATACATACATACATTATCTAAATATATATACATATCTCTAAATATATATATATACATACATACATACATATCTCTATCTAAATATATATACATATATACATACATATCTCTAAATATATATACATACATATCTCTAAATATATATACATATATATATACATACATACATATCTATCTCTATCTATCTATCTATGGAGGAAGGGGTTTCCACACTATGACTCCCTAACTCAATTAGTGCAATTAATGTAAAAACAGGATGAAGTTTTTGATGTGTAAACAATGGAACCTTTATCTTGTGATATCTTTATTAGGTATGAACTTCTTTGATTGGGTCAAGAAGGGAGCAGCTGATTGGCTAACCAAACAAATTAACCACACTTCTGAGGGTCTACCCAGCTGAGAGGTCAATAGTCAGCCTGTCAAATAGTGGGCCAAGTTTAGTGGTGGAAGAGTTTCAGTTTTAAGGATTCCATTTGGGGAATTGGATCCAATTGTGATGGGGTTTCCCTTTTTCTCTCTCTCTCTTCCTTTTCACTGACCCCATCCTCATTACCATTTATTTTTGGTTACTGATCAAATAAGTATATCTGGATGGTTCAATAGACAAAGCAATAGGCTCGGAATTAGGAAGATTCATCTTTGTGAGTTCAAATCCAGCCTTAGGCACTTATTAGCTGTTCCTCCCTGAACAAGTTACTCAACCCGAGTTACCTTAGTTCCTCGTGTGTAAAATGAGCTGGAGAAAGAAATGGTAAACCATTCCAGTGTCTCTGCCAAGAAAACCCCAAATGGAGTCACCAGGAATCAGACATGGCTGAACTACAGTAACTGATCAAATTTCTTCAATTTGTGTAAGAAGATAACTCAGGACAAATAGGGACAATCATGGACACAGAAAACCCTCCAAAAGAGCTTTAAGGAGCAGGGCACCTTGGACCAAAGAAGAATTCTATTTACAAATTCGATAAAGAATTGACAATAACTGGGAATTTTGAATTTACTCTTTGGTCACATGCACTATAAATATATGTATCACTAGCATTGTACTCTAAGGCTGAACCATGTTTCCCAAGAATCCTATGGGTATTTGTGGAAAAGTGTGCCCAGATCTTTGAGGGGATGTCAATAGGTAATAAATATTTATTAAAAGCCTACTATTTACAAATTACTACTAGATGCTAAATGCTGGGGATACAAATAAGAAAAAGAGGGCCGCTAGGTGGCGCAGTGGATAGAGCACCAGTCCTGAAGTCAGGAGGACCTGAGTTCAAATGTGATCTCAGACACTTAACATGTCCTAGCTGTGTGATCCTGGTCAAGTCACTTAACCCCAATTGCCTCAGGGAAAAAAAAGAAAAAAAGAAAAAGAAAGGCAATCCTTTCCTTCAAAGAGCTTATGATCTAATGAGGGCAGACAATAAATGAAAGGAAGCTGAAAAGTGGAGGAAATAAGATACCAGAGTGTATTTGTACTCATGTGGAGAGTTGGAACCATGTAAAGGAGATAATGGTAAATGAAATTTGCTGGAAAAGTCTGAGCCCTCCCTGAAGGGAGGATTTGGGAGTTCATTTTTTTTTTTTTTACTTTTAGCCCTCTAAACAGAGAGAGGAGCCAACTAAGGATACTGAGGATGTGTTGAATATCCAAAGGAGTCAGTCTCCTAAATGATGAAAATTCAGGTGCTGAACTTAATCTGGGAGAAGCTTGATGTTCATGGAGTCAAAACCAAGCAGAACAGATGATGGCAAAATAGTTACTTCTGTACTAATTATTCTTGCTATATACCACCTTAGTAAACACCCTTTCTAAAAGCTAATTTATGCCTACTGGCTGACTAATATTAAACGAGAAAAACATCAGTAGGAGCTTATGAGTAACATTACTATAAGTACAGCCACTCAGGGTTATCCCTAGATACTGAGGAAGAGTTCCCCTCAGATGAGATCTTCTTGGGACCCTGAACTATGATTTCCATCAGGAGTCGGGTGAGTGAGCCCAGATGTAACAATTCCACTCCTGACATTTAATAATTACATGAGTCTAGGCAAGTAATTTCTCATCTTTGAGCCTCAGTTTCCTGATCTGCAAAATTATCCTTAATAATATTGATTGTAGCTTCCTTGTAGGGTTGTCGTAAGGCTCAATTGAAATAATGCATGTAAATTACTTGGTTATGTTAAAATACTATTATGAGTATCTCTTATTATTATGATGATTATCACTAGAGTACCTCAGACAGTTACTAGCTGTGTGATCCTGGGCAAGCCACTTCACCCTGTTTGTCTCAGTTTCCTCATCTGTCAAAAGAGTTGGAGAAGGAAATGGCGAATCATTTCAGTGTCTTTACCAAGAAGACTCCAAGTAGGTTCACCAAGAGTTGGACATGACCCAAAAGACTGAACAACAGAAAGAGTTCTTTATGACTGAAAATTATTTTGCATGTGTGATATCAATTGATTATCACAATAATGATTATTCCCCTATTATAATGTATGTTCTTTGAGGGCAGGGACTGGTTTTTGCCTTTTTTTTCTCTCCTCAGTACTTGGTACAAGCCCTGGCACACAGTAAGTGCTTAATAAACGTTAGTTGACTAACAAACATGTAATGTAATTGGGCAAAATATTATTATGTCCATTTTATAAATGGGGAAACGGAAATTCAGAGAATTTAGGATGACTGTTATTCCCCCCTCTGGGATTATTTTCTCATTCCCACATTGACAGATTGGGTCCCCAAAAGGCAGCCATTACATCTCCCTTGAGAGTTCTAGGGCTAACTCTAAAGGGTTGGGGGTTTTCTCTAGTATTGTTGCTCATGAGACTGCCCTGGTGTGACTCCTGTTGATCAATCAATTAGCCAGCTAGAGTTAATCAGCTTTTAGAAAAGGGTATTTTCTAATGTCAAATAGTTGGCACAAAACATCTTCCTCCAAAGTCTGGGATTCTCTCTCCCATAAGCACATAGAGACCAGAAGAAAGTGAGTGTAGAGAGCACCCGTGAAGAAGGGATGACACACAGCTCCTCACTGGATGTAAGTCTTTTTTTCCCTTTCTGGAGTTCCCATGAAGTTCTGGCCTCAGACACATGCTAGTTGTATGACCCTGAGCAAGTCATTTAACCTGCTTGCCTCAGTTTCCTCATCCTTCAATGAGCTGGAGAAGAAAATGGCAAACCATGTTAATGTTTTTGCCAAGAAAACCCTAAATGGGATCCCCCCAAAACTGGATATGACTGAAACAACTAAACACCAGAACACACACACACACGCACACACCAGCTCTTCTAGGTCAAGGCCCCAAAGCTCCTTTTTTTTCACCCTGAGAAGGTCATACTCTTTGAAATTGCCTTTCCTAAGGATGTAGAGTCTGTTCCCCTCAGTTCTTGGCTGGACACATTGCTCCTTATTAGGTCAATCTCGAGTGTGATATTGCCTCCAGACTCCTTCCTTCCCTCAAAGCTTGACTCCCAAAGCAGTTGCTAGAATTGTCTGCTGAGATCCTCTGTGTGTGTATACATACATGCACATGCACACACGTGATCACACTCATACACAACTAAATTATATGTGGATGCATGTATATACACACTATATATGTATATGTGTATATACATGTGTGTATGGTCACACATGCATACACGTGTGCTTACTATACACCTATATTATAGAAGTACAGGTGTGCACATGTGCATGTACACACACATAATTAAACATACAAACATGCAACACATGTACAAACAACCTTATCAGTTATTTATAGATGCATGTGTGCATACATGTACATGTCTATACACATGCACTTTTATATGTCTTAGTATATGTGTGTGCACATGTATAGTTATGGGTGTGTACATGCAGGTACCCATGCACAGGTGTGTATGTACAGGCTGACACACATATACACATGGCTGTTGTTACTCGTTCTCATAGAAGACCAAAATGACATATGTCAGAGTTCAGTTACTGTGTGTCCGACTGCGATGAATCAGACCAATACAAGCTGGGAATACTCCATCACAGGTCAGACCATTTGGGATGAACTCTCTGACCAGCTTCTTCCCCTTTTTCTCTATTTCTCTTGGGGATCTCATCAGCGTCTCTTTGCTTCTGTTCTCAGATCAGTCCCTCCCACCCTAACCTCTCTGCTGATCTCCAACTGCCTGGAGATTCTGACATTTTGAACTGGATGATCTATAGAAACTCAATATGTCAAAAGCAAGTTCATCATCTCCCCCTAAATCCTTCACTTTTTCTACTTCCCTATTACTGTAGAGGACACCATCTCTCGGTTACCCAGGCTCACAGTGTAAATGTTATTTTCTCCCTCCCTCATAACCTAGAACGTGTGGATCTAGATCACAACATCTCTGTTAAATGTTCCCTTCTCTCCCCTGACATTTTTGCTCCTCCCTTATCCTGTGTAGACTCTCATCACCTCGCTTTACATCTCTTCCCACTTCAGTCTGTCTTCCACTCATCTGTCAAAGTGAGCTTCCTAAATTGCAGGTCCAAACATATAACCCCTCTATTCAATATTCTAGAGGCATCTTGACAGTGCAATGAATAATGGACTTGGAGGAAGATCCAAGTTCATATCCAGCCTTACGTACTTCCTAGCTGTGTGACTCTGAGCAAATAACCTAACAATTGTCTGCCTCAGTTTCCTCATTTGTAAAATGGGGATAATAATAACATGAGAATAAGGCAAGATAATATTTGTACATCACTTAATATAGTGCCTGATACAAATAGGTGTAAAATAAATATATGTCGATAGATAAGTAGATGTTAATAAATGCTTGTTATTAAAAAATCAAATCCACTAACTCCCTGTCATCTTTAGAATCAAATATAAAACCCTGTTTGGTTGTTAAATCCCTTTCTAAGCTGATCCCTTCCTATTTTCCCAGTCTTTTTACCATTACTCTCCTCCATGTGAGTGGGACCCAATGACACTGGTCTCCTTGTTGCTCCTCACACATGACAGGCATATTCCCCCCATGCCTAGAATGCTCTCACTTCTCATCTCAGCCTCTTGGATTTCTTGAAATAACAGCTAAAATCCCACTTTCTTCCAGAAGCTTTCCTGACACTTCCTGCTGCTAATCTTTCTCTCTGAAACTATCCTCAATTTATCCTATCTATATTTTGTTTGGATATAGTATTTTGCATGTTGTCTTCCCCATTTGACTATAAGCTCCTGAGGTCTATTCATTTTATGGCTTTTCTTTCCATCCCAGGACTTAGAACAGTATTGGACACATAAATGTTAAGTGTTTTCTCTTATATGCCTTTGATTGAATAAAAATGTCTAAGAACTGTTCACATTCAGTTTACACATTTGATTGATTTCTAAGTTAATAAAAAGGGGAAGAGGGTTCTCACCTTATAAAGGTATCAGGATCTAGAGCTTCCTTTTGGTTACATAAATTGGGGTTAAGGGTGTATATGAAATACTTATTTTTCCCCCATTTGCTTACAAATCTACTCAAGTGCAATTGACAAAAGTCCACAGCACCCAGTCTTGGACAGCTCCCTAGTAAGGTACTCAATCCTGGACAGCTCCCCAATGACTCAGGAAAGGTTACAGTGACTTCCAATTGACTCGAGGTCCTAAATCCCAGTGGGTAGAGACCCATGTGTTCTGGGAAGTCCTCCAGGCTTTCCCTCTGAGAAGGGACATTTGATGTCCCTTTTTCCTTTTCTCCTGTGGCTTTAGATTTGGGGAAGTGCTTTTGCAAGAACTCTGCTTGTGCATGAACAATTTCAGTTACATCTCTATAGATTTTAAAGTACGAAAGGATTTCAATTTCAGGATTTGATTATGATCTATGTCACAAGGATCTTTTTTTCTGGATCTTAGTTGTAGGAGTAACCCTAAATGGTTTGGAGGGAGATTTGAATATTGTTTTTTCAAGGCATCCAACTGGCGTGCTTCCCAATATCACTTAACCAGTTCACAACTATCAATTAAACAAACACCTTTCATCAATTAGCTTTTACAAAGCAACATTTACTGAAAAGGAATATCAAGGGGCTAAGTAAAATATCCCCCCAAACCAGGAGGCTCACGTTTCCCTCTTTACACCTACTCAGTCCTTGGTTCAAGTGGATTCAAACTTAATGTAGTTGCTATAAAACATTCCCCTCCTTTTCCCTTCCTCACCAGCATGGATTAGGAGAAATATGGCCTGGCCTTGGGAATCCTTGTCTGTCTTCCCATAATGTCCACTAAATTTACTTCAGGGTGCAGCAGTATTGATGAACTAGTTGTTCCTTTGCTAACTGGACTAGGGGAAGCACATCACTGCTCAGGGCTTTTGCCCAGTCTTCCTCCCCAAACTTGACGACTTCTGTCACTGGCTCTGGAACTCCGATTATTGTTTGAACTCTGGATAGCTCCGAGTGATCTCCCAGCTTCACGGGATTTGTAGATCAGAGATTTTAAATACACAACCTGGGCACATGAAGCCCATCACACTCCAGCCAGGACCAGATTAAACTGCAGTTCCTGTTAATGTGCTGATGTACTACTTTTTAAAAAAAGGAATCATAAACACATAGGGTTTTCTAAGTCAATATGCGGTCCACTAGGATGCTTATTATGGTTTAGTGGCTGTCATTTCTATTTGAGTTTGACGCTATCGGGCTAGACATTTCTATCTTGGGATAGTCATTCACTTCAGATCAGAAAAAAAGCAGCATCATAGGAATAGAAACGCCACACACTTGTGGCTTGCTCAGGAGCATCTCCACTGCTTCTCCCAATACCCAGAGGTTTATAGTAATTCCCCCTCCTCAGCAGTTGTCAAAGAAAAAAAGAAAAACAAGCAATCATTAAGCACTTACTAAGTACCAGGCACTAATGGTAGTATCGCATTTTTTTTTACAAATATTATTTCATATGTATACATATATTCGATTTGTCAAGTATTTTAACATAATTAACATGTAGTAGATTTCCTACCATCTAGGGGAGGGAAAGGGACTAGGGGGAAAAATTTGTAACAGAAAGCTTTGTAAGGGTTAATGTTGAAGAATTACCCACACATATGTTTTGCAAATAAAAAGCTTTAATAAAAAATATTTCATTTGATGAATGATTATTTTACAAATATTACAAGCCCAGCTCTCTGTGTATTATGGAACTACTTAATGACCTAGAATGTCTGTGCATACATTTTGCCTGATTATTTAATTCTCTTTCCATTATCAATTAAAGGACTCCTCACTGCCAGCAGGAAGCCAGCAATGAATGTCTCTTCCGACTCTGAAGTGGAAGGGAGAGTGACTAATACAAGTTAGAAGCAGGATGACCGAGTCTCCACATGTCATAGAACAAGCAGGCCATGTTGCGGATTGTTCATCCTTCATTTTCAAAGATCAGTGACATCTTATTTCTTTCATTAGTATATGTAAGTTTGTCAGAGACAGAGACTGATGCTGTACTTTTGTCTTTCTTTGTATCTCCAGTACCTAGCACATAGCAAGTACTTAATAAATGCTTGATGATTGATTAAAAAAAAAGATCAATGACATCTGATATCTTGATTGAATTTCAGTTGTCAGCCTCAGTCTCTCTTCCTGAATCTTCCTAGGGGTAGGACAAAAATCTGGAACACTAGAGATGACCCAGAATCCAGTGGATGACCTTGGTGTCTAACCCAGCCCTAAGCTCCACAGCATCTGCTTCAGCTGCCTTCATGGCTGTTGCACCCAATCCTTTTCATCCCCCCCCATTCTGCTGAGAGGGAAGTCTTGGGGTAGACGCCCCTCCAACTCACCAATGGACTTAAGATCCCTGAGTTACCCCTCACCTGGTTTGGCTCATCTGCTGAGATGGTTTACCAGGTGCAGCCTCTTGGAACCACAGGTGAAAGCTGGGTGGGAGGTGGAAATCACACAGAGATGCCAGTCCTCCTGAACCACCCATATATCCCTATTGCACAGACTCTAAGGATTGAGCCCCCATTACAATAGGATTATACACCCAAAGCTGGAAGGGACTCTAATGTTACAATAAAAAAATAAGCCTTGGGGAAGTTACTTAATTGGCCAAGCTCATACAGCTAATAGGTAATTGAATCCAGACCCTCCTGATTGCAAGCCCAGAATTCTACCCCCCCCATCTAAGGTCACCCCACTGGCGAGTGGCAGGCCTAGGACTAGAATGCTGGTTTTCTGATTCCTGGGCCAAGTGAAAGAAGAAATGGACTCTTCCTCTGTAAAATGAGAAGCCAGACCAGATGATCTGAAAGGTCCCTCCCAGCTTGGACGTCCCATAATTTTATGATTTCTTCATTTTGCTTCTTTTTTCAAGGAGGAAAAAATATGCTGTCAGCTTTCCTCCAAGCTCCTTCATCAGCATCATGTAAATGACCTGGCTGTCACTTCCAAAGGGCACTGTCCCAATGACTGATTTCAGCAGAACAGATGTTGGCTGAGCAGGGCTGCTTCCTGCATGAATCCAATTAGGAGCTTGGTGGGAAGGAGGGGGGGTGGCAGAGAGGGATTCTGCTCCCTCTAGCCCACCTTAGCACAGCGCATCAGAGAATGCATTTGCAAGGTGGGCTGTTCTCAGGAGGAAAATGATTGGATTAGAGAGGGGAGGGCTGGAGAGACACGAGAATTCACTCAATAAATATTAGACTTCAAGGATCCCAAGTGTTTCTGAGAGACAAAAAAGCAAGACTCTCAAAGATGGGTAAGTAGATGACTCTCACCAAGGCTCATTAGAGAAGTCCAGTGGCTAAGTCTTTTCAATCCAAAATTGGGGGAATCAAAATGCTTCTTGCCCAGTCAACTATCCTCCCAACTGGGCTCCTCATTTCCATTCTCTCTTCTTCTAAACTACCCTGTATAAGCTGCCAGATTAATTTTCCTAATGCACTTCTAAGATAACATCTCTGTTCTGCTAAGAGCTACCAATGGTTGCCCACAGCCAGATAAAAAAGGTCCAAGGTCTTTATTGTGACTTTCCACAATGTGACCTCAGTCTACCTTGCCAGGCTTAGCTCATCTTTCTCTCCGCTACCCCCTACCCCACTCACTCTATGAAGGAGTGACATTGAGCTCTCCCCAATATACCTGTGATTTCCCTCCTCTGGGATTCCGCTCATGTTGTTCCCTATATCTGGAATACCTGTCCCCTATCTCCCTCTATGGGCAGCTGAGTGGTGCCTCGGACACTTACCAGCTTTGTGATCTTGGGCAAGTCACTTAACCCCATTTGCCTATGAGACCAATAAGTAGGATGAGCTACAGAAGGAAACTACTCCAATATCTTTGCTAAGGAAAACTCTAAATGATGTCATGAAAAGGCGAATGAAAATAACTAAACAAAAACACAGCCTTTCTCTATTTCTGCTCCTTCTTAAAAGCCCACCTCATGTTTCACCTTCTTCATGATGTCTTCCTAAACTCCCAAATTGGGAGAGATCATTCCGTCTTCTGAGCTTGTAGAATCTGCCTATTTATCTGTCTGTATACATGTATGGATGTTGCTATTTGTCCTTCATCTCCAAAAAGGGCCATGATGTCAGGGAGGTGATGTCATGCCATGCAACTGAATTGGACTGAAGTGAGGGAGAGCTGGGCAAGGTCACCTGCCTCCTTTTCCCCTCCACCTCTGGGTGCAGTGACCAGATAAAAGTCAGGAGCACTGGAGATAGCCCCTGAATGCAATGGGAGACCTTGACCTTTTAAAACTAAGGTCTTTAACAGGTCCCGCTTTGACAGAGGCAACACCCATTCAGTGATTAAGGCTAGGTAGGAAATGAAGCATTCACGGTCCTCTTCAAGAACAAAGGAATAACAATTATTCTGAGTAGAGCAGACATTGCCCCACTGGGGATCCAACTGGAACCGGTTAGTTGGGCAACACACCTCTTCTTCTCCCCCCTTTTGTTTGTTTTCCTTTCCTTTCTTCTTTCTTCTCCCCTTCTCTCTTCTCTTCTCTCCTTTCTCCCTCTTTCTCTCTTTCCTCTATCCACAAGGGGTATCATACTCTTACCTGTGGATATTCTATCCAAAGCAATGTAAGTTTTGATCACTGAATCCTTGCAAGATATCTGGGGGTTTATGAGCTAGTTTTCTTTCTTAAGGTCCATCTCTTAAACGCAAATCACTTTGCCTCTCATAAATTGAGCAACAGGAGGTCCCAGGCCAGCCCTACTTGGTTATATATATGTTTATGTATGTATATACATAATGCATATACATATAAAGTATATATAACATATTATTATTAATGATAATACATATATTATATATAAAGTGAAATACTATAATATATGTATATATTAAATATTAATATAATATATGCTCTCATTAGTTGATCAACAGTAGGTCCCAGGCCAAGCCCCACTTGGTCATGTGTGTGTATGTGTGTGTGTGTGTATGAATATGCATACATTTATATAAATTATATATAACATATTATTATAGATAATTATAGATAACAATACATATATTACATATACAATATAATATATTAAAAATTAACATAATACATACTATGTGTAATATATAGAATATAATATATAATTATTAATATAGACTATAATACAGCATATAATATATACTATACTATATTAATATAATATATACTATAGTAACATACAGTATATAAATATGCAATAATATAGCATATGATATATACTATATGATATAATATTTATCTAGGGAGGACATGTCTTATTACTCCCACTAGATGGCAACTTCATTGTAGGAAAAGACATCACAAAATCCTAAAAAAGGCATCTAGCCCAACCCCAATCCCAATGAGAATCTCCACTACAATATCTCCCAAAAATGCTTGTCCAGCCTCTGCTTGAAGACTTCTAATGCCAGGAAGCTCACTACCTGCCACAGCGGGCCTTTTTATTTTGGGGCAGCTCTAATCAGTAGGAAGTTTTTCTTTACATCAATCCTAAATCGCCCTCTTTGTCATTTCTGTCCATCATACCTGTTCTGCACCCTAGGGCCTAACATAACAGGTCAAGTCCTTTCACATGATGGCCCTCCAAAGCCTTGAAAGCCAGGTTAGCCCTTGAGTTTTCTCTCCTTCAGGTTAAATATACCTACTTCCATCATCCCTTCTCCCTTTGGCATGGACCCAGTGTCCTTGACCTTTCTCATTAGCGGTGATGGAATGGAACCCAATACAACAGATGTGGTCTGACTAGGGCACCCCCTTATTTTGGAAGCTATGGCTCTCATCCAGTAGACTAGGATCATCCCCCCCACCCACCCACAAACACAATCTTCTGGGGACTAGTGTGATAGCTCTTGTCCCAGTCCCAGGATTAGAGACTCCCTCCCGGCAGAGAGCTATCTCCATAGTCCCTGGACACTTGTGTGAGGGGCCGTAATCAGATGCACTCCTGTGCCTGGAAGAGGCTCCTCTTTGTCTTTGCTCATCACTAATGAGCACATTATTCAAAGGGCAGCATCCTCCGAATCAGGAAGAAAAAGGGTCACTTTTTCTGTGACACTTCTGTGACAAAATCTGACACTTACTAATTGTGTGACCATGAACAAGCTTGAGTCTGTCTCACTTACAAAATGGGGATATCTATATTATTGACCTCCCAGAGCTGATATGAGGCCAGAAGAGTCAATATGTGAAAAGCAGCAAAGGATGATGGACAGCCAGACTACTCCCCGTCTCCATCTCTAAGCCAGAAAATGAGCATATCAGTGTCACGAAGCACCTGACTTTTTCCTATACATTTATCTTCTTGCTCCTGTTTTTTTTTTTTTTACTAGCTTCTTTTGGGACTAAATCCACTGTTAGCAGAATAATAAATCTTTTCCCCTTAACTTGGAGAGGGGAAGATGATGTAAGGGATGGAATGCTGAACTCAAGTTCAAATCCCACCTCAGACACTTCTGCCTCAGTTTCCTCAACTGTAAAATTGGGCTAATAACAGCATCTACTTCCCAGAGTCACTGTCAGGATCAAATGAGATAATATTTATAAAGCACTTAGTACAGTGATTGGCAAATAGCAGCTTTTTAATGAATGTTTGTTCCCTTTCCTCTTTATTGATGTCTCCCTTTATGCCTAGCACAATGTGTGGCAGGTAGTAGGATTTTAATTAATATTTGGCAGCTAGGTGGCACAGGAGATTGTGCCAGGCCTGGAGTCAGGAAGAATCATCTTCATGGGTTTGAATCTGACCTTGCTGTGTGGTTTTAGACAAAATTTTTAACCCTATTTGCCTCAGTTTCCTTATCTGTAAAATGAGTTGGAGAAGGAAATGACAAGCCATTCCAGTATCTTTGCTAAGAAGACCCCAAATGGAGTCATGAAAAGTTGGACATGACTGAAAAATAACTGAATTGATGCTGAAAGTGATGGGAAGGAACAATATATGCGAAGGGTGAAAGAAACCACAAAATCTCTGTGGTGGGACATCAGAGGTCCGGCCCATACAGGTAGAGAAATCTCCTTTCCATGTATCCCAGATTCATCCACTGAGAGAACACACAAAAGCAATTTGGGGGGGCATTTTCTGCCATAGCATCCAGCCATCAGGCTAACCTTGAAGGAGATGAGGATTCTTGGGGCCCCAGAATGGGACTTCTTAGCAGATGATCAGATTGTAGAAAAGAAGCATTACAAGGACTGGTGGAAGGAATTGTGAATGTTCTGTCTAGAAGAGAGGGGACTTGGGGTAGCTAGCTGGTGCAGTAGAGAGAGCACCAGCCCTGAAGTCAGGAGGACCTGAGTTCAAATCTGATCTCAGACACTTAACACTGCCTAGCTGTGTGACCCTGGACAAGTCATTTAACCCCAATTGCCTCAGGGAAAAAATTGAAATGGTTCAATCACTATCTTTAAAGACCTAAGGGGCCATCGTGAGCAAGAAGAATCCAGCTTTTTTCCTGTTTGATCCTATTGGGCAAAAGCAGAACTGAAGGCTGGAGGCTATAGGGAGGCAGATTCAGCTTAATATAAAGAAGAAATTCCTAATGACCAATGGGAAATGTCCAAAATGGAATGGGTCATCCCGGTAGGCAACGAGCCCATCACTTTGAGCCTTTGAGTCAGGGTTGGATGGCTCCTGGTTAGTCATATGTTAAGGGAGTCCCTGCTTAGCTGTGAGGTGACCTTAATGATTTCTGAAGTCTTCTCCCATCTCCTTCCAACTGTGAGCTTTGGAGAGCTGCTAGTCATTATTACCCTTCACATTTGCTTAAGACAGCTCAGCTTGGCCAGGAAAAGCTCCTTATTTCTGACAAAGCCAACTTTGAATCTTGTCCAAGGTGATGTTATCTGAATGGATGGGGTCCATTCTCCCAGAGGAATAAGGGAAGAAACAGGTGGATAGAACCTGGTTCTGACTCCACAAGAATTCTCCCCACTCCTGTATCTCTTCTGATTGGTGATTTCAAAGGCACCTGGGGTCTGTCCGTCCTAGGCTGGGGCAGGCTTCCTCTGTCTACCTCAATAATTTTAGCCCAGATCATAGTCTCATTAGGGTAGTACAATGGATAGACTGCCAACTGACCTTAAACATTTATTAGCTGGGTGACCACTTAACCCTGTTTACCTCAGTTTCCTCATCTGTAAAATGAGCTAGAAAAGGAAATGGCAAACAAATGGGAATAACTCAACAACCCCTTTGGTACACTGATTTTGTCTATAGTTCTCAGCAGAGCCATGTTTGCAGTTTCATTTCCTAGTACTAAAACAAGATTAGCACCCATGGGTGCTGGTGAGGGGGGAGCAAATATCTTCTTTGTACCCTTGTCTGTGTTTCACTAATGGGTCATTTGCTATTAATAAACCCCAGGGTTGGATTAGAGATGGCTAAGGCTGTGTTTCTGTCTCTTGAGATCCAGAACTGGCCTGGTGCCCAAGGTCATTAGCCAAGGAGGCAGAAATCAGTGCTGAATGTGATTGAAAGATGGAACAGCATCTTTCTGTGGGCATTCTGCTGACCTGATGGGAAGAGATTTGGGCTTTGTGTCCTTAGCCTATTTTCTCTGGATAGCAACAGCTTTGTAATGAATTCATTTTAACCAGAAGGTATTTAAAGGTCTTTACAGCTTCAACAGGGCCCGAACCTGTGTCTAGTGCATAGAGGGTAGGGTTAGAGTTGGAGGGTCCCCTAGAATTGGGGAGCTCTGCGGAGCTGAGAGACTTCTGTCCCCCAAACCAGCAGGCAGCCTCTCTGGGAAGCAGCCTTTAGGGAAGTGAGGAGCTTAATACTCTGTACAATGTGAATGTCCCCGATCCTTGTGGCAAATGAAGAGCAAAACACTTAGCACAGTGCCTGGCACATAGTAGGCACTATCTAAATAGTGAAAGACTTCTAAGGGCTAGCTGTCCTGGGGAAAAAAGATCTGCTGGGCCCCAGGAGCAGAACTGAGCAGAAAAACGTGGAAATTTCAGACAGA
>JAJPUD010003875.1:21791-33197 GCA_023553655.1 Myrmecobius fasciatus
AGAAATTCTAGCTTGGCAGAAGAGAACAATTTTAAATGAATCGCTATCTGAAAGTGGGCTGAGCTGGCTCAAGAACAGTGGATTTCTGTCCTGGTGGTCTTTAAGTGAAGACTGAATGCTACGGATTCTAGATAGGGGATCAGGAAGGTCCAGGTTCACACCCTGTCTCTGATACTAGTTCTTTTTTTAAAATTTTTATTTATTTATTTTTTTATTAATACTTTTTATTTGCAAAACATATGTATAGGTAATTCCTAAACATTAACCCTTACAAAGCTTTCTGTTACAAATTTTTCCCCCTACTCCCCACCCTCCCCTAGATGGCAGGATATCCACTACATGATAATTATGTTAAAATACTTAAGAAATCGAATATATGTATAGTTATTGCATCATTTTTTTTTGTGCAGGAGAAATCATATCTACAAGAGAGAATAATCCGATAAAGGAAATACAATGCAAGCAAACCTCAATAGAGAACATGAAAATGTTATGTTGTGGTCCACATTTCACATCCCTCTCTCTGGGTGTAGATGGCTTTCTTCAGTGAACAATTGGAACTGGTTTGAAGCATTTCATTGTTGAAGAGAGTGATGTCCATT
The DNA here is from genome assembly GCA_023553655.1 of Myrmecobius fasciatus. NCBI lineage: Eukaryota > Metazoa > Chordata > Mammalia > Dasyuromorphia > Myrmecobiidae > Myrmecobius > Myrmecobius fasciatus. Next base: position 22,394 of record JAJPUD010003875.1, read on the forward strand.
AGAACTGATCCTCATATAGTATTATTGTTGCTGTGAATAATGATCTCTTGGTTCTGCTCACTTCACTGAGCATTAGTTCATGCAAGTCTCTCCAGGCCTCTCTGAAATCATCCCGCTGGTCGTTTCTTACAGAACAATAATATTCCATAACATTCACATACCATAATTTATTCAGCCACTCTCCAATTGATGGGCATCCATTCAGTTTCCAGTTTCTTGCCACTACAAAAAGGGCTGCCACAAACATTCTTGCACATGTGGGGCCCTTTCCTTCCTTTATGATTCTTTGGGATATAGGCCCAGTAGAAATGCTGCTGGGTCAAAGGGTATGCACAGTTTGATAACTTTTTGAGCATAGCTCCAAATTGCTCTCCAGAATGGCTGGATCCGTTCACAGCTCCACCAACAATGCATCAGTGTCCCAGTCTTCCCACATCCCCTCCAGCATTCATCGTTATCGTTTCCTGTCATTTTAGCCAATCTGACAGGTGTGTAGTGGTACCTCAGAGTTGTCTTAATTTGCCTTTCTCTGATCAATAGTGATTTGGAGCACCTTTTCATATGATTATAAATAGTTTTAATTTCATCATCTGAAAATTGTCTGTTCATATCCTTTGACCATTTATCAATTGGAGAATGGCTTCAATTCTTATAAATATGAGCAATTGTCTATATATCTTAGAGATGAGACCTTTATCTGATACTAGTTCTGAATCTTCTCCTAGATTTGGGGGGCTTGATTCTCAGGTGCAGCCCAGAGTACAAGGTCACTGAAGCCTCTTCCAACTCAGATCCTGGACAAGAATGATTGCCTTCTCCAGGATGGCCAAAGGTCAATAGAGACATTTAGTGTTGGGAACTGCAATCTCTAAGCTAGTAGCAAAGCCAGAGCATTGAGATGGGATGTGCACAGCACCCATGCAGAAAACAACATTTCCTACTAGAATTAATATCTATAATTAATATCATTGGGTTTTTTAATACTGGAAGTTTTCTTTTTTTCTTTTTTTTTTGCTGAGGCAATTGGGGTTAAGTGACTTGCCCAGGGTCACACAGTTAGGGAATGTTAAGTGTCTGAGATCAGATTTGAACTCAGGTTCTCCTGATTTAAGGGCTGGGGCTCTATCCACTATAGCGCCACCTAGCTGCCTCATACTAGAAGTTTTCTATCCTAATAACATCAATTTTATTCTGAGGCAAATGGCAGATGCATTCCAAAAGTAGGAAATGTTGTCACTCATTAACCTGGACTCTGACCCTACAAGTTCCCCTTTAGAAGAATACAATCCTAAGAATATAAAGAGATTAAACCATCCATAGGACTAACAAAGTATACATAAGTCAACTAACAAAAGTCACTAAGATTCACCTTTTATTATTAGCCGTGAAGCAAGATAGCTCATCATTAGCATTTAAGTAATTTAGTTAGATAGTTAATAGTATTTAATCAGGAAATAATGCAGTTAGCATTTACTCAAATGTCAAATATAGTAATCCAGAAGTCAGAAGGAATCTTCGAACTGGGCGCCAGATAGAGATTTGTCACTGAATTAATTGTCTGGATAAACATAAACCGCAAATCTGACTATGTTGACCTAAGGAAATATATATGTAATCAGAAAAGTGTGTAACCATTGTTTAATATACAAATAAAACTTGAGGGAACTCAAGGGCGAAAGAGGCAGCAGAGTTTACAGCATCCCTCCCTTCAGTTCCTCGTTCAAGCTGTACCTCTGACTCTGACACCGACCCTATTCCTCCTGCCTCAGTTTCCCCGAGAACCCTTGTAGAGGTGGGAACACTACAATTTAGCCCATAATTTCCATGTTATCTCTAAGATTTAAACTTCTGCCTACACTCTTGCACATGTGCACACACACATTACTTTTTTGTGACTTTATTTCTTCTTTGAGGTTGTCCTTGATATTGAATCATGACGGGGCAGCTAGGTGGTGCAGTGGATAGAGCATCAGCCCTGAAGTCAGGAGGACCTGAGTTCAAATCTGGTCTCAGACACATAACACTTCTGGCTGTGTGACCCTGGGCAAGTCATTTAACCTCAATTGCCTCAGCAAAAAGGAAAAAAAAAGATATTGAATCATGACTTCAGGAGGTCTGCTAGTCTAAGATGATTGCTCATAGCCTGTTGGATTAGTCAAGGAGATTAATTTCCAAACCAGGAAGCAATAGGGGCTTCAGTGGAGAGTGTACTGGACTTGGAATCAGAAAGACTCATCTTCGTGAAAGTTCAAATCCGGGCTCAGATACTTCTAGTATCTGAGTAAGCCCTTCACAAGTATAGATCACAATCCTTCTGAATTACCTTATTCTGTGTAATTCTCATTAATGTCTTGCAATAAAATTCCCAAAGTCTATCCCAGAGATCTTTCCTTGGTGTTTTTCCATTTCATGGATATCGATCTAGCCCTCTGGTTCTTAACTTCCTTCCCTCATCTTCAGTCTGTCCAGTGCATGGCACAGTACCGGGAACGTAAAAGGTGCTTAATAGGAGCTTTCCTGAAATTTCATGAAAACTGGATCTATTTAGAGGTGAGAACCCTGCTTTCACTCAAGAACCAATAGTATCCAGGCTCCTCTTATTCCTCGAATACAGCCTCCTTCAGTTTTTCTCATCACTTGGCCCCTTTTGGGTCATTTGGTCATTTGGTAACACTTCCTAATTACCAGTGCTTGATGGCTGGATCAATCAGAAGACTTTTGGGGAACTACATTGAATTTTCAATAATCCCAAACTCACCCCCAGGCAGAAAAACTCACCAATGTCCTGCTAAGGAGGCAGTTTGTCAGCAAACCATGGGAGGCCATGATGTCTAAAGGACACAAATGTGGCTGAACCAAACAATGGGAAGGTGCTTGGGGGGTAGAAGGAGGTGATAGGAAGCACACCCTCAAGGATGACTTTTCCGGCAGAAGTGGCCTGTAGGATATCATCCAATAAGTGTATGCTCCCCAAAAGACTGAATTCATACCAGCCCAAACATTGATTAAGTACCTATTATGTTCTGGGCACCATACTATGCACTGGATAGATGGAGGGTGAGGAAGGGAAGGTAAAGAACCATAGGGCTAGATTGATATCCATGAAATGGGAAAAATGCCAGAGAAAGATCTCTAGAACAGTTGGCAGATGGATTTTGGGGGGTTTATAGAAGAACATAAATGAGAATTACACAGAATAAGGTAGTATAGAAGGATTGTGATCTCTCCCCGTGAAGGGCATACCCAGAGCTGTAACTAGGAATTCTGACACCTTGAATGCATACTGTTGGGAGGTAGGAACAGAGATGTAAGTTTAGTCTGGCTGGGTCCAATTGTTGGCAAGTGCCTACTATGTGCCAGGCACTGTGCGAAGCATTGGGGATCCCAAAAAGGGCAAGATAGTCCCTGCCCTCAAGAAGCCTACAATCTAATAAGGGATACAACACGCAAACATATAGATGATAAATAGGAAATAATGAGAGAGATTGAGGAAGATTTCCTGTAGAAGGTGGGATTTTGGGTAGGACTTAAAGGAAGGTCAGTATTCCAAGAATGGGGGGCCGCCAGAGAAAATGCCCGTAGTCAAAAGATGGAGACGTGTCTGTGGATCAATGAGTATGAGTTGGGGAGGAAAGTCTTAGAAGACTGGAGAGGTGGGAGGAGGCTGGGGTATGAAGGGCTTTGAATGCCAAACAGAACATTCTGCTTTAGTTGCTGGAAGCCACAGAGAGCTACTTGAGTTTATTGAGTAAGGGTGACATGATCAGATTTGTGTTTTATGAAAATCTCTTTGGTGGCTGAATGGAGTAGGAATGGAGTGGGGAGAGGCAGGTAGATACCCTAATGCAATAGTCCAGGAGTGAGGTGTCCAGGGCCTGGACCAGAGTGGTGATGCTAAACTGCTGGAGGAAAGAAGGGCATTTACAGAGATGGTCAAAGGACAAATGGACAGGCCTTGGTGACAGATTGGATATGAAGGTAGAGAGGAGGGTGAGAGATGGTGAGGAGTCCAGAATGACTCCTAGATTGGGAGCCAGGGGGACTGAGGAAAGGGTGTCATCCTGTATACTAACAGGGAAGGGAGGGTTTAGGGAGAAAGATGGTTAGTTCTGTTTTGGATGTGAGTTTAAAATATCCACTGGACATCTAGTCTGAGAGGCAAGTGGAGATGTGAGATTGGAGGTCAGCAGAAAAGGTGATTTGATAATCATTAACATGGAGATGGTAACTAAACCCACATCAGAAGGTAAGATCCCCCAGTGAAATAGAATAGAGGGAGACGGAACCAGGAGAGAGTCCTGAGATACTTCTGTGAGTAGAGAGCATGATCTTCATGGAAGTCAGCAAAGAGAGGAGTGTTCAGAGAAGTAGGAGGAGAAGCAGGAGAAAAGGCTACTCCATAAGCCTACAGAGAAGGGAATATTAAGGATGAGAGGATGATCCATAGAGTCCTACATTGGAGAGAGATCAGAGAGAATAAGGACTGAGAAAAGAACACTGGATTTGGCATCTAAATGTAACAGCCTTATGGATTGTAAGAGCTTAAAGGACTTCTTAGACATAGAGGAGGAGACTTCCTCTTCATCATAAAAGATCTGAAAAGAAGGGAAAACCCCACATGTGCAAAAGTGTTTGTGGCAGCCCTTACTGTAGTAGCAAGGAACTGGAAACTGGGTGGATGCCCATCAATTGGGGAATGGCTGAATAAATTACGGAATATGAATGTCATGGAATATTATTGTTCTGTAAGAAACGAGCAGCAGGACGATTTCAGAGAGGCCTGGAGAGACTTGCATGAACTGATGCTGAGTGAAATGAGCAGAACCAGGAGATCATTATACACGGCAACAACAAGATTATGTGATGATCAGCTGTGATGGACTTGGCTCTTTTCAACAATGAGATGATTCAGGCCAATTCCAATAGACTTGGAAAATGCCATCTGCATCCAGAAAACTGTGGAGACTGAATGCAGATCAAAGCATAATATGGTGGTATTTTGTTTGCCGTTTCTTTTTTGTGCTTTTTTCCTTTAGTTCTGATTTTTCTTTCACTACACAATTAATATGGAAATATATTACAAAATAAATGTACATGTATTACCTATATCAGATTGATCTCTGTCTTGGGAAGTGGGGGAAGGAAGAAAAAATTTCGAACTCAAAACCTTACAAAAATGAATGTTGAAAACTATCTTTACATATAATTGGAAAAATAAAAAAAACTACTGAATTTTTTTTAAGTCTATGAAATCTGGAGGGAGATGATCAGAGACTGTTTAGTACCTCCTCATCTCACATGTTATGTAACAGATTCTGGGGCAACAAGAGCTCCCTCTTTTACTGCTCCCCCTTTTTGGGGGAAAGTTAGAAAATTGTGCTGGTGGGACTAATGAGTCAACAGATGTGAAAATCAGCTATTCAGTACCTCCTCATCTTATGTGTTATGTAACAGATTCTGGGGCACCCAGGGCTCCCTCTTTTACTGTTCCCCTTTTTTTGGAGGAAAACCCTAGGATAGAACCCCCAAATTAGTAAAAAATTGTTCTGATGGGACAATGAGTCAACAAATGTGAAAATAATAAGCAGGGGTTAGCCTTCCCAACAATGAACCTGGACACATAAATAGCTAAAGAAGAAGAATAGGGACTGGCTCAGGTCACCAGCCTGGGGGCCTCAGCCATGATCTTACTATATAATAGGCAAGGAAGAAGCAAAGTCCCAGACCTAGCATTTACTTTCCTAATAATTGGTGAGCAAATCGTTGGTGCTCTGATGCTCACTAGTAAGATGAGTATGCCATTCTTTATACCAAAGCCCCCATGAGGATGCTGTTAGCAAATGTCCCCTGTAAGTATAAGAGGAGCTAAGAGAGGCTTCCTGATTTCTGCCGCTGGTCTGTCTATCCAGAGCAGAGGGATTTCAAGGTGGGCTGACCCCCTGGGAGGGATGTGATGTGGAAGAGCATCTCTACAGCCCACCTGCATGAGCTGGAAGAAGCAGAGAGCATGGAAACTTCCTCCCCACCCCCAGCCAGGGATCCAGGAATAATTCCCCTGGGAGTCTGAGGCCCCTGTGTGCAGCTGCCACATGACTCTGGGCAGATCATCTCCCTGCTGAGTGCCCTTTTAAACGAAGCTGCTCTCTCATACATGGGGGGAAAGACTGCAGATGATATCACACAGCCCTTCTTGGGCCCCCCCCCCCATCAATGAGAAAGGAGATTTGGGAGGTCACCTCCCTTCTGGAGCTTCACTGACATTAATGCCTCTAAAAGCTCTCCTGCTCCGCATCCTTAATGAGAGACAGGAGGTGGAAAGGGGCTGGGCTAGAACCCAAAAATCATTAGAATACAAGGTACTTAAGACTGCAGCCAAATACAACTCTGCACTGACTTTGAAAAAAAATGCTCAAAAATTGCCTACTGCAGTTCTCCCCAGAGCTGAGATTGCAGCAAACAGCTCCCGCCCCCTTGTCTCCAAGGAGGAAGGAGGCAGACTAGGACACTGCTGCATTGCTGAGTCCTTTCTCGGCGCCTCCCCCGTGCCCCCATCTCGGAAGCCTTCCAGGTGGGAGAGCTCGGGGTCACATCATCCTAGCTCTGACATTGAGCACTCTTGTCTGTTGGCAAGGGAGGGAACTGTCCAAGGTCCTCGACCTGCCTGAGAATGTCTCCCCTAGAGCAGCAGGTTCCAAGGGAGGTCTTTAAGTACTTGTGTGTGTGTGTGTGTGTGTGTGTGTGTGTGTGTGTGTGTGTGGTGTATGTGTGTGAGTGTGTGTTTGTGTGTGTTTGTATGTGTGTGTGTGTGTAGTGTGTGTGTGTGAGTGTGAGTGTGAGTGTGTGTTGGGGGAACTGGATGGGAGGGAGATAGGATTAATTCTGTACCTCCCAGACATTATCTCACTGATGCTTCATCGAACCTTAAAGAACTCAGGATTTAGAGCTGGAATTGGCTTTAAGTAGAGACTAAGTGGTCTGACTTCCTCACTTTACGGAGAAGGAAGACTGAGGCAGAGTAAGGAAATTACTTATCCAAAGTCACAGAGGCAATAAGCAGCAGAGACAGGGTTGGAGTTTTTAAAAAATTCTAAATCTGGTGCCCTTCCCATTGCATTATGGTATGCCCTTTTCCCAACCACTTGGGGAAAGGTCTTGGGTCCTAGTGAACCAGAACAGGAGAACAGAGATCATCTATACAAGACAACTCTTACTCTTTTAAGAGGCCTTTGGGCTGTCTGGGATAGACTTGGGACTGTTCACCTAGGATATATGGACTCCCATTGATTTATGCTAATGACTCTGCCTGCCCCAATCTTTCTGCTGACTTCCAACCCTACAAGTCCAACTGCCTTTCAGATATCTAGAATTGGATGTCCAGTAGATATGGATAGATTTCAGAAGGTCCAAGAACTTGAATGAAAAAATAATCACATCTTTATTTTCTTCTTTCAAGTAAGTTTTTGTTGATTTTGGGGTTTTTTTTAATATCATCATAATTTTCCCCCAGATCCCGCTTCCTCTACTTTTCAGTCATCCCATATGACAAATAGTATTTTTTAAAGCCAAAAAAAAAAGAGAACAAGAAGAAAAAAAAATCATCACAATCAATCAATGCATTGAAAAAGCTTTAAAACGACATCCGGGATGCAATACCTATGGACCCATCACCTCCACAAAGGAGTATGTTGAAGGTGTCTTCTCATATCTCTTTGTTTGAGTCATTATATTTTTATCTATCTATATTGATTTATTAATTATCTTCACTCACCTTTAACCTTTCATTATGAATGTAGGCAACCAGCAGGAATCTGAGGAGTCCCTAAATATCAATAGCCAAAGGAGTTCATGAAAGGTAAGGTGGAAAACATGAGGGGAAAAGGCAAGATGCTGGGGGTCAGCACCCTCCCCCCCCAAGGTGCTAACTCCCATCCTGCCACTAATTAGCAATATCCCCTTACTAGTTTCTGCAAAGCAGAGCTCAGATACTACTTCCTACAAGAAGGGGGCTTTCTCAGTCCCTTCAGTTAATGGCACTTCCTTCCTCCTTTGCCTATTCTTCTGTAAGTCTTTTCAGGACATCTGGAAAGCACCTTAGAAACCATCTAGCCCACATTAATTGACCCATTGTCCCATTCACCACAGTGGCTTTTCTAAACCTTTTCAGCCTTTCTTAACCCTCCCAAGACTCTCCCTCCCTCTCTTCTCAGCTGAGAAACTGGCCTCATATTTCACTGAAAAATTGAGGTCATTTGCTGAGAACTGCTTGTCATCTCCTCCTCCTCCTTCTCCTCTTCCTTTTCCTTTTCCTCCTCATCTCACATCACTAAGAAGTCCTCCATCACTTTCTCCTCCACCCCTATCCTCTCATCCCCACCCTCTCACTTATCTTAATTCACTTCCTGTCTCCTGGCTGCATCCCTACGGCCAACAAATGTGCCTTTATTTCCCCTATCCTCCCCAAACTCTTTTCCTCGTTCCATCCTTCCCCTGTCATCCCATAAGGTGTTAAGTCATTTTGAATCCATTTGGGATTTTCTTGGCAAAGATAATAGAATGGGTTGCCATTTCTTTCATCAGCTCATTTTACAGATGAGGACACTAAGGCACACAGCTAAGTGACTTATCTAGGGTCATACAGTCTGAGATCAGATTGGAACTCGGGTCCTCTTGACTATGCACCCAGATGCCCCACCATCCCCTAGATCTCCTCTCTTTTGTGACTAATCTCCTTGGAAAACTTATCTACAATCTAAGTCTCGATTTCCATTCTCACTTCTGCTTACCTCACTGCAGTCCTGCCTTTGATTTCATTATTCAACTGAACCTGCTCCAAAGTCCCCAGTGATCTCCCAGTTGCCAAATCCAGAACCTTTTCTGGTCCTCATGCTTCTTGACCTCCTGGGGATCCTCCTCTGCTCCACACTCCCTTCTCTCCAGGTTCTAAGGACTCTCCTCCTACTTTTTGGACAGCTCCTGCTCTGTTTCCTCTGCTAGATTTTCATACAGGTCATCCCTGATAACCATGGATGTCCTCCCAAGGCTTCCACCTTCTCTTCTCCCTTGGGACTATTTCAGGCCATGTCCCCAAGGATTCAATGATCGTCTCTATGAAGATGATTCTCAAATCTTTTCCCTTAAGCCCTAACCTCTCTCCTGATCTCCATTTTCTCATCCCCACTATTTAGTGAGGATCTTGAAATGGATGTCCCCTAGACACATCCAACTCAAATGTCCAAAACCAAACCATTATTGTTTCCTCCAAACCCTCCCCTTTCCCCAACTTCTCCATCACTCCTGAGGCTCCCACTACCCTCCCAGTCACTCAGGCTCACAACTTGGGCACCATCCTTGACTCCTTCCTCTCACTCAGCCCTCGTATCCATTTTGTTCCATACCTTTGTAACATTTCTTGCATAGGCCCCCTTTGGTCACCTGACATGGCCACTACTCGGGTGCTGGCCCTCATCACCTCAAACCTGGAAGACTGCCATTGCTACTGGCAATCTAAGCTGCTCTCCACTTAGCTGCCAAACTTCTGACCATATTACCCCATCATTTAATCAACTTCAGTGGCTCCCTACTGCACGCTAGAACAAATGAAAGGATTCATTTTGTATTAGCCTCATATTCCCCTGGGGACATGTTGAATCTTCCCAGTAGAATGGAAACTTCTCATGGGCAGGGGCTGCTTAGCTTTGGTCTTCATATCCCTAGGACCAATGCAGATGGCCCCTGGTCTGTTATTTCTAAGAGTCAGAAAGTTGCCAGGGCACTGAGAGGCTTCAGCTGGACTCAGCCTCACATTTCACTGAAAAATTGAGGTCATTTGCTGAGAACTGCTTGTCATTTCCTCCTCCTCCTCTTCTTCTTCCTCCTCCTCTTCCTCCTCCTCCTCCTCCTCATTCTCTTTCTCTTCCTTCTCCTTCTTTTCCTCTTCCTCCACTCTTCTTCCTCATCTCACATCACTAAGGAGTCTTCCATCACTTTCTCCTCCACCCCATCTCACTCAGGAGGTAAAATGACCCTGCCCTGGCAGAACTCCTCAGTCCTCTTCTTTGATCTGTCTGGTGGTGAGATGCAGCAGTGTGGAGGAGGGGCCCGAGCTATAAGTTCTCACCCTCACTGTTTGGACAACAGGGCACTCAATGAACTTGGACGGCAGGGCCAGTCCTCCTGGCACCTTCCGACCCCTCTGCGGAGACTGGACCCTGCAGTCCAAGGAGCAGACCAAACAAGCTCTGTCTGCCTTTGGGAGAAGGCTCTGGCCACCTCTGTCAGCCTTCTCCACACTAGCACTGAGAAGAGGCGTGTTTGATAAGATGGAGGGCCAAGGGTTAATGGATTGACTTTCTATACCAGTAATTGATTCTTGAGCTTCAGCTGGACTCAAGCTCAAAATGGCACCCATTCAAGTGACTCCCAGCTCTGTCCAATGAGTGTGATCTTGGGCAAGTCAAGAAACCTGGGTTGCCTCTTCTGTTATAGAAAGGTAGTAGACTATAGTAGATAGAGGGCCAGTTCTAGAATCAGGAAGGCCTAGGGATGAGAAGGAGACTGATTCCATGGGACTGACTGTGAAGCTGGCTAGCCATCTCTTAACAGAGTAGTGATGGACTCAAGATGCAGGAGAAGACAAACATTTTCATACACAACCAATGTGGAAATGTATTTTGCTTGACCATGTATATTTGTTACAAGGATTTGGTCTGTTTTCTTTTTTCCCCTAATGAGAGTGTAATGAGGCGTAGAGACAGGGAAAGAAAGGAGGAAAAGAAGAGAAAGAAAGAAAAGAGAGAGGGAGGGA
>JAJPUD010003875.1:33207-52275 GCA_023553655.1 Myrmecobius fasciatus
GGGAAGAAAGGAGGAAAAGAAGAGAAAGAAAGAAAAGAGAGAGGGAGAGAATAAGCAAGGGAAGAAGAAAGAAAAGGATGGAGGGAAAGAGAAAGAAAAGGAAGAAAACAGAAAAGAGGGTCATTGAGGAATTAAAAAAGGAAGGACAGAAAGAACAGACAAGTGGGATAGATTTGAAAACGACAAGTTTGAGGAGCAGCCACTTCCTGGCTATGTGACCCTGGTCTAGTCATTTAACACCAATTGCATCAGCAAAAAAAAAGAAAGAAAACTACAAGTTCGGAGGCAGCTAGATAGTGCAGTGGATAGGGCACTAGCCCTGAAGCCCTGAGTTCAAATCTACTCTCAGACACTTAACATTTACTAGCTGTATGACCCTGGACAAGTCATTTAATCCCAAATGCCCCCGAAAAGGGGGAAACTGCAAGTTGAATTTACTCTATGCTTGAAAAGAACAACGGACTGTGCCTAGTGAAGACCTGGAGTTTCATGAACGATCTTTTCTCTTCTATATGGAAATCACCATTTTATTTGATAATATAATAAAGTTTTACTTTATCTATCAAAATTATTTTTATTTTCTTAGCTGTACATACATCATCTCTCCCTTTCTTTTCTTCCCTCTGTCCCCTAGAATGGAAGCTTCTGGAGGGCAGAGAATATTGCAAGATTCATTCAAGAACTATTTATTCATTTATTTATTTATTTTTGCTTTTTGCTAAGGCAATTGGGGTTAAGTGACTTGCCCAAGGTCACACAGCTAGGGAATGTTAAGTGGCTAAGATCACATTTGAACTCAGGTCCTCCTGACTTCAGGGTTGGTGCTCTATCCACTGCACCACCTAGCTGCCCCCAAGAACTATTTATTAAATGCCTACTATGTGCAAAGCACTGAAAACAGTTCCCTCCCTTTTCCTGAGGGCTTCAAATGCACAGAGAAGAAGTAAGAAAGGAGAAATCTGAGGAGGGAAGGGGACCCACACCTGGGGAGTACCAGGAAGGCTTTGCAGAGTGAGATGCAGAGGAAGAGAAATAAGAAATTCTGCTTCTCATCCTTTGGAAGGCTGCTTGTGATGGCTCGGCGGATGGTGGGCAGCTCTTAGGGCCTGAATTTGTTGGCTGGAGGAAGCTATTGCCCAAGCAGGTACCTGGGCAATGGGATGGACACTAACAAGAGTGAGGAACCCCTATGGAGGGGCCTGGGCGTCAGAGGTCCCTGGCTGAGGGAAATGGAGAGGGGAGAAGAGAGAGGCTCCTATAAAATTCAGTGAAAAGTAAAGGTTCTGGCTAGAAAAAAAGAACCACATCATGAGAATCTGATCACTGAGGGGCTGGAAGGGGTCTTAAGAAATCATAGAATAACAGATTTTGGACTAAAAAGAAACTTAGAAACCTTCTAGTTCATATTTTACAGAAGGGGAAACTGAGGCCCAGAGAGGTTTTTTTTTTCCCCCCCCTCTAGTAATCGGCATTTTATTGAAGAGAGAAATGGGGCCCTGGAGTTGGGAGGAATCAGGATTAGTCCACACAAGGGGTTAAGACTAGGGCTTAAGGTGTCCCTGGCTTCTTGAAACTCACCCCCCCAGCAAAGTCATCCTGAAGAAGCGTTCACAGACAGGGTTGGTAGCAGGCCGGGGGGCATAAATCAAGCCCCGTGGCTGGTGGCCAAGCCTGCAGAGAACAAGAAGGGGCTAGTATTGGCTCATCTCTTGAGCTGCAGTCTGGCAGGCCCTGTCCCTGCCTGCAGCCACCGGCAGAGATGCCATGGAGAAGAACCCTGTGCTAGTCTGAGCCTCTGAGCCCCAGCCTGGCCTGGGTACCGAGGACGCAGCTGGGGACTGCAGTGGGGGGCTAGCGATGAAAGGGGCAGGATCGAAAAATCCAGAGCGGGCCGAGAGTGACCTTAAAACATGATCCAGATGGAAAAGGGGGACAAAGGGCCCCATCTGATCTATAGCGACCAGGGATCAGGCTTGGGGATGGGGCCAAGAAAGCAGCTCCAAGGGAGCTCAGAGAGAGTGAGGGGCTGCTTGGGTCTCCCTCTGCTGAGGGACACAAGGGCCTCTGCCCTGAAACATGGGTGACCTCCCCCCCCAGAGACCGTCCGAGCCTTTAGGGGAGTAGGCTAGTGCCCTGACCAAATCAGGCCCCAAGTCTCTAGATCTGGTCTTCAGTCCCTCTAAGGGCCAGCCCCTCTTTATCCTGTCTTCTTGTTGTTCAGCTGTTTTTTTCAGGTGTATCTGACTCTCCATGACCCCATTTGGGGTTTTCTTGACAGAGACACTGGAGTGGTGGTTTGCCATTTCCTCTTCCAGCTCATTTTGCAGATGAGGAAACTGAGGCAAACTGAGTTAAGTGACTTGCCCAGCTAGTCTGAGACGAATCTTCCTGAGTCTGGAGCTGGAGCCTCTCCTTGTCATTAGCTGTGCTGAAATGGATCCCAGCATCCCTCTGTTCCTTCAGCCATTGTTGTCTAACCCCAATGAGAAGATCCCTCGGGATGGCCCGTTTTATTGCTCTTCAGTCCTCCTGTGGATGTCAGGATGGACTCGTCCCTTCTTCCTGAACATGGAGGCTTTGGGGTACAAGTAGAGAAAATGCTGGTTTGGGATTCAAATCATGGGTTCCAGCCTCCATTTTACCCCTTAGGAAGGACTGAGGGAAGGGGCTGGTCGAGCAGCAATCCAGCTGTGCTTATCAGTCCAGCTGTGCTTATCCCTCTCTCCACTGGCTCATAAGAATAAGAACAGTTAGCATTTATAAAGTTTTTCAGTTTGCAAAGCTCTTCACAGATGTCAACTCATTTAATCCTCATAATCACCCCAAGGAAAAAAAGCTATTATTGATCCCCATTTTGCAGATGAGGAAACTGAGGCTGTCACACAGTTCTAGTAAGAACCCGAGACAGGATTTGAACTGTGGTCTTCCTAAATCACATCTTTTGCTCTATTTCTAGCTTGAACTGCCTCAACTATCTCCTTTGGAGTACAAACGTATTGGGTTGACGTGGAAACACATTGAGGTCATATGGACAGTGGGTAGCATATTTCTTGCCTTCTTATTGGGTTGGGGAAAGGTAGAAGGAGAGAACTTAGAACTGAAAATAAAAATCAAATCAAATAAATAACATACACAAATAAAATGTTTACAAATCAAAATATACATGCTCCTGACTTGCATCATTTTGAACAACAGGATCACACAGTTAGTAAGTGACTGAGGCTGGATTTGAATTCAGATCCTCCTGATTCCAGAGCCAGAGTGCTATCCACTGTGTCAGGTAGCTGCCCCTGCACCATTATTTGTCTTTTTTTGTGTCTTCCTTCCCCAATGGCCCCATTAGCTCTTAGTTTCTGTTTCCAAACCTCTCTGGGAAAAATATCAGTGAAAAAACACTTAACTGCAAGCCCAGTGAGGAGTCTTGGGCCGTGGGTTTGTGTAATACTGTGCCGGTTGGCAGGGCAAGGGACGTGAATGGCGGAACATGAACTGGGCAGGGTTTCTTATGGTTGGAGGCACAAGAAGTGGTCAGGCGAAGGGACGGGTATCGTGGCCTAGATTCCGGAGAAGTCATTGCTTCAAAGGGAAAAGCAGGTCTCAGTCAGTCCTCTGTCACGGTGTGGGCTCAAGGCCAGCAGCAGAAGACAAATGGCCAGCCCGTGGGTATTTGTGGGCACCCAGGCACTGGTAGAATGGGGGAGGGGAACGATGCGTCCGGTCATCTCAGAAGACAACCAGCAAACAGAGGAGCCCGAGCTTCGAGGAACCCTCCACCGGCCAGGCTTGGCACGTAGGCCATGCTCCACCATGCCCCAAGCAGGGTAAGCGCTCAGGGGCCTTTTGCTGTTAGGAACAAACGTGCCAGACAGGCCTGAGGAGCCTGGTGAGTGCGCAAAGGCAGGGCCTCAGATCCTGCTTGGGGGCCAGATACCAGAGAAGGGGATGCTCTGAGTGCTGGGAGACAAGGGCATCCGATACCTGGTTTTCCCAGGATTCCCTGCTCCTCGGTGACTGAAGCTCAAGCCACTTCCTAACATGATGGCAGACTGGAAAGTCTACCATCAGTCCCAGAGAGCTGGGCACACTTGATTTTTCAAAAACAAAATAAAAAGCGCCGCAGCTTCATAACTACTGTAGCCTAGACTCCCCCAAAGGAGCAGGAACCAAGTATACCTGTCGGGGTCCCAGGCTCCTTAAGGATTGCTCTAATTAATTCAACCTAGTAACAACTGATCAAAAGCTTACTTTAAAAAAATTATTAAAGCTTTTTATTTTCAAAACATATGCATGGATAATTTTTCAACATTAACCCTTGTAAAACCTTGTGTTCCAATTTTTCCCTCTTTCCCCCACCCCCTCCCCAGATAGCAAGTAATCCAATATATGCAAAACATGGTAAAAAATATATGTTAAATCCAATATATGCTTACATATTTATACAATTCTCTTGCTGCACAAGAAAAATCAGATCAAGAAGGAAACAAATGAAAAGAAAAGAAAATGCAAGCAAACAACAACAAAAAGAGTGACAATGCTATGTTGTGAACCACACTCAGTCCCCACAGTCCTCTCTCTGGGTGTAGAAGGCTCTCTCCATCACAAGACCATTGGAACTGTGACAAGAGCCATGTCCATCAGAACTGATTATTGTACAATCTTGTTGTTGCCATCTACAATGATCACTTGGTTCTGCTCATTTCACTCAGCATCAGTTCCTGTGAGTCTCTCCAGGCCTCTCTGAAATCATCCTGCTGGTCGTTTCTTACAGAACAATAATATTCCATGACATTCATATACCATAATATATTCAGCCATTCTCCAACTGATGGGCATCCATTCAGTTACCAGTTTTTGCCACTACAAAAAGGGCTGCCACAAACATTCTTGCACATGTGAGTCCCTTTCCTTCCTCTTAAGATCTCTTTGGGATATAGGCCCAATACAAACACTGCTGGGTCAAAGGGTATGCACAGTTTGATCACCCTTTGAGCATAGCTCCAAATTGTTCTCCAGAATGGTTGGATCCGTTCACAGTTCCATCAACAATGCATCAGTGTCCCAGCTTTCCCACATCCCCTCCAACATTCGTCATTACCTTTTCCTGTCATTTTAGCCAATCTTACAGGTGTGTAGTGGTACCTCAGAGTTGTCTTAATTTGCATGTCTCTGATCAATAGTGATTTAGAACACCTTTTCATATGACTTAGAAATGGTTTTAATTTCTTCATCTGAAAATTGTTCATATCCTTTGATCATTTATCAAATGGAGAATGGCTTGAAATCTTATAAATTTGAGTCAATTCTCTATATATTTTAGAAATGAGGCCTATATTATATTATATTTAAAAAATGAGTTCATGGATCTCAGGTTACAAGTAGACTATACAGTAGACTCTAATTTCCCTGTGAACAAAAATAGTTTTTGCTTTCCCAGCAACCTTTGAGTGTAAAAATGTTTTCCCAGTTTATTGCTTCCCTTCTAATTTTGTCTGCATTAGTTTTCTTTGTACAAAAATTGTTTAACTTAATATAATCAAAATTATCTATTTTATGTTCAATAATGAACTCCAGTTCTTCTTTGGCCACAAATTCCTTCCTTCTCCACAGATCTGAGAGGTAATCTGCCCTATGTTCTTCTAATAATACTCTTCATGTCTAAATCATAAACCCATTTCGACCTTATCTTGGTATATGGTGTTAGGTGTGGGTCAGTGCCTAGCTTCTGCCATGCTAGTTTCCAATTTTCCCAGCAGTTTTTGGCAAAAGCTGGGGTCTTTGGATTTGTCAAAACACTCGATTCCTATAGTCATTGACTATTTTGATCTGTGAACCTAACCTATTCCACTGATCGCCTATTCTATTTCTTAGCCAGTATCAAATGGTTTTGATTACCACTGCTTTGTAATATAGTTTTAGGTCTGGCAGTTAGGCCATCTTTTTTTTTTTTTTGCATTTTGTTTCATTAATTCCCTTGAAGTTCTTGACCTTTTGTCCTTCCAGATGAACTTTGTTATTATTTTTTCTAGTTCTGTAAAATAATTTCTTGGGAGTTTGATTAGTATGACACTGAATACATAGATTAATTTAGGTAGTACTGTCATTTTTATTATATTTGTTCAGTCAGAACACTTGATTTTTTTTCCCAATTGATATTTTTCCAATTGATTAGATCTGACTTTATTAGTGTGGAAAGTGTTCTGTTAGTTGTGTTCATATAGTTCGTGACTTTGCCAAAGGCTTACTTTAGCCAGGCACAGTGCTAGGTGCTGGGAAAGCAAAAACTATTCTCGTTCACAGGGAAATTAGAGTCTACCATATAATCTACTAGTCTATGAACTCGTTTTTTTGTTGTTGGTGGTGGTTTTTTTTTTAATAAAAAAATTTTTTTTGAACTTGTTTGTACAAAATATATCTTGACAAAAGATAAAAAAAATCTTTTAAAGTTTAAAAAATATCTTCAGTACAATTGCTTTCCTTTGTAATTCTATGTCTTTTTAATACATTTAAAAATACGAACCTGAGGAGGCATCCATAAACTTCATCAGATGGACAAAGAAATGCGTGAACTCCAAGAGATGAAGAACTCATTTGGGAGAAAACAACAAAATAATGTGGACACAGATCTAAGTATCTATAAAGTCATTTGGGGATGAAAACATGACAGTGACAGCCTCAGAAAAGGCTTCCTGAGGAGTGGGCTCCTTCAGGAGAACCTTGAAGGGAGGAAGGAGCCCATTGTGGGTACAGGGTCAGAGTCAGCACAATAGAAAGGGGAAATCAGGTGAGGGGGAACGCCAAGAAGAACAGCTTAGAGAGTGCTTGGGCTGGAAGGAAGTCCTCATCCCCTCACAGCCGGATTGTGACAAGAGCCATCACTGGTCTTGCTGCTTCATGTCTTTCCCCAATGCTCTCAGTTACCAAAGTGATCTTCTCAAGGCCCAGGTTCCACCATGTCATCCCCCAACTCAGAGCTCCTTATTACCTCCAGGATAAAAAACCTCCGCTTGGCATTCATGACCCGACCCCTTCCTCCCCTTCCGGTCTCCTTACCACCGAATATACAACCCAGTGTTCTTCATCCCACATTACTACCTGTCCCCTGAATTCAAAATCCTGGCTCTGTCACTGTGTAACCTCCTATGAATTGCTGGTTCTGAGCCTCAGTTCCCTCTTGTGTAAAATAAGGGGTTTCAATTAGGTAACTTCTAAGATCTCTTCCAGTTCCAGATCTGTGCTCTATTGGGAGACTGGGATAGCATCCCGATCCATCCCATCATAACCCATCCCATCTTGACCCATTCCAACTCCATCAACCCATACTCATCCCATTCCATCCTACTCTAACCCATCCCAATCATCCCCGACCCATCCCAACCCAACCCAACCCTATTCCATCCTATCACATCTCATCTCATTCCAGCCTATCCCTATTCCATCCTATCGCATCCTAACCCATCCCACTCCAACCTCTCTTATTCCAATTCATCCCCATCCCATCCCAACCCAACCCAACACCATCCTATCCCATCCCAACCTAAGCCACTCTATTTCAACCCATCCCATCCCAACCCAACCCTATTCCATCCTATCACATCCCATCTCATTCCGGCCTATCCCTATTCCATCCTAGTCAATCCTACCCTACCTTATCCCATCCCAATCCCACTCTAACCCATCCGGTCCCATCCCTATCCCACCACAGCCCTCTTGCTGCTACCTCCACCCTACTCTGAAGTGACACTGGAAGGCAGTTTATACGGGAGTGTGTGTATATGGGGGGTGGTCCTTTCTTGGGGGGTCTGGGGATGGGAGAACAGAGGGAGGATGTTGGAAAGACCTAGCCCACCCTTTACCCTCCCAAGCATGAGTTCTGGCCCCGCCCATTCCACAGACATGGCCCGCCCCCTCATCTCCCTAGGCCCCGCCCTCCTCGCTTTCGCCCATAGGCTCTGTCCCTGTGTCTCAGGGCTCCGGCCCCGCCTCTCCCATGTCCTATCTCCCCCTTCCCTGAGAGGCCTAGAGAAAATCCTGCCTACCCAGCATGCCCTGGGGTCACCCCGAGTCCCCTTGGGTCACGGAGGTGATGCGAGACAATGGTCGCCACTGTCGCCTGCTTACAATAAAGGAAGTCGTGGCGGGCTTCGCCATCGCCTTTCCCTGCCCCGGGACCCCTCGGTCGCCTCTGGCCCAGCTCAGCAGCAGAGGCCCCTGGTCGGGTTGCAGGGGCCGGACCTCCCCCACCCCCCTTCGTGGGAGGCAGTCCTCGGCAATTTCCGGAGTCCGGGGAGGGGGAAGGGGAAGAAGAGAGGGAGCACCGAGCGTTCGGCAACTTCCGGAGGTCCATGGGGGCGGGGCGGAGGAAAGTGGGGATGCGGAGCCGGAGGATGAGTTTGGCAGTTCCCGAAGGCGCCGCGTGGGGGCGAGCTGGGCCTGCACGCTTGGCCTCCTGCGTGTTAAGAACTCGTCCCGGGCTGGGCTGGGATCCAGTCCCTGGCTCTTCTTTCTAGTGAAACAAGGAGCATTCATTAAGCGCCGATGGTTTGCCAGGGACCGTGCCTGAGAGGATGTAAAAAAGGTTTAAAATGACCCCCGCCCTCGATAAGCTCACAGTCTAATGGGACAGACCACGTGCTAACGGCTCTTCTCAGACAAGCTGGGGGGTCCCACAAGGACCCCAGCACCTCCAATAGTCTCCGGGGGACTTGAGACTGGTCCGGCCCCCTTCCCCCCGAGAATCAGCCCCGAGTGCTTCCGGCAGCATGACTTACAGGGAATAGACCAGACTAGATATAATTAGGGGCGGCCTATGTCCTAAAGACAGTGGGAGAGTAGTGAGGTTTAGGAGGGAGGGACACCAGAGAGGGGGTGATCACAGAGGAAAGGGCGGGTGGAGCATAAGCGGACCCTTCCAAACTTTCTTGGGGTTGGGTAGGCGGAAGGAAGTGGGGGAAATGTGCGTATAATTCTGTGTAAGTGCAATATATCAAGGTGCTATTAATAGAACTATTATTATGGATTTATTATAAGATCATCTAAATAGGATTTATTTATCTATATAAGTGAACTCCAAATATGTTAAATACTAAGCACTCTTCAGGCTTCGAAACTTTTAGATTCAGATTTTATTCATACTTTTTATTCATTTATGGAAATCTTTTTCCAATGTATTCCCTAGTTCTTAAACAGAATACTAAACCCGGAGCCAGTTTCTTCAGTTATAATAATCGTGATAGCATTTTTTTTTTTTTTTGCTGAGGCAATTGGGGTTAAGTGACTTGTCCAGGGTCACACAGCCAGGAAGTGTTAAGTGTTTGAGGCAGATTTGAACTCGGGTCCTCCTGACTTCAGGGCTGGGGCTCTATCCACTGCACCACCTAGCTGCCCCATGACAGTATTTGAAGATTTGTAAAACGCCTGGTGTATCCTATCCTATCTCATCACAATTTGACCAGATGTGCCCCACTAGTGTCTAAGGCAGAATTTGAATTCAGGCCTTACTTTCTCTCCATGTGAAGACCTCTATCTAGACACCATCTAGACAGTCAGTCAAAAACTCCCTCCTTTGACAGAGATAACAAAGGCAAGGAACAGCCCCTGCTTTAAAGGAGCTCAGTTTAATAGAAGAGACAACTTACAAACAATTATGTACAAACAAGATATATACAGGATAAATATCTATCAGGAGGAAAATGAGGGGGAGAGAACGAGGGTGCAGGTAGATGGTTCTGTAGATAGTCCTCTGCTCCTGGAGCAAGGAGGACCTCAGTTCAAATGGACTTTAGCTATATGACCCTGAGCAAGTCACTTCACCCTGTTTGCCTTACTTACCTTATTTGTAAAATGAGCTGAAGAAGAAAATGGCAGACCATTCTAGTATCTTTATACCAAGAAGATCCCAAATGGGGATCACAAAGAGTTGGGAAATGACTTAATGGCACCATAGAGGGAAGCCCTAGCAGTAAAGGGGACTCAGAAGATTTTTTGTCGAAGGTGGGATTTTAGCTTGAACTTGAAAGGAGACTGGAGACAGAAGGGAGAAGAAAGGGAATTTTAGGTGAAGAAGACAGTGACTGAACTTCAGAGATCCAGCTAAAATAAAGGAATTGGGCCACATGCTCTCTAAGGTTCTCCAGTATTCTAGGTTCTGTGTTCTAATGTCTTTTCCAACTCTTAATAATCAGTGTCTTAAGGTCCCTGCCACTTCTGATATTATATATTCTAAAGTCTCTCCCACCACTGTTCAATGACTCTGTCGAACCTTTTCTTGATTCTATCATCCCTGTTAAGTATTATCCTCTATATCTCCTTTTGTTCTCAGCTAAATTTTAAAAAGTTGTTTCCACTAGAAACCTACTTCCCTATTCTCATTCTCATCTAAACCCCCTGTAATCTGGTTTCCAATGTCCTCATGAAACTAAAACTGACTTCTCCAAAGTTACCAGTGATCTTTTAATTGCCAAATCCAGGGGCCTTTTCTCACTCATCATCCCTTCCTGCAGCTTTTGAAAATGTGGATTTACCTTCTGGAAAAAAAAAATCTCCTCTCTAGGTTTTTGCGACACTATTCTCTCCTTGTTTTCCTTCTGTTTGTCTGATTGCTCCTCAGTTTCCTTTTGCTGGTCACCTACACTAACTGTAGTTAAATCCCAAGGGACTGTCCTGGGTCATCTTTTTTTTTTCTCTTTTCTCATTTGGTCATCTACTCCTATGGCTTCAGTTATCCTTTTTATGCGGATGACTCCCAGCTCTCTCTATACTACCTGATGACTCTCAGATCTCTCTCTCTCTCCCTCTCTCTCTCTCTCTCTCTCTCTCTCTCTCTCTCTCTTTCTCTCCATTCATCTATCTTTCTATATATAACTTACAGATCTATCCATCTATATTAGTGAACTCCAAACCAACATCACCAACTGCCTTTTGGACATCTTGAACTGCATGTCCAATAGATGTCTCAAACTCAACATATCCAAATAGGAACTCATCATCTTTCCCCCAAACCTTCTTCTCTCAACTTTCCTATTAATGTCAATAAACCATCATCATCCTTGTCACATAGGCTCTCAACCTGCATCATTATCACTTTTGAACTCATAGCATATTAGCAATGCTACCAAATTATGTTGATTCTAAACATCTTCACAACTCTAGATTTTCTAGTATGTCTCCTTCCCACTTATACGGCTACTACCCCAGTTCAGGATCCCATTACCTTTCAACTGGACTACTTTAATAGTCTTTTATTGCTCTTTCCATCTCAAGTCTCTTCCAACTCCAATCCATTCTCAACAAAGCTGCCAAGACAATTTTTTCCCCTAAAGCTTGGATCTGATCATATTCAATAAACTTCAATTTGTTGAACCCTACATGTAGCTAATCCTGTTACCTCCATGATCAAATACAAAATCCCCTGGTAAAGCTTTTGTGACATGGCTTTCTTACCTCTCTACTCTTCACACACCTTCATACAGCATATTCTACAATCTATCTACACTGGCCTTCTGTTGCTCCTATGGGAGCATTTCATCTCCTGTTTCCATATCTTTATACTGGCTAATCCCCAGGCTAGAATTCCCCCTTACTCACTTTTACTTCTGTTTCCTGGCTTCTGTTGAGTCAGCTCAAATCTCATATTCTGCAGGAAGCCTTTCCTAGCCAAATCTTCCATCTACTCTGTATGTATCCTTCATGTTCCTAGTTATTTACATTTTGTCTCCCATTAGGTCTGGAAAAGGACTGTTTTGTTGCTGTTTTTTCTTTTTTTTTTGGGGGGGGGAGGTTGCTTCTTTGTCTCCTTGGAGCTTAGAGTAGCAATTGCACATAGTAAACATTACTAAATGCCTCTTAATTTCCTAATCTCAGAGTCAATATTATTAATGTACATTATTGTACTTTGAAGTAAAACTGCTAAGTTTTGTGACTCTCCTCTTGACTATCAATATCCATTTCTCCTGCTCCATGCTTATTGCTGTTCAGCACCTTCCTTGCATCTTGCTTTCCTGATCCCTGTAGGATATGTAAAGGATCCTGTCATAATTCTTTAAATTAGTCACAGAAAAAAAAAATTCTCTTTTTTTCATAAGGCACAGAGGACATCCATCCGAGAGAGAACTGAAGTGGGGAGGTATCCCAGGATCTAAAATTCTACTCCTTGTGTGATTGGTTCAAACTTCCTTTGCTCTAGATTAGACATGGATGAGGGGAGGGACAATTCAAGTCAGCACAATTCATTAGGCATCTATCATGTATAAGTGGAACAGTGAGTTTTAGCTAGACCTAAGGTCACATTCTGCCTCTGATTCTTACTAGTTGTATAGCCCCAAACAAATCATTTGACCTTCCTGAGCCACTGGTGTCTCTCTTCTACAGTTAAGTTATAGAGTTGTTGCTATTTGCCTCTGAGGAGAGAGTGCCCAAGGTGAGTAAAACCTGCAAGTCTTGACAAATGGGTAAAAGGCACTGTCCTGGGTGCTGAAATTCAAATGAAATGAAAGCCAATAAGTCACTGGAGTCGAGGAGTTTGATTCTACTGGGAATATTAGAAGAACATACATGGTAATTTAAGGAAGGAGAGGGAACTAACAACAGAGAGGATTAGGAGAAGGTGGATTAAGGAGCCCTGGAGGAGCTAGCACTTGAACTAAATTCTAGAGAAAGCTAGGGATTCAAAGAAAAGAAAGGGAAGATAGAGCCTTCCAAGCCCTGGGGATAGCTAGATGGGAATGCCCAGTTTAAGCATCAGTGAGTTCCATAGGCACATTGAGTGAAGGATCATACAGAATAAAATGATATGAACACAGTAGCCCATGTGCTATTTTTCTAATTATTGAGGAGTGACCATTTTGTCCAGCCTAATGAGTCATCTCATCTTCTACTGTCTCAAAAAGCAACCTGCCAAAAATTATTAATCTTTAATTGCCAAGAACCAGAGGGGAGAACAGAAATTTGAATGCAGCAACCAGCCTCTGACCTTTTCAATAAAATTCAGACTCTTATGTAATAGCCCATGGGAACAAATGATCCCTTTTCAACAGTCATGGTGGGGGGGATTAGGTTTTTCATAAATTTCTGGGTTCCCTGGTGGGTTCTGCTTGTGGGTGGAAAGCAATGAAGGAGGACACAGGATTAAAAGACCCCATAGTCTGGATGTTGACTGGGTGGGGGTGGAATTGGAACTGAGGATTGTGCTGTATGCAGAAAGAACCTGGTGACAATCAGACCTAAAATGCCAAAGTGTTTTGCTGCTTCTATATTAAAAAGAAACTAGGGGAGAAAATATTTCTTTTCCCTTTTACTATAAATCATTATTGAGCATTAAAAAACAGGGCAACTCCTGGAAGGAAGTGGGGAAGAAGGAAGGAGACGCAGGGAGCAGAATAAAAGGGAGAAATGGAAGGTAGGAGAGAAAGGAAGTAAATAGGAGGGAGAGATGAGAAGGGAAGGAAAGAGAGAAAGAGGATGAAGGGAGAGATAGGAAAGAGAGAGATAAATAGGAGAAATAAATGAGAAGGGAATAGGGGAGGGAAAGATGGGAAAAGAATGAAGGCCATAGGAAAATAGGCCAAAGAAAAAAGGCAGAGAAAAGAGGGAATGAAATGAAAAAAGAAATGAAGGACAACAGCAAGCAGAAGCTGAGAGAAAAAGATAAAGAAAGGGAAGAAAAAAAATGAATGGATGGCGGGGGAAAGGAATAAAGTAGGAAGAAACAACACGAATGGGAAAGCAGTGAAAGAGTGAGAAACTTAAGTATAGAGGGAGGGAGAAAATAAAGAACAGAGGTAAGGGAAGGGCAAAAGGGAAAATAGGAAAGAGGATGAAGGACAGTGACATACTGAACATGGTGGGAACTCAAATAGCTGTTGAGTTGAATTTAATTGAGTATTAAGAACAGCTGTAACAAGGAAAGGGAAAGAGGAGATTCGAAGGCAAAAAGAAGTAAGAGAGTAAAAGCAGCAAATATCTAAAGCTGAACTTCCCTAGCAAACATAACCTGGGCTATAGGTGGTGAATGGTGTTTCTAAACTCAGGAAAGAATAAAGGTGATCCCCCTATTGTGCACCCCCCTCCGACCTGTTTTATATTGACACTCATTTTGCAGGGGTTTTTGTTAACTTAATGGTGTCCACTCTTCATAACTCCATTTGGGTTTTCTTGGCAAAGATACTGGACTGGCAGTTATTTCCTTCTCCAGCTCATTTTACAGTCAAGAAAACTGAGGCAGAGTAAAGTGACTAATCCAGGGTGGTTCAACTCGTGTCTATGGCCAGATTTGCAGGTCTTCTTGACTCCAGGCCCAGAGCTCTCTCCATTTTGCCACACTGGCACTCAACCGACCACCAAAAGGCCTTTTCCACAACAAAACAAACAGCTGCTCAGTATGATGTGGAGAAGCACCTCCAGATTCAGCACATCCAGAAGTGCAGGGAGCTGTCCAGATTTTCAGTGCTGAAATGTTCAGTCCTTTCTTTTCCAGAACTTTGGGGTTTCTGAATACTTTATTCCAAGCCAAGATAACAACTGTGATCCTGGAGAGGGAAATGTGTTTGTGTGTGTGTGGGGGGGTGTTGGAGGTGGGGTATACCCATTCTAGTATTCCAGAAATAAAAACATTCCCAATCTGCTGCTTCTTTATGGACTTCAGGAGTGCAAGTGATATGCTATCTGTAAGCCATTCTAGAACCAGATCCTATTCAGGATGCTCACATTCCTCTTTCCATTTTTCTGCCTATAGGAGTGACTGGGGATTTCTGACAATCCTTTTTTTATGCAGCCTCAGCACGGACTCTTAGATCTCAAAGCCCTCCTCAGCTCTCCTTTGGTGGTGGTAGTGGAGGGGCTAGGAAGTTAGGTTACTTTCCTCCCATCCCAATACATCTTTACCCAGCCTATGTGTGGACCCTTTCCCCTCATGACCTTGTTGATTCTCAAGGTCTTGTCCAGCTCTAAATCCTATGAAATTATGATTTTCAAATCCATTTTTGTCTATGGAGGGGAATGCAGGGATCCTTGTGAGCCAGAGGTCTTTTTTGAGACCCTCTCATATCACAAGTCACATACGCAGGAGGGTGACCCATCCTCTCAGCTCCTGCAAAACATGGCTGCATGTTTTATCAGGTTTATCAGCATTTTTGCTTTTATAACGAGTGCTACTGTATCTTTAAATGAAAATTTTATTTTTGCTTTATCATGTTGGCTTCTCCACTCAGAACTGGGAGCTATCCCATTCCAGGAAACTCAATCCTTCCAGCTAATGCTGGTTAAAGGGGAAGTACCCCCTTTTTTCTTAGGTCCTAAAGGAAATGATGACTCCATATTCCCAGGAATAGGATACATGGGAAAGAGAAAGGAGCTAGTTATTTCTCATAGAACTGCAAAGTCAAAGCAAATTAAATCACCAGCCGATAGCAACTGTCTGCCTCTTTCACTGCAGAGAGCTCCTCTGAGAGGAGGGGCGTGGCACACTTAGGGTGAGCTTTCCTCTCTTCACCCCCTTGGCAGTCCTAAGTATTCCCAAGACTTTAGTGACCACCCCTGATGCTGAGACTCACACATCCACAGCTTACAGGGCTGGCCTCCCTTCTGAGCTCCAGTTGCATACAGTCATCTCCACCTGGATGTGCCAAGAGCATCTTATGCCAAAGCTGAACTAATGATCCTTCCCCCCCATTCCTGCTTCTCCCCCTGGACTCATCATTCCTTTCTATGGGGGAACCACTTACCCCATTTGCCATGTTCTAAACCTTGCTGGGTTACCTTTGACTCTCCTCTCCCTCATCCCTCATATCCAGTCCTGTGCATGCCCTTCAATCTGTCCTTCCTCTATTTCTGCTGCCACTGCCCTTATTAAGTCCTTATTAACCACCACCTGGAATATTTCAATAGTTTCTAATTTTCTCTAGGGTATTAATTTTTTTCTATTACTATTTTCTGGTTTTTACATTACCTTAATTTCCAAATATTCCACTCTCCTCTTACTCAGGCCCTTAAGTAAGAGAATTAAAGGAACCAAAAAAATCAGGAAAACCAATATATCAACTGAGTCTGACAGTATATGGAACCCTCCCACCCGGCAAAGAAGGGAGGGAGGTGCACTTCTATGTCTTTTAGAGGGTTAGCCTTGGTCATTATAATTATACAGCATTGCTTCTTTTTTCATACACAAATGAGTTTATATATCTTCCCATACATGTCTGAATTTAGTAATTTTCTTCTACCCTTATCCTGCCCCTATTCTTTACTCTCTCTTTACTGCTGCCAGACTGAATTATCTCATGAACAGTTGAGGTCGTCATCACTGGTCAAAAGTCTTCAGTGGTCTCTCTGTTGCCCAGTGACTAGCATCCAATCTAGTTTGCCTGGCATTTAAGGCCTTTCTATCTTACTTGCCATCCACAAACTCTATGCTCTCAGTTCCTAAGCACACTAGACCCTATGCTAACAACCAAAACCAATCACTAATTCATTGGCAGGACTGGGACTCCAAAACAGATCTTTTCACTCTGAGTTCAATGTTTTTTCCAAGTCCCTTCCTGAGACCTTGGGGATTCCACCAGACCCAATTATTGTCCCAGTCCAGACTTCTTTGCCCTTTTTGGAGTCTCCTTAGATAGCCTGGTTAAGCCTAGAGAATTCTCAGAATTCTGGTTTAAAATACATAAAACAAAATGCACAGAATTACAAAGGAAACAAATTATATTGAGGTAGGGTATTAATTAAACAGCCACAGATACTAAGCTACAACCTCAGTCTTATAGACCTAATTTTGGGAGGAGAAGAAATTGGAGTGGTTTTTGTCCTTTGCTCTTGAAGAGGACCAAAATGACAACACCATGTTAGGGTCAAGGTAAAGTGTGCCTGACTAAGGATGATCAGACCAATATGAACTTGGAATACTCTACTACAGTCAGGCACAGAGTCCACATGAAAATTTGGAATAGGTGAGCAGGGACAGAAGAAGGGACCTGTTGGTCCTTCTTCAATGAGCCTTACTAAATTAAGCCCACACTGAGACAGGTTGGTCATGTGAGTGGTGGAGAAAGAAGAATCAGGCAAAAAGAATTGAAAAGGGAGACTGACAGGACTTCCATTAAGAAGCAAGTCATAGATTTAATCTTTCCATTGTCTCAAGAAACCGGAGACTATGGATATGTCTCTGTGTATATACAAACACACAGAGAGGTATGTATATATATAAATACACACACATATATATATATATATGTATATATATATATATATATAAATCTATCTATCTATCTAATTTGCTTCTTGTTTGCCACCCAAAGGGAAGAGTGCTTTTTTCTAATGCTAGGTAATTAGGTAATCCTATACTGGGGGGAGGGGGAGAGGAAAGGTAGCCTTCAGTAGTCCCCAGTCCCTTCACTTATTTCTTGAACCAATAGGGCAAAGATGAAAACTTAAATTCAGGGGAGGAGACACTGCAGACACCGAGCTCAAGGTTAAGCTCGGGCTGGTGGCAATGAAAGAAAAGGAGTTGCAGCTTGGCTTTCAGGGGGTTTGGGGCACCGCCCGGGATGTCTCTCTTCACAAACCAATTCCGTGTGGTCTCTTCAGGACCAAGGAAAGCAGCCACAGCAACAAAGCCTAGGGGCGGCCAGCGTGCCCTTCCTGCCTGGCCCTTCCTGCCGACTCAGCTCTTAACTTACTTTTACAAACCCACAAATCTAGGAGAGGGACTCACTCTCTATTAAGAAGAAGTAGAAATAGAAGCTGATTTTCCTTCCCCCAAGCCCCCACTCCGGTGCCCCCAGATGCTGCTCGTTTACTCCATTTGAAGAAATCCCTACCAGGAAGAGGGGGCAGGGGATATCTAAGGGAATCAGCAGTTAGGATAGAAGGGGATGATGACATTCAGAGAAAGTGAATTCAGAAAGCTGGGGGGGGGGGGGAAGAGAAGGTTCCACGACTCCGTTCATAGCCCCCTCCCCTCCCAACACGATGCAGTGCAGAATGATTCCGTCTACAATGATTCGGCTGAGGAGAAAGTTCCAGGCTCTCCATTAAGGTCCCTAAGGTTTCCTTAACAACTCCACCTCCACCCCTAGGGCTGGAGCTGCAGAGCCCTCCTCGCAGCGCAATAGATCTGCGGGGCTGCACGTAGATCGGGCTCCATGTGCCTTCGCCCCTCTCCCCACCCGGGCACTTCGGCGCCGCAGCCTTCCCCGGTGCTGAGTGCACCAGCCGCCCCATCAGTCCGGGTTCCTCCGCAGTCCCAAGGCGAGAAGTGACCTCAGAGTAGGACCAATATATCCCTACCCTCTGCCGCTCTCTCTCACTCTTGGGGGGCTGAAAAGTCCTGCTCAAGCTGAAATTACTGAACAAAACCAAGTCTCCCTTCCGACTCTGCAAGCCTAGGTTCCCCCCATCATACTCTGCCCAACTAGTCTCATACATCGCTCTCCCCACAGGGATGGGGAAGACTCAGCTTCCAGTCCGTTCTTCCCTTCCCCCTCCCTCCCCCTTTTCCCGCAGCAGGGGCAAGCGAAATAATTTGCAGCAAACCTGGGAATCTGGGCCGGGGGCTCAAGGAAGAAAAAGAAGTGACAGCCCCAGCCTGGCCGGGGAAGAAAGGGAGAGAGGCAAGGATAGAAGGGGAAAAGAGGGAGTTAAGAGAAAGAGAGCAGGGGGAGGACAGAAAAGAAAGGGAAAGAGGAAAAAGTGATATATGAGAAAAGAATGAGGAAAAGAAAAAAGAGGGGAAAGGAATCTTTGCCCTTTGCATAAGGAGTGTTTGTTGATTGTTAAATTCACGATGAAAAAGAAAAAAAAAGAGAGAGGAAAGTGAAAGTAGAGAAGGGGAGAGGAATGGAGGACAGAGGAAGGGGGAAAGAGAGGGAAGAAGAAGGAAGAAAGGAAAATTAAAGGGAGGAAAGAATCTTTCTTGCCATTCTTTGTATAATGATAATGATATGAATTTATTGATGACTGTCAAGTTCACGATGAAAAAGAAGAAAGAAGGGGGAGAGGGGGAGATGAAAGAAAAGAAAGTAAAGAGTGGCTGGTGAGGGCCAGGGGACTGGGGAGGAGATCCAGAAGAGAGTGAGGGGGGGG
>JAJPUD010003875.1:52675-67479 GCA_023553655.1 Myrmecobius fasciatus
TGCAACCAATGAGTCCTAGCTGGCCCTTTAATAAGCCCCCCCTCCCCCACCACCTCCCAAGGCTGTTTTATGGCTTTATCTATCTCCGATCAGTTGAGGCAGCCAGAAGTGGGAGCTTAAGTCTTCTCAAGTCACTTTCTTTGGCCAGGACAAACCTCATCCCCATTTTGAGTTTTCTGAGCTTCCTTGCATAATGAGAATAACTGGTCCCTCCCTTTCCCTGCCCCTATCTGCAGTAAGATATCTTCCCAGAGCAAAGCCTTTTTACTCTTTAGCAACTCTTGGCCCTTCCCTTTCCTTTGCCTTGCTAAGCCTGGCAGACATGCGTAGGAACAAGCTTGGACTGCCCACCATCTGCCCCCAGCCCCTGTAGCAAAACTGGAAGCCATTCAGGGGCATCTGTTCCAGATATCTGCAGCTAATGCCAACCTCTCTTGGGCTCCAGCCACAACCTTGAACAAACTAGAATCCTTTAGGACACAGTGCTAGTCTACTGGTCTCTCCATAATGGGGTATAAGCTCCCAAAGAACTGAGACATCTTCTGCATTGTGTCTGGCACCTCCTCCAGGAGAACCAAATAGTCGTGGGCACCCCCTCAAACACATTCACTGAATTGCCAACTTGGATGAGTGAGTCGATGGGAAATGGCCTGGCAACCCTTAGTCCTTCATTCAGTGGTGGCAGACCAGGGAAAATCAGCCCAGGAATTATTGTGGGCACCCCCATTTGAGCCAGGATGACTTTCTGTAGGAGGGGATGACTCTGGTGTTTGGAGAGGGGAGAGAGGAGTGATGTGGAAGAGATCTGAGTGCCAGTAAAATACAAGGCTCTGCTCCCTTGTTCACCAGCTTAACAAATTAAGTACCTCATGATCTAAGGAAGAGGAAAGAAAGTACCTTTAGCCCTTTTGGGAGAAATAGGTCCCATAGGTGCACAGGGGCCATAGGAAGGGAGAGGCAATATCTGCAATGCAGTTCTTATACATCCTTAATTGAGACTGGCTCAGTTTTAGGGGTGTGATAGCTGAGCAGGACTAATAATGTTGGAATAATACAAAAAATAATAATGTTGGAATAGATATGAGACATGAATTCCAATTCTGCTGCTTATAATGCTGTTGCTGAATTACCTTGGGCAGCAAGCCCCTTTCCTCTCTTTGGGCCTCAGTTTCCCCATCTTTAAAATGAGGGAGTTGGAATAGCTCTATTCTGTGATCTGGGGTATGCAGTCTCAGTCAATAAGCACTTATTAAGTTCCTCCTATCTACTAAGTACTATGTTCTCATGGTGGGGCAAGAAGATGGGGGATGGAGAATCTAACTTGACTGACCCCTCTTCTGTGTCCTTCTACTCCCTGACCCTGGGCTGCCACAGTGAGGTTGGACCGCTTGTCAGAAGCTGCCAAAGTGAACACAGACGCCATGCGCTCGGCCCAAGAGGAGATCACTGAATACAGACGTCAGCTGCAGTCCAAGACCACTGAGCTAGAGGCCCTCAAGGGGACAAAGGACTCTTTGGAGAGGCAACGATCAGATCTGGAAGACCGCCATCATGCTGATGTCATCTCCTATCAGGTAACTGCTGAGGAAGGGAGAGAGCCAGGGCTGGCATTGTCTCTGCCGTGGGTCTTGGGAAAAGTCAGTGAGGTCTCCACTTCCTCATTTCTCAAATGAGCCATTTAGACTAGGGTCTCCTGAAATCTCCTATCCCTAGTCTTTGGCTACTTCTCTGTAAAATACAGGTTTTGTTACTAGAAGTAGGTATTCTCAACCTGGGGTCTCTTAAAATTAAAAAAAATATATTTTGATAACTGTACTTCAACATAACTGGTTTCCTTCGTAATCCCATTTTTTATTTTATATGTTTTCAAACGTTATTCTGAGAAAAGACTCAAGGTGGGAAAGGGTCCATGATTATGCCCCCCACACACTCACACAAAGGTGAATAACCTCTGGTTTCTTGTCAATTTAGAATGAGCAAAGATCTTAGGATTCATGATTATAGGAGACGTTTCAACCTGTTTTACTGGTGACATTCTGGAGAATGTCTAACATCTGGGAGGGGGTTCTGGGAACATGGGGTACAGCCTTGGTTTGTTGGAGAACCTGATTACAAAGAAGGAAATTGTTCTACCCCAAGGGAATATGGGCTGAACGAGAACTTCCCTTCTTTGAATAACGGCCCAACCCTGAGTCAGCACTGCCCCATTTTGGCTGACAGGATTGGGCATCTGCATTGCAGAGAGCCAGGGGCCAGCCCCTCCATGATGCATGTCACCCTTTCCCCTCCAGGAGACCATTCAGCAGCTGGACAGTGAGCTGAGGAACACCAAGTGGGAAATGGCCGCCCAACTCCGAGAGTACCAGGACTTGCTGAATGTCAAAATGGCCCTCGACATTGAAATCGCAGCCTACAGGTATGGGGTTCTAGGGCCCCTTCCCTCAATAAACAAACTTGCTGAGAAAATCCCATAAGATGCTAGATTTGGAAAACTTAGGCTTTAATAAGTCTGACCAGAGTGGACTCACCAGGATGGGAAAACGGGCAGAAATGACTAGGCCAGACTCAGCTAGCACTTACAATAGGACTTTTTAGTATTTCATTATGTCTTCACAAACAACCTTGGGACATGGGTACTTTTATTATTCTCATTTCACAGATTAAAAAAAAAACCTGGGGTAGACAGAGGTCACAAAAGTGGCCTAGATTTATCCAGCTAAAGCCAGATTTGAACTCAGGATTTTCCTGACTTCTAGACTCACCGCTGCTTCCTATTGCACCAACTAATTGCCAGGAAGTGAATCAGGCAGAATTTGAACTCAAGTCCTGACTCCAAATCCAAAGCTCTTTCTTCTGAACCTCACTACCTGATAATATTATATGCATTAGGCAGTACTTTACAGTTCACAAAGGGTCACTTTCCAGGATTGTGGCAAGAGATGATAATTTCTTTTCTTCAGGCGTTAGAAGATTTCTTAGTCTTTGGATACATTATCTCATTTGTGCTTAACAACAACCTTGGGAAGTAGGTACTGTAGGTGGAAGCACCCCCATTTTACAGATAGAGAAACTGAGTTAAATGGCTCACTGAGGTCACATAGATAGTGAATAGCAGAGGAAAATCTGGGATCCAGGTCTTCCTGACTCCAGGCTGAGCCTTACTGTAGCCAGGCAGAAGCACCTATTACATGCTAGATACTGTGCTAAGTTTGCTGTCAAGGAGCTTCCGGTCAAGCCCCCGGCCACTCCACCAAAAGGAAAATGATTCCCCAAGTGTCACAGAGTGAGTGGTAGAGAGAGCTAACTGGAGCAAAACCAATGCTAGACCCCAGGTCTTCTGTCCTGGCCGTAGTCTTCCCATTATTCCAGGTTGCTTCCCTTTGGAACACCATTCAGAGAATGGTGTTCCAAACTCCAGAAGCCCAAAGTCTAATTTAGCTGCTTGTGGCTTTTTAAGGCTAATCCTCTGGGCTTTTCTTCCTACTACAACGCTCACCTGAGGAGGGGTAGAGAGACCCTACATAGAGAGTGACCACCCTTCTGTGGACATGGTGCTGTCCAGGGTACTGAAGCTATGTTTAAAGGAAGGCAGGGCTTTCAGTTCAACCAGGGATAAAGAGACCCTAATTGGAGAGGATGACATTGCCTTCTGTGGGGTGTGGAGCTGTCCAGGGTACTGGCGCTATGTGCAAAGGAAGGCAGGATATTCGAATCAACCAACATTCATTAAGTCTCTAGTTCTGCCATGGGTTCTGGGATACAAAAGCAAAAGTGAAAACATTTCCTATCTTCAAGGAGCATCCATTCTATAGAATGATCAGAGTCCTGGATTAGGAGCCAGGAGATATCAGTATAAATCTCAGCTCTGTCACTGCTCTGCTAAGTGACCCTGGAAACCTCACTTCATCTCACTGGACCTTCCTTTCTCCCTCTGTGAAATGGGTATGACTCTGCTTACACTCTCCCTTCTTAGTCCTCAAAGCCTCCAAGAGGATTTCTGTGTTCCGGCAAAGCATTTCATAGGGAATATAGCTATGCAGAGTAGGCAGAAGAAGCGTCCCTGGCAAAGCTGGACATTCCCTGGCCTTCTCAGTGGCAGAATTTGGTAGTGAAGGCTGGGAATCTGTGCCAAGCTGACTCTGTTCTGACCTTAGCAGCCCTAGGCTAAGAGCAGTGGTTGGATGGGCCAGCAGAAGTTGAGGGTGCAGATTGAAGGAAAAGGATTATAACTGTGGGTCTTGGTGTCCACAGGCTTCATTTTATTGTCTGTTAAGCCAGGTTTAATAATGATTCGTATGTCTAAACCATTTGGCTATTCATTATCTCATTCGGTGCTCACAAGCTCCTCAGAAGGCTTATTACAAAAAAAACCTGGACACTAAGGTGCATTAAGATTAATTGACCTGCAGAAGGTCATGGCTGGATAGTGATTGATCTGGGAATAGAACTTCTGAATTCGTAGAAAAGAAGTGTTGGAAGGAAAGAGCTAGTAGTTTAAACATTGCCCTTGCAAACCTTATCCCTAAATCTCAGAGGATGGAGAAGAATAAATGAGTGGATGGATGGATGGATGGATGAAAGAAAGAAAAATTATTAAATATTGTGATAAATACTGTGATAAGTGCTTGGAATACAAAGACATGTATGCTTAGGATCCTAGCTGTAGGCCCTTAACCTGAATCCTTATCATAAAGGAGAAAACGTTTTAATGAGAAAGAAAACACAAAAGGGAATGGTGGCCAGGGAGCAATCTACGATTTCTCTTTCCAGTAATTTCCTTATATTGTTTCTCCTCCCCACAGAAAACTTCTGGAAGGAGAAGAGTGTAGAATTGGCTTTGGCCCGGGTCCTTTCTCCTTTCCTGAGGCACTCCCCAAGACCCCAGCCACTTCCACGCATATAAAAGTCAAAAGTGAAGAGAAGATCAAAGTGGTTGAGAAGTCAGAGAAGGAAACAGTCATTGTGGAAGAACAGACCGAGGAGATCCAAGTGACTGAAGAGGTAACTGAGGAAGAGGAGAAGGAAGAAGAGAAAGAAGAAGCAGAAGGAGAAACTGGAGAGAAGGAAGAAGAAGGTGAAGAAGAAGAAGAAGCAAAATCTCCAGAGAAGGAAGCCAAGTCTCCTCCCACAGAGGAAGTCACATCACCCGAGAAGGCTAAATCTCCAGTGAAGGAAGAGGTCAAGTCTCCAGAAAAGGCCAAATCTCCAGTGAAGGAGGAGGTCAAGTCCCCCCCTGAGGTCAAGTCTCCAGAAAAGGCCAAATCCCCAGCAAAGGAAGAGGTCAAGTCCCCTCCTGAGGTGAAGTCTCCAGAAAAGGCCAAATCCCCAGCAAAGGAAGAGGTCAAGTCTCCTCCTGAGGTGAAGTCTCCAGAAAAGGCTAAATCTCCAGCAAAGGAAGAGGTCAAGTCCCCCCCTGAGGTAAAGTCTCCAGAAAAGGCTAAATCTCCAGCGAAGGAAGAGGTCAAGTCCCCCCCTGAGGTGAAGTCTCCAGAAAAGGCCAAGTCTCCAGAAAAGGCCCAATCTCCAGTGAAGGAAGAGGTCAAATCTCCAGAGAAAGCCAAATCCCCAGCAAAGGAAGAGGTCAAGTCCCCCCCTGAGGTCAAGTCTCCAGAAAAGGCCAAATCTCCAGTGAAGGAAGAGGTCAAGTCTCCAGAAAAGGCCAAATCTCCAGTAAAGGAAGAGGCCAAGTCCCCAGAAAAGGCCAAATCCCCAGCAAAGGAAGAGACCAAATCTCCCCCTGAGGTCAAGTCCCCAGAAAAGGCCAAATCCCCAGCAAAGGAAGAGGCCAAATCTCCCCCTGAGGTCAAGTCCCCAGAAAAGGCCAAATCCCCAGCAAAGGAAGAGGCCAAATCTCCCCCTGAGGTCAAGTCTCCAGAAAAGGCCAAATCCCCAGCAAAAGAAGAGGTCAAATCTCCAGAGAAGGCCAAATCCCCAGTGAAGGAGGAAGTGAGGTCCCCAGCAGACATCAAATCCCCAATAAAGGCCAAATCTCCAGAAAAGGAAGATGTAAAACCCCCTGAGAAAGAGGAAGACAAAGAGAGTGCCCCAAAGAAAGAAGTATCAAAGCCTCCTAGCGCACCTGTCAAAGAAGAAGGAAAGGAGGTGAAAGTGAAAGAAGCCCCCAAGAAGAAAGAAGAGGAGAAAGCCCCGGCCAAAGCAGAAGAACCCAAGAAAGAGGCCCCCAAAAAGGAGGTGGAGGAGAAACCCAAAGAGGCCCGAGGTGGGACCAAGCCAGAAGGAGGCGAGAGCCATCAGGCAGCCCCCACCCCAGAGCCTGCAAAGGGGGAAACCAAGGTGAAGGAGGCGGCAAAGCCCCAGGAGAAGAAGGGGCCAGAACCCCCCAAAACCCCCAGCTCTCCGGCGGCCAAGGGACCCGAGAAACCCAAACAGGAGGAAAAGAAAGCGGAGGAGAAACCCCACCCCGACCCCAAAGCCAAAGAGGAGGAAAAGGCGCCTCCCAAAGAAGCCGCCAAAACAGAGGCCCCCAAGCCCAGCAAGCCCAAGACGGAGAAGGTGGAGAAATCCTCCAGCACCGACCAGAAGGAGAGCAAAGCCTCCGAGCCGGGGGCTGACGACAAAGCCAAGAAGGGCGATAAGTAGCCGCCGGGGTCAGGGCCAGAAATATCCACCAGGAGCAGCCAAAGAAACTCGAACGGGTCAATCAACTCTAACTTATTTTATTTCTTCCAGCCACCAGAGACCGTGCTCAGACTGCAGGGTACCCTCCTTTTCCAAGCTGGAATTCCTGGTAGCAATACATAGGAAAAGTGGGAGAGAGGAAACCCAGATCCCCCTCCCCTGGATCCCTCACCCCCTTATCCATCCAAGCCCCGACCCTCCGCCCTCACCGACGATGGTCAACCATGTTATGATAGCTTAACTAGCAGAATGTGATATATGCCGAATGCCACATGTAAACACTTGACTATTACAACTGCCCCGCCCCCTCCCGATAAGTGCATTTATTTCCTGTATGTGCAATCAGTCGATGGACAAATGCAATAATGAATGTACACACCGTTAGAAGATGCATTATGCTTGAGATGTCTTAAAATGGTACGGATGCCTTTTTTGTTTATTTTCCAAAGGAAATCTGCGGCTCCCCCCTCTTCCCCCCCACCCAGCGCAGAGGCGGCTCTGCCGGAGGGTGGGCCCAAGAGGATGCACGGTCAGCCACACAGTGTCAACCACGCCACAGACTCAGAGGAGCACCGTTCAACTTGAGGCCACTTTCAATTGCTTGTGTGCAATAAAACAAGAGTGCTTATAAAAATGGGCCTCCCGCTGTTTTATTTCCCTTCTCTGGAGGACGAGAGGGGGGAAAGGGATGAAGGGAGGGGGGAAGCAGCTAAAATTCCTTGGAGTCCCGGCCATCGAGGCTGGGAAGGCAGTCTTAGATGGACCTGAGAACCAGGGGACTTAGGTTGTGGTCCTAGGCCTGGCCACTGAATCCCCTTAGCCCTTGTGTGTGACAGAAATTGGCTCCATCTTTCTGGTAACAAAGATGAATGTTCTTTGCTGTGGGGATGAGCTGGTGAGGATGGGGGCTGGGGAGGGGAGAAGGAGCAAGGAGCTGTCAGGATCCCCTGGGCTCATGAGATAGAGTTGCACAGTGGGCCCACAGAAGTGGGAGGCGTTTCCTATTAGGATGACCAAGTTGCAGGCCAAGGCCTGGTTTTCTTTGCTATAGGAAAGAGACTTGCTCAGCTGGTGGCTGTAGGTAGATTATTCAGCTCTAAGAATGGTAGTGATGGGGGGATGAATAGTATCAGTGAATGAGTCCCAGCTGCTTACTAGTGCTCATTTAACTGCATTGTCCCAAACTTTGAAAAAGTAGGGGTAGGGTCCCAGCTCTACCTTTTCCTGCCAGGGGTACCTTCTGGCACACTGCCTCACTATGTGGTTCCTTAGAGAAGGGGAAAAAAAAGCCAGAGATTGGATGTTCTAATAAGGTTGCCATTTATGCATGGATTAGACTCAGCCTCCTGTGGAGTCCCATGTGGGGACTCCTCTAAAATGAGGAGACTGAACTAGGTGATCTCCGAGTCTCCAAATGCTATGCTCTTCATCCCTTTTCTTTTTTTTTTCTTGAGACTGTCACCCTATCTTCCTACTACTTCAGCTACTTTGAGGCCTGATCCCTCAGGATCAGATTGGATCAGAAAGTTTTAATCTGCTTCTTTTGACTTGATCTGGTTGAAGCCTCCTTAAACAGCCTCATGGCTCTCTGGTCCCTGGAGCTGGCTCTATTAGTGCCAGACCTAGTGCAGACAAATGATTATTGCCATTCATAACTGCAGCTTAGCTTAGAACTCCTGAGCTCGAGAATCCCAGCACCTGCAGCTCAGAACTCTTTGAGTTCAAGCAGCTTAGCAACCTTGGCCGGGCTTATCGTCCTGACCCATTATGCTTGGTCTTATCCCCTTGTGATGATTTGGAACATGACTGAGGGGCTATAGTTACAGATGGGGACCCAAGCAAACAGAATCAAAGATTTCTGGAAAATGGAAGGAAAGCCATAGCCCTGATAGCTACACAAACATTTCAGGTAAAATAGAATTTTCTTTCCAGTTGAACTTTGAACTTTTTGGTCTTTTGCCCCAACGCCTACCTCACCTTTTGATTTCCATTAGCCATTTGTCCATTTGTGATAGTCTTGAAATAATAATACCCTGGGTACAGTTGAGGAATAAGACTGTCCTAGAGTTTGAATACATTGGCTTACAAAAGCCATTTACCACTAGTTCCAATGGTACCTGCAACTGAAGTTAGAGCCTTAATGTTTTTGGATTTAATGTGCTAATAGAAATCATTTCTTTAAGGCTTTAAAGTCATCTATGGCTGTAGTATCCTGAACACACCTGATCTTGTTTGATCTCGGAAGTTAGCAGGGTCGGATCTGGTTCACCCTTGGATAGGAGAATGCCTGGGAATACTGGGTGCTGTAGGCTTCAAGGGGCAGCTAGATGGTGCTATAGCAGATAGAGCACTGAGTTCAAATCTGACCTCAGACATTTAATACTTCCTAGCTGTGTGACTCTGGGCAAATCACTTAACTCCAATTAGCTCACAAAAGAAAAAAAAAGATAACAATGATATGAAAAGGCTTTAAGATTCACAAAATCATTTTCACACAGACATAGGAATGACATGTATGATCACCTCCATTTTGCAGA
Organism: Myrmecobius fasciatus; assembly: GCA_023553655.1. Classification (NCBI taxonomy): domain Eukaryota; kingdom Metazoa; phylum Chordata; class Mammalia; order Dasyuromorphia; family Myrmecobiidae; genus Myrmecobius; species Myrmecobius fasciatus. The sequence continues at coordinate 61,852 of JAJPUD010003875.1, forward strand.
TAAGAAAATAGGGGTATTTAGCTCAGAGTCATCAAATTACAGAATCTGAGAGCAGGAAGGGCTTGGAGGGGACTGAGTCCAATACATACGCACATGGAAACCTTATTAGAACATTCAATCTCTAAACTTTTTTTTTCCCTTCTCCAAGGGACATTTTCATTTCTACCAAGAGGGAAAGCAAGAGGCTAGGGCCAGAGGTCACTGATCTGCTCACCTCTCTTCACAGAGAGGGACTCCTGGGCTGGAAGTATATCTCCCTCCTCCTTTAAATATTGTTCATCTCAGGGATGTGATCAAGTTCAATCTAACTTGTGATCAATGATCAGTGTCATTATTATTGGGGGAAGGAAGACCTCAAGGTTTATATTGGAGTACCCCCTTTCCCACAAAATACTAGTTCCACAATGAACATGAATAGTAATAGCAAAAAAAAAAATCTCATCTGCTCACATCAGTAGCAAAACAAAGTACATATAGGACACTGTAGGCCTGACAATACTGACTAAAGGATCTCTCCTTTTGGGAGCAAGATAACTCAACTCAACCAAGAGAGAGAGAAAGTCCTGGATCTCATCCAAGGCAAAACTCCCTGAAGTTTTTACTGTATCTAGCTGGGAATAGATTCATAATGGAGACTTTCTGTTCCTCTTCATCTTCTGAAGGAAGTTGGAGCTCTCTTGCTCCAACTCCAAGTCTCATGCAGAGTGGAGCATTCATTTCCACCCATGAGGAGACAGTCTCATACTAATGGGCCTTGAAAGGACAAGGGTTACATACTTGACAAGTCATCATTAAGCTTCTGCTTGAATCCCTTCAAGAAGGCAGGGAGCTCACCCCTCTCACAAACCACATGGGCAAGAAAGGGGAGAATAAGGATTAAAATTCAGGTCTTCTTATTCTAAATCCAGTCTTTCCACTCTCTTCAAAGAGGTTTGTGATATCACTGATGTAAGTTTTCTGTCCTTTCCCAACCCCCTTAATTCTAGTGTTTTCCTTTTGTTAATTTTATCCTATTTATAGTATGTTTGTGCATAATTGTTCACTTCTTGTCTTTCCTCACTAGATTGTGAGCTCTTCTAGGTATGGCCTGTCTTTTGAATTTCTTTGTATTCCCAGGGTTTAGTGTAGCATCTAGCACAAAGGTGACTAATAAATACTTGCCCACTGACTGTCCAGGAAGTCAGATCCTAACTCAGCTATACCATTCACATCCTTCCACAAATTAGCTGCAAAGATTGTGCTCAACATCCTGGACACACTTCTCAAGTTCTCCTGGCATTGGACAGATACCCTTAGGACATTCATATCCTCTCTCTTCCCTCTTTATTCCCTTTTCTGGTGATATATATCTCAGGTGACAATCTGGATAGAACCTCTGGATAATTCTTTGTTCATAATGAGCTGTGACTTGACACCCATTCTTTGCCTTACTCTTCAGTCACCCTATTAAGTAATGTTCAATTTCAGCTCTTCTATGAGTCCCAGACCCTTCCGACAAGGAAATTCCATAGTTTCCTATGAGGTCCTCTGGCTGAGGAGCTAAAAAGAGGCACATAAGCCAGGTGGATAAGAGCACAGAGACCAGGTAGAGCAGCAGATGCAGAGATGAGGCAGAACTGATTTGAAAGGGGTCATTCACCAACTCTGAGACACCACTACACACCTCTCAGATTGGCTAAAATGAGAGGAAAATATGATAAATATAGGAGGAGATTTGGGAAAACTGGGACACTAATGCATTGTTGGTGGAGTTGTGAACTGATCCAACCATTCTGGAGAACAATTTGGAACAATTAGCCCAAAGGGTTATCAAACTGTGCACACCCTTTGATGAAGCAGTGTCTCTACTGGGTGTGTATCTCAAAGAGATCTTAAAGGAGGGAAAGGGCCCCACATGTGCAAAAATGTTTGTGGCAGCCCTTTTTGTAGTGTCAAGAAACTGGAAACTGAGTGGCTGCCCATCAATTGGAGAGTGGCTGAATAAGTGACGGTGTATGAATGTTATGGAATATTATTATTCTTTTTTTTAAATTTTATTTTATTTGCATAACATATGTGTGGGTAATTCTTCAACAATAATCCTTACATAGCTTTCCGTTACAAATTTTCCCCCCAACTCCCCACCCCTCCCCTAGATGGCAGGATATCCACTACATGTTAATTATGTTAAAATATTGGCAAATCGAATATATGTATACATATTTCCAAACTTATCATTGGTGTGCAAGAAAAATCTTATCTACACAAACGATATATCAGATAAAGGAAACACAATGTAAGCAAACATCAATCAAGGAGTATGAGAATGTTATGTTGTGGTCCACATTTCGCATCCCTCTCTCTGGGTGTATATGGTTTTCTTCAGTGAACAATTGGAGGTGGTTTGAAACATTTCATTGTTGAAGAGAGCCATGTCCATCAGAATTGATCATCGTGTAATATTGTTGTTGCCGTGTATAATGATCTCCTAGTTCTGCTCATTTCACTCGGCATCAGTTCATGTAAGTCTCTCCAGGCCTCTCTGAAATCATCTTGCTGGTCATTTCTTACAGAACAATAATGGAATATTATTATTCTATAAGAAACAACCAGCAGAATGACTTCAAAAAGGCTTAGAGACTTACAGGAACTGATGTTGAGTGAGGTGAGCAGAACCAAGAGATCATTGTACACGGGAGCAACAAGATTATGTAATGATCAACTGTGATGTACTTGTCTCTTTTCAACAATGAGCTGATTCTGGACACTTCCAATAGACTTGGGATGGAGAGAGCCATCTGTATCCAGAAAGAGAACTATGGAGATTGAATATGGATCACAACAGAGTATTTCCACCTTTTTTGCTGTTTTTTTTTCTCCCTCATTTCCCCCTTTTGATCTGATTTTTCTTGTGCACCATGGTAAATGTGGAAATATGTTTAGAAGAATTGCACACAGTTAACCTATATTGGATTACTTTCTGTCTAGGGGAGGGAGGAAAGAGGAAGGGAAGGAAAAAAAAATTGGAACATAAAATTTTGCAAGCGTGAATGTTGAAAACTCTCTTTGCATGTATTATAAAAAGCTATTATTAAAAATTTAAAAATAAAAGGATCATTCTCTGATCATTCCCATTTGTTGGATTAGATGGGGTCTAAGGTGCTTTTCAGTGTGTTTACTGTGACCACTCCTTGAGCCAGAGCTGTTAGTTTCCCAGGCAAAGCTGAACTTGGAGGATACAAACTCCAGTTCTAGAGAGTTTTTGTTGGAGGGAAGCTACTGGAAACAAGCTCTTTTTCAGGAGTACTAAACCCCTGGGTAAATTTGTTATTGTTATTCATTCATTTCATTCTTCTTTTTTAAAGCTTTTTATTTTCAAAACATATGCAGGGATAATTTTTCAACATTGACCCTTGCATAGCCTTGTGTTTCAGATTTTCCCTTCCTTTCCTCCACCCCGTCCCCTAGATGGCAAGCAATCCAATATATGTTATACATGTTAAAATATATGGTAAATTCAAAATGGGTCAACATATTTATACAATTTTCTTGCTGCACAAGAAAAAAGATCAAAAAGGAAAGAAAATGAGAAAGAAAACAAAATGCAAGTGAACAACATCAAAAAGAGTGAGGATGTTATGTTGTGATCCACATTCATTCCCACAATCCTCTCTCTGGGAGTAGATGGCTCTCTTTGTCACAAGATCATTGGAACTGATATCATCAATACTTTTCTTTTTAATTTTTATTAGAGCTTTTTATTTACAATACATATGCATGAGTAATTTTTCAACACTAACCCTTGCAAAACCTTTTGTTCCAAATTTTTCCCTCCTTCCCCCCACCCCCTCCCCTAGATGGCAGGTAGTCCAATACATGGCATCAATACATTTCATTCTTCTTGACCCCATTTTGGAGTTTTCTTGGCAAAGATAGTAGAAGGGTTTGCCATTTTACAAGTGAAGAAACTGAGGCAACAGAGCGGCGTGCCTATGGTCATACAGCTAGTAAATGTCTGAGGCCAGATTTGAATTCAGGAAAAGGAAACTTCCTGATCCCAGGCCTGGTGCACTCGCCACTGAGTCACCTGGCTATCCCCGGGACATGTGCTGCAAGAACTTTATCTGATTAACTATGGTCACTGCAGGACTGTTGGGTTCATCCATTTCAGGCTGGAAAAAGCAATAGGAAGAGGACCATTGCTGATGCCGGCCTTCACTGAGGCACCTTTGGTCCCATTCAATGGCACTTATATTGAGGAAGGAGATTTCCACACTCTCAGAAACTGGATAAGAAAAGGCTCAGTGGGGATAGTGACGTCCTCTCTTCAGGGATCTTCTCGTGGATTACAGAGAAGAGGCTCCTTGTTCTCTGTAATCCTGCCAGAGAAATGACAGCTCTGGAAGGGACTGCAGAAGCCAGGCAGTCTAATCATCCTTATCCCGGGGGGCGGGGGGGGACTGAAACCCAGAGAGGGAGCATTGAGTAGTAAGCACGTATCGGAAGCAGGGCCTTTGTCACCGTACCACAGGACATGGGGCTTTGGTGACATTGTCCTGGGAGCTGGGCTGGAGTCCCATCTCCTCTACTTTGGCCATCTCTAGGCTTTGAAAAAACAGTTTCTACTTCTGTTAAAAAAAAAGGGGGGGCAGCTAGGTGGAGCAGTGAATACAGCACCCATCCTGAAGTCAGGAAGCCCTGAGTTCAAATCTGGCCTCAGACACTTAACACTTCCTGGCTGTGTGACCCTGGGCAAGTCACTTAACCCCAATTGCCTCAGGAAAAAAAAGCAGGGGAGGGGGAGCATTATAGTGGGTCATCCTCTTGTTCAACTTTCCATGGCTCCTTTTGGATTTTCTTGGCAGAGATGCTGGAGTGGTTTGCCATTTTGTTCTTTAGCCTATTTGACAGGTGAGAAAACTGAGGCACAGAGTGAAATGCCTTGTGGGACCAGTAAGTATCTGAGACCAGACAGACTCGGGAAGGTTCTCCTGACTCCAGGCTCAGCACTCTGCACCATGGCGCCCCCTAGCGGCCCCCATGGGTCATCTCTGAGGAAGCCAACTTATTAAATAAGTATCAATTGTGCACCATACACTGGGCTAGTCTCTGGGGGGCAAAAAAGACACAAAAGGAAACAGGCTTTGTAAACAAATACAAAATATCCATGCATTAGATACAGAGTAACTGGAGAGGGAACTGAAGGGGGGCGGGGGGGGGGGGTCAGGAAAGATCTGAGGCAGCTCCAGGGGCTGGGCTAGGAGCACAGGAGGGGAACAAGAGTAAGGAATATTGTCTGATGGGGGCGATGAGAGGGACCTCCACAGCAAAGGAGAATACAACGGACACCCACAGGCACTGAGAGCTTAGCTGCACTTGAAGGAGCGGTGGCTGGAGGAAGGGATGCAGGAGGGAATGGAGGGTGGATGAAGGGATTGATGAAGGGAAGGAAGGAGTGACAAATGGAGGAATAGATGGATAGATAGAGGAATAAATGAAAGCCAAGAAGAGAATGAGAGGGATATCACCTTCAAAGGAGAATACAATGGGGACCAGAGGCACTGAGAGTTTAGCTGCACTGATGGAGGGATGGATGGAAAGAAGGATGGAGGGATGGATGGAGTGGTGGATGGAGGAATAAATGAAAGC
>JAJPUD010003875.1:67489-124165 GCA_023553655.1 Myrmecobius fasciatus
AGGATGGAGGGATGGATGGAGTGGTGGATGGAGGAATAAATGAAAGCTAAGAAGTGAATGAGAGGGATCTCACCTTCAAAAGAGAATACATTGGGCACCAGAGGCACTGAGAGCTTAGCTGCACTAAATGCTCCCCTGAAAGGGATCGAGCTGTAGGTCCCCAGGGGCCTGCTGGATCCCTGCTTCACCAACATGCCCCAAACTGAGCTCATTTCCCTTTTCCCAGACTTCAATGTTTCTATCTTCCCAGTCACTTGGGCTCCTAACTCTGGAGTCACCATTGCCTATCTCCTCTCCCTCTTCCTTCCTGCACTCAATCCACTTTCAAGTTCTGATACTTTGAAGCCATAATCCAGGGGTGGAGAATAATTCTACTTCTCTTAATTCCTCCAGTCTCTCCTTTCTCTGACAAGATAATCTAGGCTCAAGTGGGCCGTGTTGTGGACTAGGACTATAGGCCTTTTCCAGGCCTTAGTATATCAAGGTCTACACAATGGGGGGTCTCCTTTTCTAGCCATTTTCACACTATTTAACAGCACACTTTGCATGTTCCAGCCAAACCAAGCTGCCAGCTATCCCCCAAACTCAATATACTATCATTTGCCTCTTAAGTTCACCAGGGAACAGCTAAGAAGCCGAGCTTGGGGCATCCTCCCCCCTCAGTCCAACTTTCAGGATCTTCTGTCTTCCAGACCCAGTCCAGTCTCCCGGTCTTCCTCCCACCTCAGCCTTCTCTTCCCCTTCTCAAATTTTCCTGAAACCCTTTTGTCTGGATTTCTTCTCTAACCCCAGCTTGTATTCTAGCCATCTGGATACATTATAATATTCACACTTCCTGGAGAATATAAGCTCCACGAGAGCAAGAACTGTTTTTTTTTTTTTGGTCAGTTTCCCGTGTGTGTGTGTGTGTGTGTGTGTGTGTGTGTGTGTGTGTGTGTATTCACTGAATTTAAAGGCAGATGCAACATAGGTTTATTCTCAACCATGATCATGCTGCCCTGGCTGGAAGAGGAAACTCTGTTCTCAGCTATTGCAGTTGAAAAAAAGACGCTATTCTTGCTTGTAAGTAATAAGAATCAATTTTGGATGATTAGAGATCTGTTCCAAGGATGGTGGACCTGTTTCCAGGGGCATGGGAGGGAAGCTGCGTGCTCCTACTCCAAGCTCAGTGTCACTTGGCACTATGTCAAGGTAGCCCTCCTGGGCACCTAAAGAGGCCCAGTAATGACTCAGATGGTGGAGAGAGCCCTGGGCTGGGAGTATGGAGACTTTGAAATCCAATTTGATAATTAAGGAGGACATGAGAACTGTCTTCAAGTGTTTGAAAGGATGTCATATGGAAGAAAGATTAGACTTGGTTGGTCCCCGAGGGAAGAAGAAGTAGAAATGACTGGGTAGAAGTTGTCAGGGGAAAAATCAGGTTTGCTCTAGGGAAAAAATCTCCTACCACTTAAACCTGTCTCAGGCTAGAATGGGTTGCTTTAGGAAGCAGAGGACCCCATCTCACAGGAGATTTTTTTCTGAATCTTTATTTTATATTTGAATTTTGTTATTTATTTTAGCATTCTTTTCTCTTTAAATTTTGAGTTCTCTCTCCCACTGAGCAAGCAAAATTGTGCAAAACATTTCCATATTAGCTCTATTTCCAAAAAAAAGTGAGAAAAATAAAGTGAGAAAAGCATACTTCAGTTTGCACTCAGAGTCCATCAGTTGTCTTTCACACGAGGTCCTGCAGCAAAGGCTGGAAGCCTAAGGGTCAGACATATTGTGGAGGGACTTTGGTTCCTTCCAGATCTCACATCATGCGACTCTGGGACTCCTATATATCACCATATATACATGGTGATCACAGTGTAGCACAGCAAAAAGTACAAAGGATTTTGGAGATAGAGAACCTGAGTCAGATCCTGATTCAGCCACTTCCTTGTTGGGCAATCTTGGGTAACTCACTTAAAGTCTCTCGGAGATGACACCTGAGGTTCTTCCCAGCTCCAGACCTAGAACCATTTTAAGCCTTGGTTTCTTCTCCTGCAAAATGGGTACAACCGGTATCTACCTAGTACAACTGTTGTGAGAACAGTGCCTAGGAGCAGCATTAGATAACGAGTTGCTTATGCTCGTGGGCATCTAGAAATAAGTCCTGATGTTAAGCCTTCCAGGCCCAAAATGTCCCTGATCCTGTTGGTTTCTAAATCGGGGGCTGCTCAGACCTGAAATTTAGACCCAAAGCTCCAAGGATCTCTACCAACCTCTGTTCTCCACAGTACTCCTTGGGCTGTCCTTCTCTCTTCCCTTCCAGGGGTTGGGTTGCAGGGGAGCTGTGTGACCTGGCACATGAATTCTACCTGACAGCACCATTACATCGGGAGCCAGGGACCGAGGACCTCAGGGCATGGCCTTGTTTGGGGGAGACTGATGACAGCCTCCTTCCCCATCCAAGGCAACCTTTGAAGTCTTCCATGAGCACACGCTCTTCTGTCTACTCCAGTACTCAGTTCTTAGTCAGACGTTGCTTCACAAGCCTTGAGTTACAGAATCAGGGCACTGTTAGGGCCTCCAATGGGCTGTCCAGTAAAACATGGACCCAAGATTCTCCTCTATGGCCCCCCACACAAGTGGACACGCACCTTCAGCTTGGATACCTCCATGGAGAGCGGTCTGCTATGGACAAGGTGGCACATTTCACTTTTGGACAGGGCAAAGGAAATCTCTCAACTTCAAACTCCCTGCACCTGATTCTGTCTTTGAGGAGCACATTCATGTGGAGTCCCCCTTACACACGGATGGTCAGTATTTGAGACCAAATCCCCCAAATCTTCTGTTGTTTGCTAGGAGTTCCAAGAGGGCAATGATAGCCCAAGGAAAAGAGGAAAAGGAGGAAGCACACAGCAAAGGAGAAAAGTGCCACTCTCTGCCTCAGTTTCTTCAGCCATAAAATGAGAATAAATGATCCCTAACCCCTCTCTCTCTTAAGGAGATGAGACCTCAAAGAATAAGAGTAACAGCCCCCATTTCTACAACGCTCTAAAGTTTGCTAGATGCTTTACATGACATTACCTCACTAGAGATAAGACTAGCACCCCATTTGCCAGATAAGAAAATTGAGATTTAAGGAGACAGTGCCCCACAATCTCGGTGGCCAGATTCCTCATGAGATGGCTCCAAGTGAAAGCTGGATCACTAGTACGGTGTGGAGGGGATTCTTACCCAGCCCAAGGTCACAAAGCACCCAGGTCTCTATTCTATATAACAGGCCGGGAACCTTTTTTCCGCCAAGGGCCATTCAGATATTTATAACATTATTTGCAGGCTGAACTCAAGCAAGCGGGAGGTTGTGGTACCCAGCTCTCACATCATCGCCTGCAGCTCCCTTGGCAAATGATTTTGTCAGCCGGACATTTCCCACCCCCTACTCTATACCATGGCACCTCTCAGATGATGGATAGGAAAATGACCAACAAATCATGTGTTACTGAGCTGGAAGGTCAGAATTATGGGAGGTAGAATGATGGCTTCAAATTTTGCATTGCACTGACCCCAGAGGAAGCAAAGCCCAGTGGCCGCCTTACTCAAATTTGAAAGGTGCATCTGTCCTTCCATTAACAGGTGCTTTCCATGGAGTCCCCTAAAGTAGGGACCCCAGGGACACTGCCTTTGAGGTTTCAAATGCAGAGGAGGCCGGCTTACTTAGCCAAGGCTATCACTAAGCCAAAGTTCAGGGTGGTTCCACGCCCAGTGATCACAGGCGTGGTTGGGGCACTCATAACCAGGAGCTTCAATCCTGACTCTAGCCTGAACTGGCTCTGTGGCTGTGGGTGTTACTTAGGCCCTCTGGGTTTGAGGGTTATTATTTAGTCTCTACAAGGGCATCTAAGGTCTGTCCTCAGCTGTTGGCCAGCCTCAGGGAGGAGGGCAAGAGAGCAGAATCGTGCTCTTCTGGCTCAGCTCTGGAAGGCAGGGATCCAGTGAAGGTTTTCCCTCCTGCTCACCTGTGGAAGTGTTTATCCCCGATTCTGTTCAAGTTTCTGCGCAGTCCCTAAGTTTTTGAGAAGTCCCCATTTTCTTGGGCCCTGCTTATGTATGGTGACCCTTGCCTCCTTTGGCCATCCCCAAGACGCTTATCTTTGTCCAAACACCCTTGTTGTAGCAATGCCTGAAGCTAGGCCAAAGTGACCTGCTCTAAATCACGGTTAGTTAATCCGTGGCAAAGCTAGCAGCAGAACCAGCATCTCCACGGGTGTGAGAATCAAATCGAAGCTGAAAGGGTTTTGAAAAGTGTAATGCTAACTATATGAAGTGAGGCACCTAACTCAGAAAAGGGACACCTCTTGACTGATTCTGGGGGACCCCTTGGGGCAAAGTAGTATTGGTGTCAGGGCCAGGACTAGGACCTTGCAGTGTGTTGGTCTGCCAAGGTGCTGAGGGGCCAACCTCTCCTCCTTGTCCACACCAGAATAAACTCCAGGCCACAGGAGCCACTGATTCTCTTTTATTGACAGGATGTCAATAAAGAAAAAGAGCACAAAGGAAGCTTAAACCGAATAGGCTGGCGGCTTTGGAGGTAAGAATATTCAAGAGGGAACATCCAAGACCAATCACTCCAAACACAAGTAGAGTCAAGTGGGGGAGACTATCTGTGCATCAAAAACTCCAATAAAAGTCCACCATGCAACCCACAAAGAGAGGGGACTACCAGCCATTTCCCAAAGAGTGAGTGGCCAAAGGATGTGGATGGTGTTCAAGAGAAGAAAAGCAAAATAGCAAGATGCCACAAAAGGACAGAGGAAACCAGACAGGGCCGTCGAGTTGCCCTTTCCCAGGAGGAAAGGACTCCACGGTGCTGACCCCCAAAGAATGAGCAGTGATGACAATGGATCACCCGGACATGGCACTTTCAGGAGAACCATTAAGGGTGAGAGTGAACTCCTGAGGTGCCTGTGAAGACAGATATCCTCAGCTCCTGGTGGTGGGGGGGATGAACTGGTCCAGCTATTCTGGAAATCAACAGGTATAGGGCAAGGATAAGCCCCTCCATGGGTGTGAGGATCAAATACAATGCCCTTTGATCTGGTCAACCCTCCCTCCCCTCACAAGACGAGCTAGCGATCACATACATCATTCACACCAATACATTCAATCATGGTTTTTGTGGTAATGATAAACTGGAAACAGAGCGAGTGAGTGAGTGAGTGTGTGTATGTGTGTGTATGTGCGTGTGTGTATATGTACAAACTTCTGTAAATATAATAGAATATTACTGTGCTAACAGAAACATCAATTAACAAGAATTCAGAAGCACAAGAAGATTAAAGTGAGGCAGAATGAAAAAAGCCGAACTAGGGCAAATATATACACAATAAGCATCCTAATGGAGATAGCTAACTCAGATTAAATGGAGTGCCCACTCTTGGTCCTGGAGAATGGATGAAACACCCCACTTTTTGATGGAAAGATGGGAGGCTATGGCTCCAGAATGTTCCCATGCTTTTAGTCTTATTCCTTCGGCCTGGATGTGCTTGACGGTTTTTCTTTGTCACAAGGAAAGCCCCACTGAGAAGACACAATTGTGTCAACACAAGGGGCAAGATTAAAATATGAAGTACTCTAATTAGACGACGGTCCTACTTCATAAAGAGCCAAGAAACAGTGTGGGAGCAATACAATTAAAATGTAAAATCGTCTAAAGGGTAGCCTTGAGTTGAGGGAAGTCGAGGGTGTTCTTTTTGGGAAAGAGCTATAGATGAGATCCGGAAGGCAGGGGAAAAACTTGTATCAGGGTCAGGGGTTGGGGGACACCGGCAGCTTCCCTGATGATCTCTAGGCCCCGGAGCCAGGGGCCACTCTTGGCTTGTGCCCGTTACTATCACGGAGTGTACCAGCTCAGTCTCAGCTCTCCTGTGCCCTTTTTTATCGCCGCTAGGAATACTGGGGGAGCCCCTTTCACCATGTACACACACAAAGTCAGGGAAAATGACTGGGTTTGGAGTCTGAAGACCTGGATGTGAAAGGTAATCTTTTGCTACCAGCTACTACCTTAGTGACTCAGCCAAGTTTCCTCATCTATAAAAACGAAAGGTTGAAAGAGATTTCTTCCGAGATCTCTTCTAGTTCTGACTCAAACATCTGACCAGTCCGTGGTCCCCTTTTTGTCTCTGCTCTTGTGATGTGGGCACACTGGTCTAGAGGATGCCCTCAAGCAGCCAGCTTCTGCCCACCCTAGGGTGCTGAGGATGCCCGCTTCTGGGTCTGCTCTTGCTGCTGAGTCAGGGGCCTGTCTTCCAGCCAAGAATAGAAGTCAAGGCTGCAGTGCAGGTTCCATTAGGACACTATTTTTAGACTTCCTTTTCATCTTATTCAGCACACACAGCAGCAAGACCACGAGGGGAGGCAGGTGGCTCGGGGCAAAGGACGCCAGCCACGGCTGAAGTGTGGAGGCCTAGAGGGCCAGGGGCAAATGGGAGCACGAGGCATAAACTGCCCCTGAAGAAAGGGGGTCCTCTCCTGCAGTATTAGTCACTCTTAGAAGGGAAGAGACTAACAAGTCACAACTCTAATCAAATCACAGCAAAGATAGAAAGAAAGGTGCGTCTGAATGTGAATTAAAGAGACTGCCAGACCTAGGAAGAGGAGAGAGTGACATGGGAGAATCTGAATCACTGAGGGAGACACCATGCAGTGTTTTATAAAGCACATAAATGGACTTATGGGTGGAAGTGATGGAGGAAGCCCTAACCCCCAGAGACAAGGCACCTGCAACCCCCAGCTCATTAGACAGGAAGCAGACCAAAGGCCTATCCGTGTGACTCTCCCACTGCCAAGGACAGGACACTTTCCACAAACATGCAGAGGACTGACTGAGCTCACTTCACCCACGGACATATTTAATACATTAAAAATACAAAATCGACTTTAGAAGACCTGGAGAAGCACACAAGTCATATCCATGGGGCGGCAGCCTCATGCCCACCCACTGCTGGTTTTCCTGGAACCCTGCTGGAAGCTTGTCTGCTGATGGACGGAGAGACGGAAGGCAGTCTGATGGTCAGCGATGGCTGAAGAATCCCTGCGGATAGTTGTACTTGAATGGCTTCATCCGGCTGGGACCCCTGCAGAAAGAGGCAAGTCCTTGCTCTGAAAGTTCTACCAGAGGCACCTTGTCATTCCGCCTGCCCTTGCCCTGGCAAGCTCTGCCGTCGGAGGCAGGGCGCAGGAGGGCCAAGGCTGGTTCTTGGCATGTGAGCACAGTCCCTGGCGTTTTAATGTGCAAGGTTAAGACATTAGGGAGATAGAGGGCCCTGAGCAGAGCTGACCAACAGTTCTCTTGCCACAAAAACAGAGGCCTGCCTCAGTGAGCCTGCCAGGCCTCTTCATTGCTACTGAAGGAACATCCCAGGGATAGGGAGGGGAGGGGAAAGGAGGAGGAGGGCGACCCTCTGCATCCTTTGACTGTCCCAGAATTATGGAAAGTCAAGGCCACAGAGGTCCTTAGAGGCAGCCGGTGCCATTTTCTCACTTCAGAATTGTGGAAAATGAAGGCAAGAGAAATTGGGTGATCTGCCACAGGGCCAGTCGGGACAGAACCAGAACCAGGACCAGGACCAGGACCAGGACCAGTGCCAAGTCTTCTGACTCACATCTGTGCCGGTCCCTCACTGGGCCCCAGGTCCATTTCTGATCACCAGCAATAAGGAGACTGCGGCCAGAAACCTGATCCTCTGGGGGCTTCAGGCCCCCTCTGCTCCCAATTTGCTAGTGAGAAAGTCCCTTCGCACCTCCCTCGTTATAAATGGTCAAGCTGGGTGACAGACGGCCCGCTAAAAGGGGCCATTTGGGAACTCTTGGAGAATGGAGAAAGTAAATGTGCTGAGCAAGAGCTTGGGCTGTGGAGACAGGCTGGGAGTGCGGCAGGAAGAGAGTCAGAGGAGACGGGGGAGCAAAGGAAACCTGCCTCTCAGTGGGGGGCCTCAGCAGGCGGGGGGCTGCACATGGATGGGCCCTTTTCAAAGATGCCAGACAAAAGGCTGAGCCTTTTCTGTTTGTGGACTCAGGAAGGGGCGGGGAGTAAGACAGCATGCTGGGAAGAAGCGAGGAGTGGATGGAGACAGGCTCTAAAGCAGCTTCCTTAGAAAAGAGATGGAGGAACTACTGACAATTCATCTCCAAGGACTAGAGGGAAAAAGAGCCCGGTCTGGGGGAGGGCCCCGTCCCTGAAGATGAACAACAAAGCCTCTGGCAGGGCCATGCACCCAGTTGAACTCTGTGTGGAGCCTCAGCTGTTCAGGGTTGGCTGCCCGGGGGCAGAGGCCCTCTGATACCGGGCAAAGAGGCACGCCCCTGGCATCTGTCTCTGGCACATCCCCTTATTTCCAGGCTAAGCTGTGTCCTCCCCTGGAGAGCATGGCCTCCTCTCTGCAGGGTGGCCTCTAGTGGCTCTTGGTCATTCCCACCAGGCCCATCCCCCAAAGCTCAGCCAGGCCTACCTGACCAGTCGGAGACACATTTTCTCCTGGGGAAACTCCTTAGGCCCTTCCACGCTGGTGTCATGGCTCTCGGTCTCTAGATAAACATCCAGCACGACGCACAGACGCTGCAGCTGATTGGTTAGGAGCTGGTGGCCAGGCTTGGGGCCATAAAGCTCCCGGTAACACACGCTGACCTCGCTCTCCATGGCCTGTGACAGACACAGATGCCTTGTCATTAACCAGCCTTGGCCTGGGAAACCCAGTGTCCCCTCATTCCTGCCCCCAAAGTGGACATTTGGGTACATGGGAGCCAAGCCTAGAGTCCTCTCTTTTTTCCCTATCCAGTAGTGAGGGCAGCGGGTGGGCCTCGCCTAGTAAGTCCAGGCTTGCCCACAGTCAGGGGGCTGAGGGTCTCTGTGATGCTGGGCACTAAGGGGGTATGGCAAGCTGAGGGCCCCGGGGAGTCCCTTACCCGAATGTTGTCGTCATTGCTGCTGGTCTTCTCTCCTTTCCAGTTCAGACAAAGTCGGAAAATGGGGGGGATGGAGGAGTAGCCAGGGTTCAGCACCACGGCTGCCTGAAGCTTGGCTGGGAGGACAGAGAGAAGAGGACAATGACAAATCAGGTGACAACCTGCTGGCTGGTCAGCAGTGACGCTCACCCCCCCCCCCGCTTTTGTCCGGGCTGACCCTAAGCTGTGTGAAGCCGGGCGCGCAGCAGGAGCCCTCATCTGCCCAGGGAGCCAATCTCCGGAGGAGCCCTGGCCACTATGGGCTCTGGCTGCTGGCTAAGCTGCCCGCTGCGTGCGTGGCACAGACACTGCACCAAAAGCTGCTGCAGCCTGGGAGCCTCCATAGGGGTGGAGAAGGGCAACCATCCAGCACACTCTCAAGAATCGGAACCTGCCAGGAGCCAGGGCTGGGCTGTGAGGACCAAAGTGGCCTTTCAAGAGGGACAGGCCCTGGAGGCTCCTTCTGGGCCCTGGGAAGGGGCAGGGGATGGGGGCCTGATCCCCAGGGCTCCATTCTGCCAAGCAGATGACTTTACCTGTCCCTCTCTCAATGAGTGCCAGGTAATACAGGTGTGTATCCTCTGCCAGTCCCGCCTCCACGATGTCCCGGGTGTAAGGCAGATCCTGTGACAGAAGTAGGGAAGAGAGGAAGGCAGTCACTTATGGGGTGTGTAAACCTATGCAAGTGTATGTGCATACAAATGGGTACACGTGAGTACATTTGACAGCGTGTCTCTAAGCTGCACTTGCAGGAAACAACACCCACCCCCACCCCACCCCCGCCCCGGTCCCAGTACGTACCACATAATCCTCATAAGCGATCGCCACCCACTTCACAAGGCGGGACACGATTTTTGCAGGGAAAAGGCACTGGCACTCACTGGTGACTGGCACAATACCATGCTCTTGAAGAAAAAAGAGAGAAAGGAAGGGGCTGTGACAAGAGGACCTGGTGGCCTTGGTGAGCCAGCTGCCTCCCTGCCGGGCTCTGCGGCTGCCTCGGAGGGGGCTCCAGGCGCGTGAGCAGGAGCTCGGTGGTCCCGCCGTCATTACCTGTGTCCAATGTTCAGGACAGACAGTTGGACCTCCGCACCTGACATGGCTCACTGTGAGAAAAATCAGAGATTCACTGCTTCGGACAGCAAACCCTGGCCCCGCGGCTCCCTGGGCCCCTTAGAGGCAGTGCCCGGGTTAAGGGCCACACTGGCCGAACAAGCAAAGGGCTTTGGTCCCATGAGCCCCCAAGCTCCTGAGACCCATGGGGGATGTGCAGAGGCAGTCACCGCAGGCCCGGAGCCAGGGGAGGAGGAACCCCACCCTGAGCCTAGAACTCGAGCCCCAAGCTTCCGCGACAGTGAACCAGCCCCCAGACCACCGCTATCGTCCACCCAGGCTGCAGGCTTCCCCAAGAACGCACAAGCACATCCCTGACCCAAGCAGGGGAGCAGCTTTCCTGTCAATGCTGCTGGCTCCCTTTCCCCCACCTGCAGGGTGCAGCTCAGCTGGCACTCCCAGAGAACACAACCATCCCTTCTGGCTAGTTAGGAGCTGCCCAAAGTTCACTGGATGCCAGACCTACCCAAGGAAGCATATTGTTTGGTAAGAGCCAGGCGGGCCTGCAGCCGCGTCCTCAGCAGCTTCATGGTGGTCTCCATGTGGCTGGCGCTCAGCGAGTTGTCTGCAGTCACTGTGTGCTGAGGAGGGATGTGTCCATGTCAGTGCCCATCTCTGCCCTTCCTCACCCTGAGCTGGTGCCTCCAGCAGCTCCAATGTCCAACTCCCAGAGGAAGTCGGAGGACAAGGCCCTGACTGAGGCTTGGCCTCCAAGCTCCCAGGAGGTGCCCGGGGAGAGCTTTAAGGGCAGCGTGGCACATGGGCGTTTCATAAAAGCCGATGAACAAACGAATGAATCGAACATTCAGCCATGAGGCGCCCGTGTTTCCTCCGAGGGACAGATCCAATTCTCCCACGTGAGGGTGGTCACGGAAGAGCTGGAAGCGCCGGGGCCCCAGATCACCTTCCCTCCAAAGAGTCTCCCGGCCTGCGCCGCCTCCAACTCCCTGGCTAAAAATCCCATGAGGCTGTGCTTTGAAGGGGCCAGCCTGGGGGAAAGGCAGGAAGGCTGCCCAGAACACTGCCAGCCTGAGCCCCAGGGCTAAGCCCGGCCCACATACCTACCTGTGGCTGCTCCTTGGGGAAGTGCAGGCCCCCGAGCTTCTGTACCCACAAATAGGGGTGCCCCAGTTCCAGCACGTAGTCACTCAGGGTCAAGATGCTGCAGTAAAGATACAGGTCATTTCTGTCAAAGTTGGGGCCTCCTTTCAGGGCCCTCCCCACCCCCCTGGCTTGGCTCTTACTGCTGTTGGGATCCCTAACCCCTAACATGATCCTGGCCCAGTGACTTCACTTCCAGAGGTTTCAGGTCTCTCCCTTGTCAAAGACGGGAGGGTCTGCAGGACCCCTCCCCAACCTCGAGGCTTCAGCTGCCACGTCCTCAGGAGGACGTCCCTGCGCCTTTCCGTCTCCACTCCGGCCCAAAGGGCCGAGTCCCTTCTGAGCACTCTGACCTGTCTCTGGTGCCGTCCCAGGCAACTTGGCTGCTCCCCATGTGTGTGCACATGTATGTACACGTGTGCTTTGTCCAGGAGCTTGTGGCCGAGTCTCGGCTCCCACGCTGCCTGCCACCCAGGGCCCCCTCACAAACGTGGGCCTGGGCCTCAACCTGAGTTCTTCCTCAGACCTGAACCCGGAGGTGGCCGGCAGCGTGGAGGCAGGAAGGCTTTCAAGAAGCCACAAGCTGTGTGACCCTGGCTAAGCCCATTGCCCTCCAGTCGGTCCCTCAATTCCCTTCTGGTTCCAGGGCTGGGGGGGGGGGGGGGGGGAGGAGGGGCTCTGCTTGTTTACAACCATTCAGAGCCCCGTCTTAAGGGTCCAAAGCCATGGGGACTGGCTCTTCACTCTCTCTATTGGTCCTGGGTGCCTGGCCACCTCTGCTTTCTGCTTCATCCTCCAGAGTTGGAGGGGCAGCTCTCTGAGCACAAACATCCCCCCCTCCCCTTGACTGGAGGCTGAGGACCCTCCAGGCTACAGCTTGCTGAATGTCTGGGATCCCCCACCTCTTGCCAGGCCGGTGCCTTGATCCCTTACTCTGGCTTCCCTGTTACTGCTGCCCTTCCCCTGGAGGCTCGGGTCTCTGTGAAACCCAAGAAAGAGAAGCCAGGTGGAGCAACAGGCCAGGCTGACTCACCCGACTTTATCGAACTGGTACTGGTTGGCTGGGTTGGGAGTCTTCTTTCCATGATCCCCAGGATACAGGCAACTCAGGATCATGTCAGGAGATAGCAGGTCACTAAGAGGGGGGGAAAGAGAGGGGGTCAGGGTGTGCCAGCAGTGACTCCTGGCCTGTGCCAGGGCCCATCTTGCCTCCTGGCCTCGGTCGAACCCGGGGCCCTGCACCCCAGAGCAGTTTTCACAGACATGCTCTCAGACCTCTCAACCACCTATGAGAAAAGGTGCTTCCTGAGGAACAAAGTGACTCCAGGTCATTCGTGGGAGGGAAGGCCATGTTTCTGACCAGCACCTTGCTCCCAAAGAGGAGTGGGTACTTAGGGATGGCCCGTCCTACTTTTTTCTGGGAAATATAACACTGCAGAATGCTCCATGTGTTACCTAGGGGCCTGGGTACCCAGCCTCCTGAGGGCATGGTCAGGGACCCAGACGAGGGAATGACGCAGACTGACCATGGTGCCCTGTATGCTAGGGCAGACAGAACCTCTGCGCCACATGGCTGGAGCTGAACTCCAGGCACTCGGTCTGTCTCTGACCTCATGCCATCCAAGCCAGCCCAGCCTGCTCCCCACCCCCTGAAGGAAGACATCCTCTTCTGCGGAGACAAGGTGACCCGACAACCCAGAAGGGCTGGGACAGAAAATGATTAAGTGTGACAGCCCAGGAGCGCCGGCCCTGTTCTCTCCCCAGCAGGCAGACAGAGCACTCCTTTTACCCAAAAGAAAGGGGAAACGCGTCCCTCCACCACTTTCTGACTGGATCTATGGACCAAGCCCCTGACTGTTTTATAGCTGGGACAGCATGTGAGAGCCAAGGCCCATTAGGGTTCACAGGGCAAAGAGCTCCGGGGGCTCCTGGGAACCTCAGGACCCCTGATGGGCTCAGAAGGGACTAAGGTGTCTATAACCCCTGATAAGGATGGTGCTCCTGTCCTCATCAGCCTCCTCTCTAAGTGCGGCCATCTGCTCAGCCCTCAAAGCCCCCATTTTCTGCTGCTCTCACTCTGTTCTTCCACCAATGAGGAGGCCTTTTTTTAGGGAGGGTCCCAGTCCCACCTGCCCCCTGCCCCCTGCCCCTGAACAAGCTCAGTGGCTACAGGGGAGCCCCCCCTTGGAATATTCCAGGCTGACACCATTCAGGCCCCGGCCCTGCTCAGGGGTCTCTTCCCTCCTGTCTGGTGCGGTCTGCACCCTGGCACGAATGGCCGGGCCTGTGCTTCCCCCTCATCCCTGCGACGCTCTCCCAACAGCTGGAGTTTGGGGAGCACTCACCCTGCGCTGACCGGGGTGACGATCTCTGTGGCGGTGCTCACTCTGGCCTTCACGGTCATGATGTTCAGGTTCATGAGGTAGTAAAAAGTCAGATGGAGCACGCTGTCATCTGCAAGAGGAGGGGGGTCACAGGGGCGGCCATGGCCGCGGCCCCCAAGGCCGAGGCGGGAGCCTCACAGGGAGCGTGCTCGGGCCGGTCTGGGATCTCTTCGACAACCCCCCAGCGGGCAGGGTGGAGGACGAAGCGCCCGCCTTCCGAGGTGCCGGAAAGCAGCTCTGTTCTCCCCGCGCCGCCAACCCCCAGACCTTGGAGGCAGCACGGAGCGGTGTCGGGAGACCTGGAGGTGAACCGAGGCTGCGCCTCTTCCCAGCTGTGTGTGACCTCAGGCCGCTGCCCTGCACGCGTCCTCGTCCTGGGACCTCCTGCCGGTCTCACCTTTGCACTTGAGGTCGAGCATGACTGACAGCGGGTGTCTCTTGAGCATCTCCTTCCGTTTGTCGTCCAGCTGAACGCCCAGGGTGGGGCGCCGACGCTTCTGGGAACAAGAGGGCGGAAATCCCTTTCTCACTGCGGCCGCCTCAGCTTTCCCCGGCTCCCCCCACCTCTGGTCGAGGGGTCCCCAGGCCCAGCCCCCAGCCCCGGAAGCCCGCTCTTACTGTGCTCTGTTCCTCCTCGGCGTCCGAGTCACTCTCGTCATCTGCACCCAAAGAGACAAGGGAGAAGCCGGGGCTGCCTCGAGGGCTCCTTAAGGGCCGGTGCGCCCCCTGCCCCTCCGTGAGCGCAGACACCCCGGGCCCCAGCTGCATGGGCTCCCCAGGACTGGGGGATGGGAAGGGCGAGGCCGTACCTTGGGAATCCTCGGGCGGCTTGTACAGAGCCTTGGCTTCCTCCACACTGCCCTCTATGGCCACCGACAACTTCTTATCTGAAGAGAGTTTGAAAACAGCACTGCAGGAGGCCCGACGGCGGCTGGGGCGGGGCTGGCCAGCCCCCCAGGAGCGTCCCCCCCCACTTCCCCCCGGGGTGTGAGGTCAGGCTGGCAGGCGAGGCCGCGTGCCCCGGCCCAAAGCTCTGGCTCCCCCATCTCGTGGCCTCTGGCCCAGTCAAAGGTTCTCTATGTGCAGTGGGCCGCGAGGCAGGGCTGGCAGACCCCGCTGTCTGGGCCAGCCCAGGACTACTGAACAGCGGTAACCTTGCAGGTAGCGGACAAATGTCCTTGCCAAATGGGCAAGTCCACTGCTGGGGGACCTCACAGGAAAATGGGGGAGGGGGACAGGCTTGTTTTGAAAAATACAAGAAAAGAAAAATACTCACCCTGCCTAGGGGGCTGGGAGGAAGGTTTCATGTAAGCTAAGGTAGCAAGCAGGACAGAGGAGGGGAAGGAAAAAAGGGAGACAGAAAAGAGAGAAGACTCAAGAAAAGAGCAGTAACGCACTGGTGCGCCCAGTCAGAGGGGAGAGAGGTGCCCTCTGCGGGGCGGGGGGCATAGCAGGCAGGGCAAGGGCAGGCACTGGCCAGACCTCCCAGCAGCCTCAGGGGCATTCCCAGGGCACACCTCAGGCGGCAGGAAGCGCACACTGTTCAGGGCAGCGAGGGGAAGCGAGGGCGCTCCTCGGGAGACCAAGGACGTACCCTGCCTGCCCACACTACCCTTGCCAGCCCCAAAGGCAGGAGCATCTCAAATGCTGCTGTTTCATCAGCTTCCTCTGGGCTGGCTCAGCACCAGGGATGGCCAAGGAGCCTCCACGCTGGGAGGGGAAGGCTAATGCCACCCAACCCTAAGGGAAGTGCCCCCGAGAGCCCCCACAGGCCACCCTTGCTGCAGGGAGCCACGGGGTACCCCAACCGAGCCCCTTCTGAGCCCAGCGCTGCTTCCGGATACTTACCACAGGCCTGGCCGTAAGCACTGGCCTGCACAAAGAGCACATAAAGAGGTGGGGGGAGATGCCGGGCGGTCTCGTACTGCTTGTGGGCCTGGTCGAATGGCATAAAGAGATACTCCTGCACGGGGAGCGAGGCCTGGCCAAGAGAGACAAGAGTCAGCAGCTCCTCCCCAGACTCCCCCCAGACCCTGGGCCCATCACAACCAGCCTGTCCCTCGGAGGAGAGGCTCAGCTAAGCAAAGCCTTGCCCGCTCAAGAGGCAGAGAAACTGGACCGGGTCGATCTGATGGGGCCATTTGAACCCCGCCCTCCCGCCAGTGCAGCTGCATCCTATGTAATCTTATCCATGCCCGCTGCCTCTAAATGACAAAATGTCAAACCAGAACAGGATGCCCTTGTGGGAAAGGGGGGGCCTGGCAACCCCAGCTGAGCCCTCTCCCTGCCACACAACCCAGACCAGTAGGGCCTGGCAAGGTCAAGGGGGCACAGGAGGCCTCAGGCAGACAGCCTAGGGACATGCTTTGGCTCAGTGTCAACAACAATCTCCCAGCAGCTCTCCCAAAGCGCAGAGAACTGCCCCGGCAGCTTTCTCCTCACAGGGAGACTCAGACTCCTACATGGACCAGCAGCTCTCAGGCAGGGGATGGACAAGATCATGTGCCAGGGAGGCCCCAACCAAATCCTGTGTCCATCTTGATCATGGCGGCCCCGTCCTGAACAGCCAGACTCACAGATCCTTCAATCAGGAATCCCTTCCTTTCTCAGACAGGCCCAGCCTCTGCTCAAAGTGCTCCGGCACAGATCCCAAGGCAGCTCACCCCCTCAGCCTCCTGATACCATGTGCCCATCTCCCCTTCTGCAGGCTCCTCTCCCTCCTCACTGGCACCTATCCCCTAAGATGACCTGGCATCTCACCTGTAAATGGACAGAATGGTTTGTATGTTGACCCCCTCACTGCCTGAGTACAGAACAGGGACTGTGGATTTGCTGTTCTTCACAGCCCCAGCCTGAACAGTGAGCACACCGCAAGCTCTGAATCAAAGTTTGGGGCTGAATTTGCCTCTTTGTAACTTTTTCACAAGTTGCTCCACTGTGCCCCCTTGGGCAGCCTCCCCCTCGGATCCTGAAAGGGATGGCCTGGCTGGGCCTTAGTGAGGTGTGGATCAGGAAGGACCGCCGCTAGGTTTCCAGAGTCACATAAGTGGGGCATGAGGGAGGGGAGGGCCTAAGCAGGAGAATCCCTGTGGGATCATCAGGCACGGCCCTCGCTGCCTGCAGCTGGGAGGCTGAAACTATCACACTGTTTCGTCGCAGACCTTCCCCTGAGCACAGTCCAAGCCGTCCAATGATGGCACCTACAGCAGCCTCTGCCATCCCGGGGCCTTTTCGCTCCCGATGGCATCACCCCTTTTACAAAGCTACATCTTGTTCCATACCATCATCACCACACTGTGTGTCGGGTCCTCACAAACACTCAAGCCAAGGGCCGGCACCTCTCAGGAGCACAGGAGCAGGAAAGCAGGCCGGCTCTCAAAGCAGCTCTATCACCCAGCCATGCTTCTGTGCCTCAGGCTGGATCAGCTACAGCTCCAGCAGCTGGGGGGCCATGGCAGCCCCTGAACGCATTCAATGAAAAGTCCTTCACTTATACTCCTCCCCACCTTCAAAGTGCAGGCAACGCACTTCTCCCCCATGATTAACATCGCTCACTCCAACTTGTTCCTTCTTGGCTCCAGCCTCAGAACTAGCACTCAGCCCTGCCTTGTCCTGAAGGTTCAAAGACACCAGACGGTCTCAGAGCCAGCGGCAGGAGGGGTCACTGCCGTTGGCTTTAACCAAACTTCTGGTCCTTCCCAACAAAACTCATGTTCCTGACGGCCACTAAAATCCAGTGCTTTAAAGGAAGCCTTTTCCAAGCCCTATTTTTCTGCCTGCAGTTTGCTTGTCTACATCTGTCTAAATGACACCCCCTGCACTAGGTTAGACCTCCTTGAGGATCAAGACTGTCTTTTGCCTCCTTCTGTATCCCTGGCACACAGGAGGCACTCAATGAAATGCACTAGAGACTGACTGTTCGCCCAACATAAATTGACAATAATGACAAAGTGGCAGAATCACCTGTAATCACACCCCTAACATGTGTATACAATACATGTGTTCCCTTGTTTGATGGGGTCGACAAAGCTTCCTAACCCTGGCGTGCCATCTCACTGCACAAGGTGGTCATGGTGCTGAAGAGAAGATCCCAGCTCCAGACTGAGGGGCAGATGAGCCAAAGCAATGTGGGGGCCACAGGCCTGGCCCCAAAATCCTGCTGGGGAAGAAGGCCCAGGTGCAGCTTTCCCAGGCCCGAGGGCAGATCTGGGAGAACTCACCTGCATGATGCTGTTAAGCCGAGGCTGAAGGCTGCTCAGATATTCCTTCTTGACCTCAATCTCTTTCAGGATCTTCTCTTTGTTGGCAAGACATTCTTTGTACTTTTCTGCCAGCCTAAAGGGGAAGTTACAACGACTTCACACTTAATCTAGAAGGATGTTCTTCCAAGGCTGCCATTTAGGGATGGCTCCCCTGCCTGGCCTGGTCAATGTGCCCACTGTCTCCCAGGCACAGGTCCCCAGCTACAATTGCATTCTATGCCAGAGAGGCAGAATAACAGAGCAGTTGACTTCTGTGGCACTGTTAACCATGCAGAACAGCTTCCCCCCCATGATCACTGGATCCTCCACAACCCCGTCAATGCCATTTTACAGACGAGGAAACAAAGGCCCAAAGGGACAAGGCGTCTCCTCCCAAGCACACCCGTGTGTTCCAGAAGGAAACCACACAATGAATAAGTGCTGGAGGTGAGATTCAATCCTGAGACCACCCTGTCCTGGTCCAGCAGTGCAGAGGCACCTGGGGCCTCCTCCAGTAAGGCAGAAGGCCTGACTCTGAAGGGCGGCCCTCACACCGCAAGGCAGAATGATTAAGGGCAAGACATCAGCTCCCTCTGCACTAGAAGGCATGCCTTCTCACAAAGGGACCCCCAAAATAGAGGCATAGGCAGGGAATCCTGAGACTAGGCGGCGGGTCTCTGACAACAGCACTGAGTGGTCTTAAGTTAAACTAGTTTTGAATCTCTGAGAGAGTAACAGAAAGCAGCCAACCCCTTGGCGACAGGGCACATCGCTGCTGACAACAAAATTAGGTTTACCTTTTCCGCTGCTCCAGCTCCCAGTCAAGGCGAGCAAGGGTCTGCTGGTGAGGGTCCCCCATGGTGATCTCAGATTTGCTGATCTCGGGAGGAGCCTCCTGGTAAAACTCTTCCATACTTACCAGCTCTATTTCTTCATGCTTTGACCTTTAAATTGAAGCAAAGATTCAAACTTTAGCTTCTAGGAAAACCAAATCCTGAACCCGACACAAGTCACAAGCTTCAGTCCTAAAGCCCAGCTGAAGCTTCCCTGGCTGACAAGTGATCAGTTCCCTCTGATTCACATAGGTGGGAGATCTGCCTGAGGGGAAGACGTTCCCAAGGTTCCTGCCCTTGGACTTAGGTCATTTGCCCTTTGTATCAATGGCTTATTAAAAATTCTGCCAGGTATGACTGAGCTCAGAAAAGAAACCAGGAAACAAACCACCTTTTCAGGGGAGAGGAAAGGGGTCTATGAATACATTAACCATTTCTTTTTGCTTCTCTCTGACACTTTGTGGTAACCTCATATAAGTTAGTTTTGATTAACTGTGTTTCTTTGTTATTATTGAGGGCTCACTGGAAGTGGAGGAAGAAGATGATTTATCCAGAAACAAATCAAATATGAAAACAAAAACCTATTGATAAAACTTTACGATTTTAAGAAGACAAAAAGAAAGGGGGAAAAGTGCTATTGGGAGAATTCAATACAAATCA
This sequence comes from Myrmecobius fasciatus, assembly GCA_023553655.1. NCBI lineage: Eukaryota > Metazoa > Chordata > Mammalia > Dasyuromorphia > Myrmecobiidae > Myrmecobius > Myrmecobius fasciatus. Next base: position 86,795 of record JAJPUD010003875.1, read on the forward strand.
GAGAAAGACACATAAAGGTGGTTGTTATTTCTGGAGGGAATGACTCCAAGATAAGACAGACCTGTTAACTGATGACTACCTGTTTCTGGTGATTCATATATTCACAAATTATACAGCTGGAAGGAACCTCAAAAGTACTCTGCCAAAGATTGGATGTCAGACAGGAAACTGAAGCCCAGAGGTAAGAATGCTGTTTTTCTTGCTACCCCCTGAAAAAAGGCAGGGTGTCTAAGAGAAAAGTCATTTGGGAAGTGAACAGGGAACTAAGATGGTATCTGAGACTGGGTTTTCCATTTCATCACCATAACAGGGATGGAGGAACATGAAAGGGCCTATCAGATTGTATTTGCCTAAAGTCTCATAACTCTAATCCAAAACTAAACTAAAACAGAAGGAAGAAAACCAAACACACAAACCCTGCCAGAGAGAGAATTAAGTACAATGCACTCCCAACAGCCATGTTGATGCCCAGAAGCTCACAGAAGTCAGAGGCCCCAAAAGAAATGATGACCTTAGAGAGCTTGGTCTAACTGTATAGACACACATATAGATACAGATGCACAGAGATGAACTCAAGAGCCCAAATTATTCCCGAGGGTGGGGAGACTGAACCTAGAGAACAATTTATTAAAAACAAGTCATGGTGAACTGGTCCGACCATTCTGGAGAGCAATTTGAAACTAGGTCCAAAGAGCCATAACATTGGGCATACCCTTTGACCTAGCAATACCATTGTGAAGTCTATATCCTAAAGAGAGCAAAGAAAAAGGAAAAGAATCTATATGGTTTTTTGCAGTTCTTTTTTAAAAACTTATTTATTTTTAACATACACTGCCTTATGAATCATATTGGGAGAGAAAGATCAAAGCAAAGGAAAGCAAAAGGAAAAAACCATGGGAAAGGAAAAAAAAAAAACCAAAAAAGAAGTGGACACAGCATGTGTTGATATACATTCAATCTCCTTAGTTCTTTCTCTGGATGCCGATGACATTTTCAATGCAAAGTCTATTGGGATTTCTTTGGATCACTGAACCACTGAGAGTTACCAAGTCTTTCATAGCTGACCATCACACATTCTTATTGTTATTGTGTACAATGCATTCTTGGTTCTGCTTGTTCCACTGAGCATCAGTTCATGTAAATCTTTCCAGGCCTTCCTAAAATCTACTTGTTCATCATTTTTTTTATAGAACAATAATATTCCATTATCTTCATATGCCAGAAAAGTACCTATATGTACAATAATATTTATAGTTGCTCTTTTAGTGGTGGCAAAATTGAGATGTCCAACAAGCCATATACCAAGTCCAAACTGTGGTATATGCTTGTGATGAAATACTAAGGTAATACAAAAAACAACAAGCTGGATGCTCTCAGAAAAACCTGGAAAAACTTGCATGTACTGATACAAAGTTAAGTGAGCAAAACCAGGACATTGTAGACACTAATAGCAACATTGTATGACGAGCAAATGTGAATGACTTAGCTATTCCCAGAAATACGATCCACAGAACTTATCATGGAAAAACACATTATTCTTCATTTCTTTTTTCTGGAGGGTGGATAGGAAGTGGGGATGTCTATCTTCTTTCACAACATGACTAATATGGAATTAAGTTTTGCATGATTTTACATATGTAATCTATATCAAATTGGTTACTGTCAAATTAGGGGGAGGTGAAGGAAAAAATTTGGAAAAATGAGTGTAAAAAAGTCTTTTTGTGCAATTGAGAAAAAACAAATTATTATCAAAAAGATGACAGAGCCAGCGGAGCTGGGAAACAGTTTAGAGGGCCACAGAGTCCAACCATCAATCCATAGGTCACTCACAGTGCAGAGGCATGAGAGCAAAGACAGAACATTCATGACAGATACATCTGTGTAAGTGCCCTCTGGGACAAAAGCAGACCACTTTCCAAAGGCAAAAGACTAACCAAGGGGAAATTCTATTCCACATCTGATTGATATCCATAAGGGAAAATTTATTACTGAAGTGGAAACGACTGTTACAGTCCGGGAGGGAGAAGGAAGAGTGACCTATAATTTTTCCAGTTTGTAATAGAGGAGGAAAGCCTGGAATAGTCTGACATGCACTCCATACTATGGGACAGAAATTATCAAAATGCTCAGAGGAAGGATAAGTAGGATCCCATGTCCTAAATTTTTCCAGCCTAGTCCAATGCCTGGCATATAGTAGGTTATTAAAAAATGTTCATGGCCTTAACTTGCAGGAAAAATCAACCCAAAGGAATGAAAAACCATCTAGATGGATATTCTAAAAACAAAGAAATAATTCTGATGAGGTTAAAAAAAAAAAAAAGGATTTGTCTGAAAGATCAACTCACCAATCACCTTGATTTTTAAAGTTAGGTAAAGAAAATGGAAGCAAAGAGCAAGTTACTGAGGATGAATACAAAAATGATAAACAGTCAAAAACTGCCCATGATATTAAAGTTCAGAACAAGCCAAAGCAAGCTATAAAAGCTAAGCATGCTTAGAAAAAAAAAATTATTATTTTTTGCTTTGCTGTGGGAAAAAGAATCAAAGAAGGGCCTGGACACAGACTGAGGTGATTGGGGTAATAACTGATGAAGACAGAAAAAATGACTGCTCTAATTTTTAACTTGCTTCTCTTTCCTCTGCCCAAGAAAAGAGGGAGCAAAACTCAAGAGAAGTTAGACAATAAGAGAGCCACCCTCTTGCTACCCACAGTAAGTGTGAGCTACGTGGTCCAGAGTCGTGGGGCAGAAGGAGAGGGGCTGGTTTTGGAAAGGTCTGAGGTAACTTCATGTGTCCAGGCTGTGGTTGTCTCTTCTATAAAATGAACAGGCGGGGCTGGACTAGAAAGCGCTGGCCTGAAAAATTCCTGCCAGCCCTAACCTGATGAAGCTAGGAACAGCATCAGAGACAGAAACACCCTGGCAAAGGGGATTGCTGACCCACTTTTGGTGATCTGACAGCTCTCAAAGCAGATACAGGTACAGAGGACCAATGAGGGACAAGTGTCGACCCAATTCTCCAGGAAAAGAAAAAGAATGGGTTTGCAAGAACAGTAGGGAGCCGGGCTTTGATCCCTGGCAAATCCCTAGAAAATATTAAAGCAACAACTGAGGAGAGTCGAGGGCAGGAAGTGGGGATCACAAGGATCAACAGCAACCACAGCTCCTGCCAGCCAAATCTCATTTCCTTTATGATAGGGTCACTAAGTAGGTAGATAAAGAAAATGAGAACAGAATTAACACAGATTATAGTCAAACATTTGACACAATATCTTGTGCTATTTTTGTGGAAAAAACAGAGACATGGATGGATTCAGAAGTGGGTGAATGGCTGTACTAAGGAGTGAATGGATAGGTCTGGTATCAATGTGGGCAGAAGCCTCCAGAAGCTGGTCTCATTTATTTAAACATTTTTATCAATGATAGGGAGAAAGACAAAAAGATACTGAAAGCTGGAGAGGACACAAACCATGGAGTTATAACTAGCACTGCAGGATCCAATTGGGAACCCACCAACTGTGACAGGTTAGAAAACTGGACTGAATTAAATAAGACAAAATGTAATAGAGATAAAAGGTAAATTCTTACATATGGATTTTAAAAAAAATCAACTTCAAAAGAACGAGGGTGCAGTTCCAAAATAGAAACCTGTCTAAAAATCATCTATGGAGAGGGAACTTTAATAGCAAGCTCAAAGTCACTAATGCAAAGCAGCTGGAATCAAGAAGACTCGAATTCAAAGACTCCTCAGATGCTCACTTGCTTTGCTATCTCAGTTTCCTCAACTGTAAAGTGAGAATAACAGCTCCTACCTTTGAAGGCAATTATTTGGAAAAGGCGCTTAGCAGTGACTAGCACAGAGCACATGTTCTGCAAATGCTTTCTCTTCCCTTCTGTCCCCACAACATAATCAAGACAGTCAAGAAACCTAACGCAATCACAGACTGAATTAGAGAGCTAAAGTGTGGGAGATAAGGCTTCTGCTGTATTCCAGCCAGGTCAGATCTTATCAGCATTGGGATGTTCATTTCTAGAAGTCACCATTTTAGAAGGGACAGTGATCAGTTGGAGAGCTTCCCAAAAGGAGAAACGAGGACCCTGAAGGGCCTTGATTTCAGGCCATAGGAGGGCTGACTGAAGGAGTTAACAATGGCTATTTGGCCTAGAGAAGCTTAAGGACGGGGCAGCTACATAGCTGAAGAACTGTCAGAAGATGACAACTTTGGTCTGCTCGGTCCAGAGGCTAAATTAGGAGCAGCAGGCAGAAAGGACAAAGAGCATGATTCAAGTTTGGGAGAAAGATTTTTCCCATTTATTTTATCTCTGTTAAGATACTCAAAAAAAAGGCAAAGAAGGCCATAAAGGCATTTGTTTTTAAGTGAAATGAAAAAAAAAAAAAAAGAGAGAAAGGCCAGATGTGCAGGACAGCTTTGAAAGCTATCAGTCACTCTTATTATGTAGGAAGATGTGCATTTTCATATTCTGTCCTATATATACATATGCCAATGTCCATTTTATTTGGTGCTTGCTAAGTTCAGAATAAAAATAGTTTTAAAATAAGAGCTACCTAAAAAGAAGCATGAATTGCCTCATTTCCTTCACTCCCCTCTCCCCAGTCTCTTTCTGCTTCATTGAAATCAAGAATATTGTCAAGGATTTTATTTCTGGGCATAGATTAGGGTTAGAGATTCCTTTCTACTCTGAAATTGATTCTGTAAGTAAGGTCCCAGAAAGAACATTTAATCTTCAGATGACAAAAAAAAGTGCTTCAGAAGCACTATAGCTAATTCAGTAAGTGACAAAAATCATCTCAATAGGTTGGAACATTGAGTTCCAGCCAGATGAAATCTAGCAGAGATAAAAGGATATTCCTTCATTTAATTTTTTTAAATTGTAGAAATCTAACATGGAAGCACTTTGGCTTAGTAATAGCACAGAGTCTGGGTTGAATACAAATTTAATTACTAGAACAGCATCCTTCACACACACCCACTTTAGGTTGTATTAACAGAGGCGTTCGGCTTCTGGAAGAGAAAGGAGTTCAGAGACTATGTCTTATGAAGACATGAAGTGGGAAGTTCCTTAGTATGTCCAGTCTAGAAAAGCAGACATGGGACAACTGTTGAATGGCATATGAGGGTGGCAGTGCTACAACTGTGTATGTAAAAATCAGGTCAGTTCTCAAAAGTGTAACTCATTACCACATGAACTGTGGAATTCTGGGAGCAAAAAATCAACAGGAAGTAGCAGAAAGGGACAGTGAGACTTCAAAAGGAATCATTGCTATGCATTCTGAAAGTCGTTTGTATCTTTGGGGACCCTGCTAGGAAAAAAATCCCAGTCTGGATTTGGGTTTTTTTTACTATTTGTTTTCTCAGCTCCATGACATCACCTAATGAATGACTTAGCCTCTAAGGCCTTTTTTCCCCCAACCTACGAGACCTCCATCTGGGTCGTTCCCAGGCCACTGTCCAATGTGCCGCCTACTCCCATACTCACTTAAACTCTAGGCACTTGGTGATCTCTTTCTGCAGGTGCATCACCTCATACAACAGGTTCTGGAGCTGGAGGTGATAGGCATCCACTTTCTGCTTAGCCTGTAAGGAGGAGGTAAGACTGAATCACTGGAGAAGAAGGGGATGGGGTAACAGGTGGTATCTCACACTCCCTGCTCTCTTCGCCCATCCAGCCCTACCTCATGAGTCTGATCTCGCCCCTTCTTCAGTCTGATGTGAGCCAGTCGATTCAGTTTCTTCAAGGTCATAAAGTGAACACAGCTCTGGATCCTCCTTTCTTCTATTTCAGAAGCCTGGGGAGAAATCCATGCAGGAAAAGGTAGCCGTTACTTCTGGCTTGGCCCTTCTCAAGCTTTTCACCACCTTGCGGAATCAATCACAGACGTGATCCATTCCAAGGAAGAAGAGACACAACTTGGAAAAAAATCAGGACCAACCAAAACCATCAAGGAAAGATTTCAAATCCACAACAGCTCTTATGTACTTGTAGGGTCTCGGACATCATTTTTTTTTTTTTTTTTAAAACAGATGGTAAATAATTACTGAGACTACACAAGCATTTAGATTGGAAAAGTACTCTTTGCTTGTGTTCCGCTAATAACAACAATGAACATTTAAATTAAAATAGTGCAACTTCATCTCTGGAGCTTGGACTCTCAATTGTGGTGGGCCAAGTTTATGAATCAGCAAACAGGTAGCTGTGCCACTGTCCCTGCCACTGCCCTGTCCTCAGGCGCACTTTCAGCTGCCAGAATTCTGGAGTCCAAGGAGCTCCTCTGATACTGACTAAATTTCAACAATGGAGGTGAATGGCCCATACTGTTAAGTGACCAAGGGGCTCTGGGTGTGATCTGGCAAGTAAAACAACCAAAATAAGGAAGAAAGCCTAAAGGATTTCAGACACGGGCCTGGGGCTGCCTGACTGGGCCTGAATTAGCATGGTATCTGCTGAGGGAGCTTTATCCTTGGTCATTTGGGGATGCAATTTAAGAACTAATTAGTTGATGCTCTGTATACAGCTCAGTTCAATTCTTGCAGATTTGGTATACTGGGGTTTCAAGGCCAGAGCTGATACTCAATACTCAGGAGCAGTGTAAATCACTTCATCTTAACCTCCTTGTTTTAAGATGAAGGAATTGGACTGGATAATCTCTGGTCCCCACCCATCAACAGCTGCCTCCATAAGCAGAGGCTCCATCCAACTGATACCTGTGGGGAGCAACATGCCCTCTCTGTTCCCCTAATCCCTGGGATTCAAGATCAGTCATAGTGAAAGTTCCCCATCTGCCCCTTGCTCTGCCACCTTGTCCATCTACCTGAACCATCCTGGCCAGGCTGTGGTTGTCTGAATCTACCAGCCTCCATGCTAAAAATATTTAGCCCTGGGTCAGTGTCTGTCTCCAGACCCCAAACTTTGAAATGTAGATAATGGGCTGATGAGCCAGCCATCCCTCAAAGACCCTGGTCTCCCTGTTCAACTGCTTAACTCCTGTGACCTGCACCTTCCTTTAACCATAGTCAGTCACAGGGATGGCCAGGACATTTCCCAATCCTATTTGCAGTGTGACCTCCATCACTGTTAATCCTGACACCACCCTCTCTGGTCTCAGTCTCCTCATTCTTCCTAAAGCTCTTGCCTTTAAAGTAACCTCTAGTTGCTCTGGCCTCCCCTGTTCTCCCAGGCCATCACCTCTGCTCTGGTGTCACTTTCCTGTTCTCCACTGCATGCTAACCTTCACCCTTGACCTACCAATGTTTAACATCAGGACCTCTTTCCTCACCTTCCCTTTCTAACCCTCAGCCATGGAGCACCCCATGACCTGCCATCTCTCAAGCTGCTACTTAAGACTGCATCCAGTACAATTGGGTTCCCCAAAGGGCTCTATCCCACTCCCTTTTGCAGCTGTCCCAACCTTTTCTTCTTGAATACCCCCCTCTCAGCAGAGGGCATTTCCTTTTACTGAGAAGAGAGACTTTGCCTACATTTCTTCCTTTCTCAACCCCTGCTCCACCTCCCTTCCCTCTCTGCCCTGTCCCTTATGTCCAAGGCTGGGATAGTTTTTCTCCACAAAGTTCATTTCTCTATTACACACACTCTCAATTTCCTCCTCCATCATGCTCTCATTTTCCCATCATCACTTTCTTATATCTAACAGTTCTTTCCAATGCCCTGCTCAAGTCTATACCACCCCTAAGAAACCTCCATTGCACTCTTTGAGTTAGATTTCATCTCCCTCTCACTATCACATAGCCCTGGGAGCATCCCATCCTTCTAGAACCTTCTGCTGGGTTTAACACAGGCCCCTTCTCTCCTCCTAGCATTGACAGTACTCTGTGGTCCTCCTCGGTCCCTTCTGTTGTCCCATCATCTATACCACATCCCCTAACTGTGGGTATTCATTCCCTAAGTCTCTGACCGGGCCTCCTACTGCCTCAGGCCAGATGCTTTCTCAGGGACCTCATTGGTTCCCATGCATTAAATTTCTGCCTCCATACTGATGATTTCCAAATTTAACAGTATCTAGCTGTTGCTAGTTATCTATACATCAAAATGTTTCCTACTGGATGTCCTACCAACCTCTCTCTCCTACACTGCACGTACAAACAGACTCACTATCTTAATGTCCTCATCCAGGCTGAAGCAATAGGGAGAAGAGTACTGGAAGGCACCAACATCCTGAGGTTCTTGCCCTCGAAATGCCCCTCCCTCACCTCCTATACCCATCCCCAATTCTCGGACTTCTTCCCCCTTCCCTGGCCACCACCCTAGCCTTGTCAGCAGGCCAGACCACTTCCTAAAAGGCCTCTCTGCACCCAGCCCATCCTAGCACAACTGCCAACGTAACATTTCCAAGGAAGTTATGCCCACCCCACTCCTCTACCCCAGGGTCCCACTGATGCCTCTTGTTAAAGTTGTCAGCTTCTGGTCTCAGCTTAGCTTTCTGGTTGATTTCTCACTGTTCCACGTCTATCCCCAGCTAACTCCCACCCCTAAACTGTCATCTGGCTCCAGACCTTGTGCAAATTACCGCCATGCTTGATTTATGTTTTTCAGAATTCTTGGCTTCCCTCACAGCCCAGTTCAAGTAGTCTCCTCCATGAAGCTTTCCTGAAGCTTCCAGCTCCTTATGTCCCCTTCCCTCTCCTGGAAATTACCTGGTTCTTACTTGATATTTACTCATCTGTGTACATAGAATACAATCCTTTTTCCCTTCCTCAATCAGAGTAAATATTAATTAGATACTGACAGGAGAAAAAGATTCCATACTATAAGAAAATTCATAGGTATGTAAAATCTCAGTTTCTAATCTCTGCCTAAAATTAGAAAGATTATTAAGAGTAGAAAGAAGATCCTCATGAATATGAAGTCCAAAGACTAGAATGGCTCAGCCCCGTGGTTCCTGACCTATGCACCAGGGGATGTTGTGAGAAGTCATGGTATATCCACACACGTACTTGCTCAGTCAGTAGATAATAAAAGTACAAAGATTATCATCAGAGGGGTCTAGAAAACCTGAGAGAGGTTGGGAGGCCCTTGGGTCCCTGGAGAGCAAAGGGATGGAAGAACCAGCTCCGATTTCTTACACTATCTCTGCTGCCTCTGCTCTTGAGCTCTTGGATTTCAGCCATGAGTCGCTGGAGTTCGTGGCAGGTGAACCTGTAGAGGTCATAATCCTTGTTGGGGTCTCGAATGTCCACCTCGGCCTCCTCGCTATAGTACTTCGTGTCCTGCAAGGAACAGAGAGAGGGGCCCATCATGTTTAGGCATTCCTGCCAACAGCTGTTTTAGCTACACAAGAAAGGGGTGAGAAAAAGCATGTTCTCATCTGTGCCTTACATGCAGTGATGTATGACATACAGTCAGCCCTCCAGTTCTTGGGGTTTCAGAAAAGCAGGCAAGTAACCAACTGGGATGTAAGAAAACCAGAACTGACAGGGGAGAGGAGAAATGTTTCCTGTCTTTTCCATTAGCTTTCCCCCTCTTTTTGTGCTGAAAAAGGAACCTCTTCCCAATTTAACTCAGGCCAGTAGGCTGGGATGCTCTACTTTATAGTGTGGCTGCACTGGGAATTGGTGTTGAGATTTTTCAGATTTGTTCTACAGATCTGAAAACAGATAGGCAGAGGGTCCAGTACATGAGGGAAGCAATGTGGCACAGAGGAAAGAGGCCCTGGGTTTAAGTTCCACCTCATCACATAACTACCTCTGGGACGATAGGTAAATCACTGTACCTCCCCAGGCCCATTTTGTGTCCTGTAAAATGAGAGAGCTGGGTGGCTTTTTAGGTCTTTGAGCCTACACATGACCCTGGACAAGTTCCTTTACCTCCCTGGGCCTCAGTTTCCTCATCTACAAAGTGAGAGGATTTGACTAGATGGTCTCTGAAGGACCTTTCTGCTAAAGATCTGAGAGTCTATGGGATCGAAGTCTACCTAAGCACTTACCATGAAACCAAAGAACCAGAAACAAATGAACTCTCAAGTAACTGAAATATCACCAATGGTCCCAGAGAAAAGACCATTTGCTTGAGGCTGAAGGGAATGACACTGCTAGGACAGAACTGTCCTATATCCACTGTCAGATGTACTCCTTTTGAATAAGTTTGCTTTATCATTTTTCTCTGACAAAAGGTGGAGTATTCATGGGGGGGGGGGGGTTAAAACGAATGGGATGAAGAGACATAAAACAACAGGCCTGGGGGAGGGAAGCGTGCCAGTAACAAGAATTTTAGGGTAGGGCGTTTTTAAATGGCCTTCTAGACCCACGGTGCTGGCTTGGCTGAATGTTCTGAGGAAGAACACCACTGTTAAGACAAATGACAAATCAGAAAGTAAGTCTTCTTTCTAAGAAGGAAGACTAAAGCTCTGCTTGCCGTATTTCCTTTAGCCAGTAGTAACACTTTAAAAAGGCTATTTCAAAGAATAAACCCAAGGCTATTCTATTCTTGCAGGTTTCCCAATACAAAGATGATGAACCCGAAATATAGGTAGTCCAAGAACACTTTGGGGGAGGCCACTGGCCCAAGGCTATACCCTGTCAGGAGGCGCTGGTCCAAGGCTTCCAAGAGTGGGGTGGGTGGGGGAGAGAGGGCACACCTGCCTATGGGGGGGTGTCAGGTTCCAGCTCTTACCAAATCCAGCTCGCTTCGATTCCGCTTCCCCTCAGATGGGGCTCCATCACTTCGGATCACTTTGGGTTTCCGCTTTTTGTTCGACTCTGTGGACATGGCTGACTTCTTCATGGAATCAGAATCACAGAATGTTAGAGAGAGAAGGAACCTTAGAGATCATCCAATCTGACCCTATCATTTTATAGATGAAAACACTGAAATCCAGACTACAGAGTGCTAGAAAGTGAAAGAGCTGGAAGTATCTTAGGAGACAAGGCTCTCACTTTATAGACAGCTATTCTGACCCCAGATTACAAGTGATTTGCCCAGACTACATAGCTAGCTACTAAGTAGTTGAGCTCTGAGTTTCTTTGTATCAATGGGGAAAATTTTAAAAATAGGCCATACAAGTTCCCCAATGAGGCAAGATCCCAGGAGGTAGAGAGTCTTGGGACCCCCTTTACACCACTTAGCATCCCAAAATACACCTGGGAAATAGCTGATTACACTCAGGAGCAGGAATTATTAACTTAGAGTATGGGAACCTGTTTGGATCACTGCATTTGAATATAAGTGACTTCTTACATAATCCTAAATATTTTATTTTATACAATTTGGGGGAGACCAATTCTGATGTAATAAGGAGAGAGCTCAATTTAAGAGCCCAATTCCAACTTTTCACCCACTATTTCTAACTGGGCCAGTGTGATTCCCCTCCACTCTCAGGAACTCACCACACTGGAGACAGACATAGTATGATTACTTCAGCCTTACTGAACCTCAGAAGTCCCAACCTCAAGCTATCCTCCAGTAACAGGGATGACAGGGCCCACTGCCATACTGCTCTTTTTATGTTAAAAATTATTCTCTTGACAAGGACCAAAGAGGTCCATGACCCACAAAAAATCTGCTCTAGAGAAAGTCACAACATACCTCTTTCTCTTGTGCTTCCATGCAATTCTGGTGTGGATAAGGAGGAAAAGGAAAACTAGTGAGCCTGGGAGAACAGAAATGCATCCCCTCTGGGGAAGGGGCCCTGAAGTCTTCAAATTCTACTGAGCTGAAGCTACACAAAGGGGCAGTATAGTACAGTGGGAAGAGTACAGCATTTGCAGGTGGAAGACTGAGGTCAGCCCAGGCTCTGCCATTTCTGTGGGATGCAGTGAGTGACAAGAGTCCCAGACCTGGAATCAGGAAGGCTTGTACTAGCATCCTGCCCTCAACTCCTATGAGACACTGGCCAAGTCACTTTACCTGAGCAAGTCAGCCTACTTCCTCATCTGCACCTATCTCCCAGGACTGCTGCAAAGATCAAAAGAGACAATATATGGAGAGTGGGCAGAATTTAAAGCAATACTTCAGCTATCCTCCTGTTTTCCCCTTTTCCCTTACTCCCCAAATTTAATAAGCTGCCAAGTCTAACTGATTTTTAACTCTTCTCTGCTTATCCTTCTCTATTCTCAAATGAGTCCACATATGTAAAGTGCCCTTTGAATGTCAGTTATTATTACTATTAGTGCAGACCCTATCACTTCTCACCTGGATTATTTCAAATTTCTATCTGGCCTCCAGGATTCTAATCCAAACCATTTTCATATAGCTATCAAAGTAATCTTTCTAAAGCACAAGTCTCTGCTCAAGAAGCTTCAGGGCCCTACAGCCTAGGACAAAATAAGCCTCAGCTTGGCATTCAAAGACTTTCACAACCTAGCAGCCGCCCACCTTTCCAAAGGTCTTTCACATTAGCCCCTCTGTGGAGCACTACATTCTAGTCACACCAGCTAAAAGGGGCTCCTCAAATTTGGGCTTGCATGGCCATTCCCATACCTCTGCATAAGCTGTAAGCCCCACTCTCCCCAGGGTTTCACTTTTTCATGTCCATTATCCAACATGCCATCTCATAAGAGAAGCATTTCCTTTTAACTGTACTCTCCCCATCAGCTCCAGTTATCGTCTCTATACTTGTCTACATAGTGTGTCTCTCCAAGAGCATTGAAAGTAAAGCCACCTCCTGTTTTGTCTCTTTTAGCAGGGAGCCTGCCCACTGAACAAATGCCCCTGGGCTGGCCAGTCTTAGGCTGCCTCCCATCCAGGTCTCAGGTCTGTTAAGTGTAAAATGACAGGATTACATACTAAATAGGCTCCAAGGTCCACTCTTGCTCTATAGCTAAACCCATATGGCAAATGCTATTTAGACACTCTAGCCTAGGGTTCCTTAACTTTTTCCACTCAACTCCTTTCTGCCAGAGAAATTTTTACATGACCCTAGATATACAGGAATATCAAGTAGCATACAAATTGAACATTTATTGATAATAAATCCTAATTTCATGGTCCTCACATTCAGTTACGAGATTCCACATGGGGTTGTGAACCACAGTTTAAGAAGTTGGGCTCTAAAGAAGTCACCAAAGATTTAAGGCAATTTCAACTGGGGGTGGGAATGAGGAAGAACTGGGATGGAAAATGCCTTGGCACACAGAGAGAGAACTATGGAGAGTGACTTTTTTTTTCTTTCTCATGGTTTTTTCCCTTTTAGTCTGATTTTTCTTGCACAACATGACCAATATGGAAATGTGTTTAAAAGAATTGTACATATTTAATCTATATCAGATTATTTGCTGTTTGGGGAGATAAGGGAGGGAGGGAGAAAAATCTGGAGCACAAAGTCTTACAAAAACAAACGCTGAGATCATAAAAAAAGGGGAAAGGACCCACATGTGCAAAAATGTATGTTGTAGCCCTTTTTTGTAGTGGCAAGAAACTGGAAACTGAGTCGATAGCCAACCACTGGGGAATGGCTGAATAAGTTATGGTATATGAATGTAACAGAATATTATTGTTCTATAAGAAACAATGAACAGGATGATTTCAGAGAGGCCTGGAGAGACTTACATGAACTGATGCTGAGTGAAGTGAGTAGAACCAAGAAAACACTGAAGATTATGTTACGATCAACTGTGATAGACCTGGCTCTTTTCAACAATGAAGTGATTCAAGACAATTACAACAGACTTATGATGGAAAGGGTCATCCACATCCAGAGAAAAAACTATGAAAACTGGATGTGTTTGTTAGCTTATTTTTTCTATCTCGTATTTTTTTCCCTTTTGATCTGCTTTTTCTTGTGCAGCATAACAAATATGGAAATATGTTTAGAATTGCCCGTTTAACCTACGATGGATTGCTTGCTGTCTATGGGAGGGAGTAGGGGAAAAGGAGGGGGAGAAAAATTTGGAACACAAGGCTTTGCAAAGATGAATGTTGAAAACTATCTTTACGTGTGTTTGGAAAATTTAAAAAAATACTATTTTAAAAAATTAAATGGTCATCAAAAAGAAGAATTGGTCCCCAAGAGTCATTGTCTCAAATTCAGAGAAGACAAAAGACAAAAGTTGAGATGGCTTCTGTTCTCTAAGAGTCTAGAAAACACAAAGTGCGAGAGCAAGAGAAGGACAAAGACTAGTTTTAAAACTGAATGGGACCTTAGGGATCATTTAGTCCTTCCTCCTCCTATCCCCCAATCATTTTTACAGGGAGAAACTGAGGCTGAGGGAATGTCCCCTACCTAAAGTCAACTAGATCATGAGAAATGGGTATAAAGGAAAGGCAAAGCAATCCCTGGGTGGAATGGGGGAACAATGACTTGCCTGGATAATCAGCCCTCAACTGTTTACTAAGCACCTATGGAGAAATGCCCAGTGTAAGGCTCAGCATACTGAACCCAGCCCCACTCCCAAGGAGCCATTGGGCCCCTTCAAGGATCCCCTTGGATTGCCAGCTAGAAGGGAGCCTGGAGCTCCATGCAAGAGGCAGAGGTGAGGAAGGGGAGGTGTGGATGGAAAGCATTCCTGTGACTGGCTCAGGGCCACCAGGGCCTTTTTTCCTTCATTCATTTAAAGCACCTGAACAACCCCGGCAGGCAGGGGTATGGGAGGGGCCATAGGTGGACACATAAATGTGTGGTTGAAGGAACGAAGGTGGGATTGTCTTGCAAGGCAGGCCGGTTGGTTGGATCCGACAGTGCTGTAAACCCCCAAAGATTTGGGACCTAGGGAGGAACGACTTTCAGTGCCAGAGGAGGCCAGCAGAACCCCTGAGGAGGGGCTCAGTCTGACATTTGGAGTTGGGGAAGGGGCGCCATCTCTCAAACTGATGAAGGGAGAGTGAGGGGCAAGAAGTGGGGGGGCGCAAGGAGGGGATCAATCTGAGGGATGCTGGGGGGCAGGGCATAAAGGGGTCTGGAGGAGTGAAGGCTGTAGGCAAGGGGCACAAAGCTCAGACTGCGGGGGTCGGGCGGGACCTGGAAGGGGTCAATTGGAAAGAGGGGAGAAAAAGCGAGGAAAGCATCAGGGAGGGAAGGGTTCAGTTGGAGGGAGATGGGGGTCAGGGACTCGGTTGGAAGTTTAGGGATGCAGTAGAGGCTCAGCCGAGAGACGGGGCGTTAGGGGAGGGCTAAATTGTAAAAGGGAGCCGGCGGGGGGGAGCAAAGTAGAGGACGGCGACCTGGGGGGGCGACCCAGCAGGATTCAGTTGGAAAGTTGGGGGTCGCGGGGAGAAGGCGGGAGCGGGAAGGAGCTCCGTTGGGAGAACAGGGGTACTGGGGAGAGGCTCGGTGGAGAACGGAGGCGCAGGAGGAGGAACGTCTACAAGGAGAAAGGAACTCTATTGAGGGTGATAGGGGCCCAGCCCCGGGGAGGGGCTCGGCCGCGTGGGGGAGGGGCTCAGCAGCCCCGGTGGGTTAGAGTGAGCACGTACCTGAGAACCGGCCCGGGGCTCGGAGAGCCCACTGGAACTCCCGTGGTCGTCCGTGGGGCAAGTAGAAACAGAACCTCGACGCTCACAGGCCTGGAGGGGAACACAGCGGAAGAAGCAAGCCCGCCTCTGCCGCCGCCGCCACCACACACCAAACGAGAGCCGGCGTCTTCCGCTTCCGGTGGCTAGAGAGCCCAAGCCACGCCCACCTCAGTACCATAGAGAAGCAGGCGGGAGGAGCGGCCGCTCCGGGACTCTCTGCTACCCCCTAGTGGCCCCAAGCGCTTAGTTCAGGCGTCTGAGCTCTTGTCAGTCTGGGACTCGTGTCCAAAGTTCTTTGTCTGGTCCGGAGCAGCGTGGCTTAGTGGAAAGCCCTTGGGCTTCTCAGACCGAGAAGTCCCAGGTTCAAATCCCACCTCTGCCACCTGCTCCGATGTGTAGGTATGAGCAAGTCACTTAACCTCAGTTAAGCAGAGCACAGGTAGAAATAAGAGGCTCAGGCAATGATAATATTCCATATTTATTGATCAACGGCAGCTGGAGCAGGAACTCGTAGTTGGAGCCGCGCCTTGAAAGAAAATAGGGATTCTGAGAGGTGGAAGGTATTTTGTCTCACTTCCATCCCTGAGAATCCCTGATTTCCGGCAAGGCATTCTTCATTCAATTTCAATTTTTATTGGACAACCCTATAATTTCAATGGTGAAGGGGATTTCCATGGAGGGGCTTCCTCGAGCAATGCAGATCAATACCCTGTCTGCAAGTTAGAGTCTCAGAGGCTTCTTATTTATAAGTCTTAAGAGACTTGTCTGGGATTCTGAGAAGTCAGTCAAACCCCACTCATTTGGCAAGTAAGGAACCCAAGGCGCTCAGAGGTCAGGTGACTTGATTAGGGTTACAGAGAATTAGGAAGTGATAAAACTGGGTTTGGGACCCACGTATTTTGATGTGAAATACAGAACTCTTCAATTTTATTTTTATTTTGAACTTAAAGACCAAAAAATAATCATAGATAGCATTTCCATAAACATATTAAAACACACAAAAAAGGTTGTGCATGAAATTATGGGTTTCCATTACATATACTTAAAAGCATACAATCAATTTTTACATAACTTTCAAAACTGGCCTCCTCAACAGTGATTCCTTCTCTTCATGTATTTTCAAAAAATCTTTGTTGGTTATTGTTCCATCTATCCCCATTTAGCACTTTATTGCAATGTGCTTTACAAATATCTCATCTGATCTTCAAAACAATGCTGAGAGGTAGTTGTTATTACGATCCCTATTTTACAGAAGCAGCAACTGAGGCAGATAGAGATTAAATGATCTGTCTAGGGTCATACAATTAATAAGCAACTGAAGTTGCATTTGAACACAGATCTTCCTGACTCCAGGTCAATGCTAAATAACACCACCCAGCTGCTTTTTTAAAAAAGGAAAAAACACAAGAGGCAGTCAAGCAAAACAAATTCATACAATGACCACATACAAATGTATCTTTTTATATCTATATTCATATACTTTCTGCAACCCAAGTGTCTATCATCTTTCTAAAGAGAGAATACCATGATTCCTCAGAGGTCCACTGGAGACATCACTGGCCATTGTCTCCTTCTAAGGTCTTTCCAGATCATATTTCATTGCAATGTTTTGTACACATATACTTTTGTTTTGCTTGATTCACTATGCATCGGTTCCTACTTCTCTAAAAACATCTCTTTCATCATTTCTTGGAGCAGTCATATTTATTACATTCATATTTGTTGAGACATTTTCCTAACTGATAAATACACCCTTAAAGATTCCAATTCTTTTCTTCTCCCCATCAGAATCCAGAAGTTTGTTTTGCTGGTGGCTATATCCTCACAGGTATTATCTCCCCTCTTAAGCCTCCCTCGCAGCCCTACTTTATTCCTTTGCTGTTTGATTTATTTCTATACAAAATCAGGAGCTTGTTTTAACTTTTTTTTTGCATGATTCTCATAAAAGCTTCACCTGATGTTTTCCCTATCCATTCCTCCATGTTTAAAAAAAAACAAAAAAACTTGTCTTCTCATCCATCGTGATAAGTGAGTTCTACTCCCTTTTTCCTCCTTTCTACACAAATATATTGTACCTTTTATTCTCTTTTTCCATTCTATTTTTTCCTCTTAAAATAGTCAACATAAAACTAATCCAACTTCAAGTTCTGTTTTTCTTATTCTACTCCTTCAATGCCCTTTAAAGACATTTTAATTCTAAAAGGGGATTTGTTTTCTTCCATTAATATGTTAGTAAATAAGGTCCCATTAATTGCTCCAATAAATTTATCCTTTGCAGGCTAGGTTATTCTTGGTTATAAACCACTATCTCTCCACTTTTAGATACTGAAATCCATGCTCTCTTCTGATTTTTTAGTAGATGCTCTATGATCCTGATTTTGGCTCTTTGTTACTTCTTTCTGAATGCTTGATGTATATTTGCTGTAGGAACTTTCAGTTTTGGCTTTGATCTTATTACTAGGAATTTTCCTCTTGGGATTTCTTTGAGGAGGTAATCAGTGGATTCTTTTCATGTTTATCTTTCCCGCTGGTTCTAAAAAATCTGGGTAGTTTTCATTTGTGATTTCTTGGAATATAGTGATTGTCTTGATCATTATTCAAACCAGAGTAAATTTCAGGGTTTTTTGCAGGATCAAGTAGGTATGTGGGTGCTAGATCTTTTCTCTGCCTCTCTCCAGGCTTCCAACTTGGATCCCCTATATCTCTGCCTCCCCACCACCTTTAACTCTTCTTCGCTCTCACACTAGAGCTTATTTTCAACAGCAATTGTACTCATTGGATCAATTTTTCTGTTCCTTATTGCTAAGTTAAAAGTCAAACGAGTCGGTTCCTTTAAGTAGAATTTAACTAAAAAATAATTGAATTGATTTCCACAAAATCCTGTCATACTTCTTTTAGTAAAAAGAGAAACAAAATAAAAACCCTTCCTCAAATAGAGTTGCAATTTCATCAATTCAAGGTGACATGTCCACATCTTCCCATAGGTAATAAGAACTGGTATTTACATAGTATTTTCAGGTTTGTAAAACATTTTACATGTCACCTCATTTGATCTCACAAAAAAATTTGGAGATGGGTGCTATTATTATCTTCATTTTTCATATGAGGGAAATTGAGGCACAGGATGGCAACGGTGGTGAAGTAATTTGCCCAAAGTCACTTAGTTAATGTCAAAGGCAGGATTAGAATTCAGGTCCTCCTGACTCCAAGTGCTACCCTCCATCCACTTTGCCACCTAACTGCCTCTATATTTATATAAAGTCGCAACGTCCCTCTGAAACTAGGAAGAGCTGAAGGAAAGGGGAGGTCTTCACAGCGAAACCAGTTTAGGTTTGACCACGGGACAGATTTCCTGACTCTGAGAGTTACGCTAAAGTGGAATGAACTGCCTGGAGAGACAGCTGGTTTCTCATCCCTGGGAAGTCTTCCAGCAGAGGCCAGGTATGTTATAATGTGGATCCCTTTTCTACTATTGGATTCCACTTTTCTACTAATGTGGATTCCTTTTCTACTGACCAGATGGCCGCTGAGATCCTTCTGAATCTCGAACTGTGATCCCCAACAAGTCAGCGTTGAGCTCTTGACTTTGACATTGATACCTGACATTGAGCTCAAGACTAATTGTAGGGAGGAAGTTTTATCTGACATCTTTGGGTCTCCCCTTCCCCCTGGTCCTGCTGTATAAGCTCAAGAAGAACAAGGTAATCCATCCAGGTCGAAAATTGCACTTTGGAAAGAGCGCTCAAGTCTTCCCTGGACCTTCCCTCCCCCAAACTCTATGATCCTTTGGGAGAAATAGGCTAACCCCTGTGATTTTCCCACATATCCTCTGCCCAGGCACCTCACTGAAAAACTCCAACCCGTCTTGCCCCTTTGGTTCCAACCTCATTTTCCGAGCTGCTTAGTTCCTCCCCTTCACCAGCTCCAATCTCTCCTATCTCTGGAATCTTGGGGCAGCTGGGGGAAGATTCCTGGCAAGTGAAGAAAAGCAAACACCATTTCTATTAAATATTTAATTAGGTCAGTCAGGGACTTGCAGTACAGGCTGCCCCAGAGGGGAATGGGTCCAAGCCTCCTGGCGTAATTTGTAGGGTACAGGGACCTGAAGAGACCCAATCCCGCTCCTCCCAGGTATTGCAATGATCCCACACGGTGGCAAAAACACTGATGGAAGGAAGAGACTAAGGAGGAATATAGGAGGGAGGAGAGAGAATGAAGGTAATGGCCAAAGCCCCCATTCCAGAGACAGTGGGGAAGGGAGAACAAAGCCCAGAGCTCTATTCAAGAAAAAAAAAATCTACAGGAAGAGCTCCTCTCCTGCCAGCCAGGGGGCTGCAGTAATACCTAAAATCCCAACCCAGAGACGGGAACACGAAGATGGGAGCAGCACAAATACAAGACTGTGCTTATATTGGGCCTGGGGCTTAGGAGCTGTTTTTACAGCCTGCCACCTTCCAAGAAACAGGGCTTAAAAGCCCCCATCCCAACAGTCTTGACCTATGTCAGCCCTCTCACTGATTCTGGATCCCTTATTAAGAGTCTACATTAAGAAGCAAAGAGAGGGACTTGGCTCAGGGACATCAGGGAAGCCAGAAGCTGAGGCAGGCCCGGAAGAATTGGGATAGTCTGACCTCAGTTCTTGCTTCAAAGCTCCAATACTGCCTCTCATGTAAATATGATTGCATCTGTGATGTTTTTATGGAAGGAGACCAGAGGCAGCCAGAGTTGAAGGGTCTGGGAAAAGAAAATCAGAAGCTGAGAACTGGCAGAATGAGGAGAATTGGAGAGGAAGGATAGCTAATTTTAAGGATTGCAAAGCCATTTACGTGCGTTATTTTGTTTGCTCCTCACAACAACCCTGTGAGGTAGGTATTATTAGCCCCATTTTACAGATGAGGAAACTGAGGTCCAGAGAGATGAAGGGAAATACCCAGCTAGTTAAACATGATTTAAGCTCTGGTCTTCCTGATTCCAAGCCCCAACCTCCATCCACTGAGTCACCTAGCTGCTTGAAACCAAAGAACAGGAAGGGGAGAAGGTGGGTGGGGGTTAGAAGTAGATAGGTCTTAGTCTGTTTTAACTAGCCCAGCCTGACCTACCTCCCTGAGGAGTCTGTCAGACCCCAAAGAAGGAATGAAACATAAAATCTGGGATGCTGGGGGGCAGGGGAAATGGGGTATGAGGGGGTGCAGAGCTTGTGGGGGGGAAGGAGAGTATCTGGGGAGGGGCTCTTCTGGCTAACAGCTCCCTCCGGGAATGAGGAAGGAGTCCGCAGGCTCACTGGAGGGGTGAGATCTTCAGGGGAATCATGATACGAGACTCCATGTTCCGTACCAGGGGGACTGTGGAAAGAAAGGATTAAGGTCACTGGGGCTGTGCAGAGGACCTCTCCCCTCATCAGCAGGGACTTTTCTACAGTGATTCCAAACCCTTTACATCGATTATCTCACCAAGATGCCACTGGATCTCTGATATTGCGTTCCCTCCAATGAAGCATCCCATCCTGGATATTGACAGTCCAGGGCTTCCCATATGCTCATCCCCAAGGGTCCACCCAACATGGGGGAGGCCTTCCTCCCTTTCTCCTGCCATGATGTGGACCCATGGGCTATCCCTGATTATCCTCAGCTTCATAATCAGCTCTCTCTCCTTTTCCACCATCCATTTCTTAGATTCTATTCCTTATGCAGATTTGTCTCCTATGTAATTGCTGGGATACATCCAACAGACCCATTTCCCAGGGCCCTTTTGGATTTCATCAATTTGGGGACCTTCCAACGAGCAAACTCCTTCTTCCAACGCAGAGCAGCAATTGCTCCATAGAGAGTTGGCCAGTGTCGAGAGGTTTAATGATTTACCCGGAGCCAGACAATAAATGGCAAACCAGCTCCTTCCTGATTCGAGGAGAGCTCTCTATTCACTAGGTCACAGTTTCACCTGCAGCTAGGGCAGGTATTAGCAAACTATCTCCAGTGGGCCAAATCTGGCCTGCTGACTATTTTTGTATGCTGTCAGATACATTAAAGGTGAATTATTACATGTACATTGAGCATACAAGTGTTAAATCATTAATATACATTAAGTGTAAAGCCATTTTAAAATGCAAATTGGTTTGCAGTCTATATAAAAACAGGCTAGGTAGCAGGTCCTGGTTGGCTTAACACCTGCTCTAGGAGATCAGGAAATAGCACGGACTGGTGGAAACAGTCCAGAGCCCAGATTTTGGGCTCCTGCCCTGGACTCCTTGTACCTGGATGTCTATTAAAAATTGTCTCACCTCTCTATGAGACTGTCCCCTTGCTTGTAAAATGGGGACAAGATTTATATAGTTTCCCTTTCAGGGAAGCTGTGGAAAAAATACTACAAATTATAACTCATCATATGGATATTCTCTACAGTTCTTCCCATGGTGAGATCACATAATGGAGAAAAAAACGGAAGGAAGGAGAGGGTTGAGAGGTGATCCCTTTACTTAATGGAGAAAACCACATAAGTGTCTTACTAGATACTCAGATACGTTAGCCCAGTGTCTTACACATAGGAGGTGTTTTGAAAATATCTGCTGAATGAATGAATGAATGAATGAATAGGGGTATGGCCCATTTGTCTGGGTTGCCAATAATTATTATAGGAGAGCTCAAAGACACGAGAGCAGTTATTCTCAAACTCTCATCTAAGTGTTCAAGCTAAGGCCTTCTGCTGTTGAGAATCAAGAAAGCAACAAGCATTTATTAAATGCCTACTGTTTGCTAAGCACTGTACCAGGAATATAAAACTAAAAATGAACCTGTCCCTGCCCTCAAAGCATTTATATTCTAAAAGTGTAGATGGGAAGGAAAGAAAACACACACACACACACAATATGAAATGTCATAAATCCTAGGCTCATAGATTCAAGGATGGGAAGGGCCTTCGAAACTATCTAGCCCAATTCTTTCCTTTTACAGGTAAGAAACTGAGACCCTTAGAGCTCTGGCCCTGGAGTCAGGAGAACCAGAGTTCGAATTTGGCCTCAGCCACTTAACACTAACCAGCTGTGACATCCTGGGCAAGTCACTTAACCCCAATTGCCTTGGAAAAAAGAAAAAAAAGATAAAAAAGAAAACCATTGAGATACCCAGACTGAGTGACTCATACAAGTTCACACAGCTGGACAAAAGCCTGAATCGAACGTCAGGTCCTGACTCCAAACTCGGCCCTCTCCGCTGCATCAGATTGCCTCTCACCTAGCTCCCCTCTCCCCAATAGAATGGAAGCCTCTAGAGGACAGGAAGAATGCTTGTCTTGGTAACTTGAGTGCCTAGTGTGGTACCTGGGAACTAATAAGCATTTCATAAACACTTCTTGGTCGATTAAAGCAGCCCTACTCTGGAGTGTGGTGGCAATGAGAGCAGAAGCTGAAAAGAGCCTGCCAAGCACCTCACCTGTATAATATACGTTCTCGTCCCAGCCCCGCTTCCTCCAGGCTGCATTTCGAGTTTCCTCCCGGGACTGCAGATCTTTATAGGCTAGAGGAAGAAATGTGATGTGTTAGTTAAATGTGGATTTCAAGGTCAGGTGGGACTTCTATCTCTTCTCCAGCTTGGGAATATCTATAGGGTCCCTAGAAAGACATCTGCTTTGGAGCCCCCTTACTGAAGATCCATAGGCCCAGCACCTGACATACAGTAGGTGCTTAATAAATGTTGACTGATTATTCACCTCTGAGAAGGCCCAGGCTTTCAGATCTGACTGGTCCTGGGATTTTGGTGAAAGAGAAACCACTCTTTAGCAGAAGGAAAGAAGACTTGGGTGAGGAGGGTGGAACAGAGAATGATAGTTCTCTTTAAGTATTTGAAGGGACTTATCTCATGGAAGAAGGATCAGCCTTGTTCTGTTTGTCCCTAGAAGGAAGATCTAGTAGCAATAGGAGAAAGGTACAAAGTGCCCCCTTTAGGCTTCCCCCTCATCCTCCATGAGAGCTCTCCCCAAATGGAAAGGGCTGACTTCTTTTCTTGGAAGTCATCAAGCAGAGGCTGGAAGACCATTTATTGAGTATATTATGGTGAGAAGTCTTTTGATGTATGGTTTAAAGGAGAAGGTGGGGCCCCTGAGGTCCTTTCCATTTCTCAGATTCAGTGATTCCTACCTATAAGAGTCAGTTCCTGTTTTTGCCAAGCATGGAACACCAACAACTTTAAAAGTTAGCATTGGGGTGGGACAAAATACTGGCCAGAACATATCATAGGCTGACCCAGGACGCTCATAATGGGCTCATGGTCACCTTTATAAATTGGTTTTAGATCACAAAATCTAAGTCTGTGTATAAGTCATCTAACAAGGATGGTGGGATAATGGAAGGCACATAGGCCTTGGGATCCATGGAACATGGATCAAAATCCAGGGTCTGCCACTGGCTTAGAGAAGAGTCCCATACATAATTTACAGGTATTAAAGTTCCTGCCATCTAGGGGAGGGGGTGGGGAGAAGGAGGGAAACATTTGTAACAGAAAGCTTTGCAAGGATCAATGTTGAAAAATTACCCATGAATATGTTTTGCAAATAAAAAACTTTAATTAAAAAAAGTCCCATAACCTTTCAGTTTCAATGTCTCTGAAACTGAAATTAAAATATGTTGAATTTCTGAGTTATCACAAGGACCAAAAGGGAACATTTATGATGATGTAATCATAGAAATGGGAGTTGGTATTGTAGGCATGAGGGATTTGTTTGATTAGAATATTCTAAATGAAGGACAGCTAATTCTGGTCATGGAATTTCTGAGTTGAAAGGGCTCTCCAAAGGCATCTACTCTAAGCCCCAACTGAAAAATCAGCTCCTTCAATAATATCCCTGACAAATGGTGCATTGGCCAGCTCCTGCTTAAAGATCTCCAAAAAGGAGGAGTCGGCCTGCCGCTTCTGGAAGCGGCTCATCCTACCTTGGGGCAGCTGTCACAGGAAATGGGGTTTTCTGACATGCAGCCTAAATCTCTGTATCTTACATCGCTTCTGATTCAGCCCTCTGGGGCCAAGGAGAACAAACTAATCCCTCTTTCACATGACAGCCCATTGCAAATACTTGAAGACAGCTTCATATATAATCCTCTTTTTTCTGTAATACTTTTTATATGTAAATACAAATGCTCAATTTATTGGGGTTGGCTAAGTCTAGGGAAAAAGAAAGAAGACAGCAACCAAATCCCCACTAAGCCTGATCTTTGCTGGGCTAAACATGCCCAGTTCTTTCTCTGTCTTTTTAATTCTAAATGTATATAGATCTCTTTGGTTTTTCCATCACCTTCATTTCAGAATCTATCCCTACCCAGTCAGCCATCACCATGAACAAGGCGGAAAAAAGGGAAGAAATAAATGCAGATACACATCCACATCAAAGACTGACAGCTTATCCAATGATCCCCACTCACAGTTCTTTTCATCAATCCTCAAAGGATCCAGTCTCCAGCACCCTGAACATCTTGCCCCTCCCACCAATGTCCTTCCTAAAAGGTGACACCTTAAATTGAACACAGGACTCCAGATATGGTCTGAGCAGGGAATAATAAGGAGGGATTCACAGGTCCCTTGCTCTAGAACAGGAGTCCATAAAGGAATCTGTGGATAAATTTCAAGGAGTCTGCAAAAACAATTATATCTCTATTTTCACTCATCTTAAGGTGAAATTTACATTTACAAACATTTTTCTGGAGAGGGATCCATAGCTTCCCAAGAAAACCAAAGTGGGTAGGAGGGATCCATGATACAAAAAAAATCTAGAACTCCTGACCTAAAATGTGTTACTGAGATGTGGACTGATAGATATTTTTATTGATTTACTCCCAACATCCAGTATGGCTCATATCCACATCCAAGAGAGGATACTCCAGTCCTCAAGTCCATCATCTACAAGGCCAGGGGAAGGAGACTCTATTTCTCTTTTCTAAATTCCCAAGATTTTTCTTCCTCTTTTGCCTTAGTCAGTCAAAAGGGCTATATTTCAGAAAATAGGGAAAGGATAAAATAGATTGCTCATGCCCCGCTATCTCTGACCTACGAGACAAGAAACAAGAGAAAGACCAACCTACCCCAGAGATGGTGGACCACATAGAGCTCTCCAATCTGGGAAAAGAAGCCCCCCACGGCTTCTTGGTTTTCCTGACGGTACTTGATCGCTCGAGCCCTGGAGGAGGGCAGAAAGGAAGTTAGGAAGGGGCTATGGCTTAGTGGCTGATCTGTCTTGGAACTCTGATTCAATATAGTTTGAACTCATGATGTTGGGTATAGGATATCAGTCTCAAAATCAGGAGACATGGGTTTGAAACTGAAGGCCAACCTCTCCCAGCTGTGTTTGTGGACACCTTTTTTTCCCCCTGAGGTCTGAGACCAAATTTGAACTCAGGTCCTCCTGACTTCAGGGCTGGTGCTCTATCCACTGCACCACTTAGCTGGCCCTACAAGTCACTTTTACTCTAAGCCTTAGGGTAAAAGACAGAATGGAGTTGATGTCAATTAATTGGCTCAAATGAGGTAAGAGGCCGCTAGCTCCAATGGATAGGATGCTGGACCTGCAGTCAGGAAGACCTGACTCTAGACAATTGCTAGCTGTCTGACCCTGGGCAAATCATTTAATGCCTGCCTGCCTCGGTTTCCTTATATGTAAAACAGAGATCATAATAGCACCTACCTCCCAGGTTTGTTGTAAGGATCAACTGAAATAATATTTGTAAAACTCTTTGCAAACCTTAACATTCTATAAGTATTAATAATAATTTATAAATGCTATCGCCATTATTATTGCTATTAACAGAGATCACATTTTGCAAACCTTATAGCCTTATGTGATGCTAGTGAGTATTAAACTTGTTAGTTCCTCAAAGAAGATTGAATGAGGGAAAGAAAAAGGGAGAATGCTACTGCTGCCTTGGAGACCAAAAGATTAACCTTTCAGCTCTCCCACCTGAGCCCTGATCTGCAAGAGAGGGGACAAAAAGGAGAAAGGGAACCAAGGGATTTTGACTGAGTAAGAGAAGCCTTAGTGATCAGTACCAGCAAATTGGCAAAGATGGAAAGAACCAATGTTGGAAAGACAGAAACACTCATACACTGTTGGTGGACCTGTAAATTGGTCCAGTTCTGGAAAGGAAATTGGAATAATGCTAAGAAAAGTTATCAGAAGGTACATATCCTTTTGACAAGGAAGTCGATGACCAAATGAAAGGTTCATTAAATGCCAAAATAATCAGTGATAGACTTTTCTTCTTTTTTTTTTTTTGAGGTATCAAAGAATAGAAAACAAAGCTGAAAACCATTAACTAGGGAATGATTAAACAACCTACGGCAGATGATGGTGATGGAATAGTATTGCGTAATAAGAAATGATGAATATGAAAGATTCAAAGAAGTACAGGAGGACTTCTATGAACTGAAACATAGAGAAATAAGTAGATCCAGGAAAACAACATAAAGAATGACTACAAGGAGATGGTGAAACAATTCTGGGTAAACAAAAATGATTGTTTGGCCTTGAGGAAGAGATAGGAGAATACACCTCCCACCCATCACTGTAGAGGTGATGGACAATGGGCATGGATCGCTACATACTATGTCAGGCTGGGCTAATGTTTTGGTTAGTTTTGCCCAATTTTTTTCCTTCTTCATCTGGGAGGGGGATATATCGGAAGCAAAGAGTGAAAAATGAAGGGATGTAAAACTAAGATAGCAATACATTATTCATGTAAAAAAATAACAAGCAGACTTGGTGAGACTAAGAATGATCTCTCCCACCCCCATGCTCCTTTCAGGCCTGGAGCTCTTACTCACCAGTTGTTTCCCCACTCAATCATGGTCCCTGGCTGAAAGGAAACATAAGGGATTAGTAATACAGACACTGGCCTTCTAGTATTAACTTCAGCTCCCAGGCTAATAAGAGACACCAAAAGGGAACATTATCTCCCCATCCCAAAGATCTCAGTTCACCTTAATCCTGGATCTTATTTCAGCATGAAATGGGACTATGACTATTCTTCTTCATCTAATGAATTCTATTCATATTTTCAAGGTCACTTCTTCTAGAAAGCCTCCCCTGATTTCTCCCGTCAGAGATGATTTTCCCTTCTCTGATCTCACATAATACTTTGCTAATGAGCTTTCCTGTACTGCAAAGTATAATTGCAAATGATTTCACATTTTTGAGCTTCAATGTTCTCTATCTGTAAAATGGGGAATAGCAGCTTCAAGCACTTGAAAGATGGTTTTATTCCTTACCTCTTTTCAGAAGTGGGAAACAATAGATTTGGAACACTGCATGTCCTGACAGAATTATTATTATCCTATTAGAAGGGCTATGTTTTCTCTGCACCTCAATCCTTTCCCTAATTCCCTACACAGGAAGCATTTGACAAGCACATAAGGCATTAGATTAGCCGAATGTGCCACAGGAATAGGGATGGGGTGGGCTGAGAGCACAGTGGAGGCCACATGCAGAGATATGGACCTTCGATTCCTATGGCCTCTGCAATCTGGTTCTGAGAAGGGGAAAGGAGTAGGGCAGGAAGGAAGCCCAGAATTACCTTCAGCTTGTAAGTCCTTAGTTCGTAAATGTTGGGGCCCTCACGAGGCTGGGGTTCATTCCAGAAACTGAACTCCAAAAGCAGCTGATTTCTCCTGGACAGCAGCATCTTACTCCTCTCCTTCCGGAATTCCAGGTACTCCTGTTGAGGCACACAGTAGGATAGCCCCTGGAAGCCCCAGAAAGGAACCTAGCCTAGCCATGGTATAACCAGGAGACCAGAGGAAGGGTTAGATTTAGCCTAGAACACTGTCTAAGTGTCTTGTGGAGGTGCTGAACCCAGTCCCCTAATGCCTTGTAAATAGGAGGTATTATATAAATAATAATTTAACAAATGCATGAATGATGGGGCACAGAACATCTGTGTGAGTTGCTAATAGAAATGTCAAAGAGGGAAAAGTCACATAAGTCAGGACTCATGGAAGAAAGGGTGGAAGCAGCTAAGGAATAGAAAGCTGGATTTGGAGTCCCAAAGACTGGAGCTTAAGTTTTGCCTCAGCCACTAACTAGCTTAACTGAATGATCCTGGGTAAGTCATTTGACTTCTGTCTACCTTAGTTTCCTCATAAAGGAAACTTTATCCTATAAAATGGGAAAAAATAATAGCACCTACCTCCCAAGATTATTATGAGAATCAAATTATATATACACACGTATATATGTATATGTGTGTATATATATAAAACTTTACAAACTTTGAAACACTATAAAAATGGTAGCTATGATTAATTATCACTTAAAACTCTCTCAGCCTCAGTTTCTGCAGCTATAAAACAGAGATAAAACATCTATCTCATAGGTAGTGTTTAGAGGTAGGTAGATATTAAGATCGCAGTCACGAGATCTGGGTTTGAGTGACTCAGTCACCCTTGAGTTTAGAGTCAGGAAGACCTCAGTACAGATCCTGATTGAGACACTCAGTAGCTATGTGACCTTGAACAAGTTAATCTCCCTCAATTACAGGTTCCTCATCTGGAAAAATGGCATTTGGATCACAGGGTTGTTAGGAGGTAATAAAGTGATCTACAGATATCAAATTGCTATAGAATATTAGTTGCTAACAATAACAAAAGGGGAAAAAGCCTTATCTATATGGGAGTACCTTATCTGAAAGGCAGGGGGGGGGAAAACTCAAATTGGAAACAATCTACGATTGGCAGGGTAATGACTGAAAATGTCATTGGTCAACGTAATGGATTATTATTGTGCAACAAAGATAAAGAATTCTTAAAAATACTGCAAGACTCAAAAGGTGGAGCCCAGATGGCTCAGTATCAGGAAGAACAACCAAACTCCCCTCCACCCTTGCCTCCTTCTCTTTTCCATAAAGATTTTTAAAAGGCACTAGATTGCGATTAACAAAATAACAGCATAGTGAGTCATTTTTCCAGCTTAGATTAACATAGGAAGACAGACAGAAAGGTTTAAAGACATTGAAGATAGGGTCTGATCAGGAGCCCAGAGTGGGGTACAGGGACTAAAAAGGACTGAAACTGTGCACCAAGGCAAGGAAAATTCCCAAAACCACATAAGGAATCATGACTTGTACAAGATACAGGAATAAGTATCAGCTGGAAGCTGGATCAGAAATAAAAGGGGAACTTAGGAGGGAACTTGTGGCTAGGGAGGGAGAAGAAAGAATTCCAGGGAGACAAGCAGTTGCAAGCCCTGGACTATGTACTGGAAAGTATTCAAAAACAAACTCTAACTGTATACCTCTGATCTTAAGAATGAAGCATGGTCTCAGCTCCATTCTCCTACCCAGCCTGAAACCTGCAGTGAAAAAATGAAGACAGGAATTTCAGACCAAAGAAGAGTCTGCATTTCAGTCACTTTGATCACAAAGAGTTTTCATGCATTGCTGATAGTGGCTGAGCCTAACAAATAGTTGACTGGAACTTCCAGCCATACATAAATGCATACCGATTAATATGACAGCACAAAATATTAGAACAAAAAAATACTAAGAAAAATAAAAGAAAACACAATATAGGTATCTCATGGAAAAAAAACTGATCTGGAAAACAGATTGATAGAGATAATTTAAGAATTACTATATTACGTGAAAGCCATGACCAAAAGGAGAGACTAGACATCATAGTCAAGAAATTATAAAACAAAATTTCCCTGATGTCTTAGAGCCAGAAGGTAAAGTAGGACTAAAAAAGAATCCATCAATCACCTCCTAAAAGAAAATCCCAAATGAAAACTCCCAGAAATATCAGAGCCAAAATCCCAGAGCTTTTAAGTCAAAGAAAAAAATACTAGCAGTGTCTAGAAAGAATTTAAGTATCGAGAAGCCACAGTTCATATCACACAAGGTATAGGATACAGGCTTACAACCCAAAATAATGTATTCAACAAAACTGAATATAATCTTATGGAGAAGTGGGAGAGGAAATGAACTTTTAAGGAAATAGAGGATTTCTAAGTAACAAAATTGAATAAAGACTTGGAAATATAAACATAGCACTGAAGAAATGTATAAAAAAGGTAAATACAAGTAGGCAATCACAAGAAACAAAACAAGGGAAAACTGTTTACCTCCTAACATGGAGAGATGATGCATGTATCCCCTTAGAATTCTATCATCTTTAGGAGTCATAGAGGGATTCTAATTAGTCAGAAGCCCTGGGAGTGATTGCTATGTTTTGATGATCTTAAAAGAAGAATAGAAGAGGAAAAAGAATAAATGGAGTTTGGAGGGAAGGGAAAAGGGGAAAATTATCTCACTTAATTAGAGTACACAAGTAAAAGTCTATACAAATAAAAAAAGAAGGAATAGGGGTGATTGGATAATAGTTCACACTCACTCTTATATGAACTAGTCAAAGGAGGATGAAATATACACACTTTGGTAGAGAAATACATTTCACTTAACAGGTTAACAGGAAAGAAAGGGGAGAAGGGTTAGGATTAGGGTTGAGAGGGGGTAGATGAAGGGAGAGTTTAGTCTTAAGCAAAGTAAATGCTAAAAGACGGGATGGGAAATACAAAGAAGGAAAGATAAAAGAGAATAGGATGCAAGGATATGTACAATCAAAACTTTCAATGGGATGAACTTACCTATAAAACTGAAGAGAACAGCAAAATGGATTAGAAAGAAGAATCTCTAACTATGCTGTTATAAGAAATAGAGTTGAAACAGAAAGATATGTAGAAAACTTAAAATAAGGGACTAGAGCAAAATCTATTATGTTTCTGCTGAAATTTTAAAAAGGAGTTGTGATCACGATTTTAGACAAAACAACAGCAGTAGATTTAATTGAAATAGATAAACAAGGAAATTATATTCTTCTGAAAGGTACCATAGACAATTAATTAATATCAATATTAAACATATGCATCAAATTATATAGCATCTAAATGCTTAAAGGAAATGTTAAATGAAGTACAGGGAGAAATACAGAATAAAATTCTTTACTCCTTTCTTCCCTCTCTAACCTACTCCAAATCTAAACAAAAAAGAAATGGAGCTGAACAGAATTTTAGAAAAGTTATTTAAAGTAGATCTCTTTAGATTACTGAATGGAAATAGAAAGGAATAGACTTATTTCTCTTTCATAAAAGTTGACTGTGTCTTAGGGGATAAAATCTACACAAACTAGTTAGAAAAGCAGAAATATTAAATGAATCTTTTACTATATTTAAAATTTTTATTTCACAAAGGGTAAATCACAATGCAATAAAAATGATTTTCAATAAAGGGCAACTGATGAAACAATTAAAAATTAACCAGGGACTTAAATAATTCAATCCTAAAAAATGGATGGGCCAAAGAACAAATCACAGAAACAATCAATAATTTCATTAACGATAAGCACAACAATAAGACAACATACCAAAATTTTGGGGATGCAGCCAAAGAAGTCCTTAGGGGAAAGTTTATATCTCTAAACACTTTCAACAGTAAAAAAGAGAAAGAATAAATCAACAAATTGGGCATGCAACCAAAAATAATTAGAAACCCAGCAAAGTAAATAAACCCAATTAAACTCCAAAATAGAAATCCTGAAAATAAGAGATTAAAAAAATTGAAAACAAAAAATTCATTAGATTAATAAAACTAGGAACTGTTATTTAATAAAAAGAAGATAAATTATAGTTAATTTGATTTTTAAAAAGAAAAAACTCAAATTAAGAGTATAAAATGATGCAGAGGGAGAAAAAAGGAGAATTAGAAGACACAAAAATATAAAAACAGCAGTAGCAACAAAACCTACAAACATAGAAAGAAAAGAGAAGTGACTTGCCTACAATAATAAAGTCAATATGTGTCAGAGGCTCTGAGACCAGCTTTCTGGTATCATGACATGTGCCCCTTAGGTAATTATTAGATGTATAATCTCTTTTAATTTTCATCAGTTTAGGGAACTGCCAGGAGAAGAATTTTCTTCCACTAGTGCGAACTGCCAACTGTCTACAACTCGGGAGTGGCCTGGGACACTGTAAGATATACCGTGATTAGACTTATGATTATACAACCTATAAATATTAGAGGCAGGACTCAAACCTCAAACCCAGGTCCTTGATGCTTCCAATGCCAGCTCTACATCATGTTTCTTTTTCAAGGTAATTATTTATTTGTTTTAAAATTCATGAGCTACCACCTCCAATTGTTCGCTGAAGAAAGCCATATACACCCAGAGAGAGGGATGCGAAATGTGGACCACAACATAACATTCTCATACTCCTTGATTGATGTTTGCTTACATTGTGTCTCCTTTATCTGATATATCGTTTGTGTAGATAAGATTTTTCTTGCACACCAATGATAAGTTTGGAAATATGTATACATATATTCGATTTGCCAATATTTTAACATAATTAACATGTAGTGGATATCCTGCCATCTAGGGGAGGGGTGGGGAGTTGGGGGGGAAAATTTGTAACGGAAAGCTATGTAAGGGTTATTGTTGAAGAATTACCCACACATATGTTATGCAAATAAAATAAAAATTAAAAAAAAAAAATTCATGAGCTACTCATGCTCCTTTACTTTGTTATTTTGTTTTGTTTTTTCAAAGACAGTAGTGCTTAATAGACCTTTATTGGCTTATAGATTACCTTGTTGCCTTTGAGTTTGTTCATACAGTCCATGAGGGCAGGGTAGCCTCCTGAGAATCGCCACAAATGTACTGTAAGGAGATGGAAGTCAAAAAGGTTGTCAACCAAATCCTTAACCCATCAAACCATCCCTCCCAGATCTTCAACGCCAGGACCTTCCAACTTTCCTGAACCCTTATAAATTCTCCTTCCTTTGACTAGGGAATCAGTTCCCATGATGATAGCCACAAGAAAGTCTGCCCTTCAAATGTCACTCAAGTTACGGTGAAAAGGGATTAGATTCATGCTGCTCAGCCCCAGTGGGCAGAACTATAAAAACAATTGATTCCCCAGCCATTTTACCAGCTGATATACAGACTAATCCAGAATCCAAGCTCTGAAGAACTTAACTCTTTCATGCCTGGACCTCTCATCTTAGAGAACGATAGCTAATTGTTGGGTGCCTAAATTGCCCACTATATTCGGGTCTGACTCCAACCACATTTCATTTCATTTTCAGTATCATTAGCCACCACACCACTGCAAGTGTGTCTCCTGAACCCCCTCCAGTTCTGGGAAAAACCCAAATCACCTCCATCACTGTTTTCAAAAGGCTAGGTTAGTCTTCTCCACTCACCACCTCTTTAACTTTCCAAAACACCTTATTTGGCCATCATTCCCCTATCTATGTATGCTATCTCCCCCCCCAAAAAAAAAATGCAAGAGAAAAAAAATGCATAGAGAAAAAAATGCAAGTTTCTTAAGGGCAGAGACTATCTTTACTTTGATTCTTGTGTCCCTCCTTCCCAATTCTCTTACAAAATTATATATATATATATAATATTTATTTATATAGAATACATATATGTTTATATATTTATAGAGAGCACACACATGTTGAGCACACACACACGTCCCCACCACTAGAATGCAAGCTTCTTGCAAGCAGGGATTATTTCATTCTTTGAATTTGTATCCCCAATAATCAGAACAGAGTCTGGCACACAGTTAGTAACTAATACTTAATACTTATTAATTGATTGATTTCTCAGCCCTTAGCACAGTACTTAACACATAACAAGCACTTAAATGCATTTTCATTCATTCAATGGATCAAAGTTATAGGAAGGCAGATTTCAGCTTTCTAACAAGTAGAACTAAACAAAAAAAAGTAGCTAGCTGCATAGAGAAATAGGTTCTCCTTCCTCACTGGAGGCTTTCAAGGAAAGATTGAATGACCTTGTTGGGAATATTATAGAAAGGATTATTTGTGGAGCATGGATTAGCTTAGATGCCTTCTAGGTCCCTCCAAACTTCATAATTCTGTGAATAAAGACACAAAAGATTCTTATTTAATCTCTAGATGACACAAAGTTGGCAAAACAGCTAATTCAATGATAAAAGCAAGATTCAAAATGATCTCGGCAGTCTGGAACACAGAATCACTCTGGCAAGATAGGGAGCATTGCAAAGCCCTTTATTTAAGTAGCCAAAATCCAACTTTAAAAAAGGTCAGAACAAGGACTGGATTACCATTTTTCTAAGACGCTATAGGTGGGGACTCATGATTCTGGTGTAAAAAGCCTTATAAGGTCCTTCTCAACTGATTCTATCCCTGGGGAGGAGGAAATCACAGAGACTTAGTTTTGGAAGTGACCTCTGAGGTCATATGGGCCAAGCCAGATAGTTAGCAAAAATTTCCTTTAAAACATCAATAAATTGGCAGGTATAATTAATTTCTTCTATTATGTGCCAATAAGATTTATCCTGGTTAGCTAGGGGACACAGGCAGATAGGTCATGCAGTAGAAATAGAATCAGGTCTGGAGTCAGAAAGATTCATTTTCCTAAGCTCAAACCTGGCCTTAGAGACTTACTAGGTACGTGAACCTGGGCAGGTCACAACCCAGTTTTGGCCAAGTTCCTCATCTATAAAACAAGCTGGAGAAGGAAATGACAAATGTTCTAGTACCTTTGCCAAAAAAACTCCAAATGGGATCATAAAGACTCAGATATGACTGAAACGCCAGTCCATTTTCCACTTTGGGAAGGATTTTTGTTTTTTTAAAAAAAAATGATTTAAAAAAACAATCATAGGATCCTAGACCTAGAACTAAAACAAAAATAAAACAATCCCTGGCTTCAAGGAGCTTATACTCTGTTGAGGGACTTAATAACATGTGCATATATAAATAAAAGTAGGGGGGGGCAGCCAGGTAGCACAGTGGTTAGAGCACCAGCCCTGGAGTCAGGAGGATGAGTTCAAATCTAGCCTCCGACAACTTAACATTCCCTAGCTGTGTGACCCTGGGCAAGTCACTTATCCCAATTGCCTCAGTGAAGAAAATAAATAAATAAATAAACAAGCAAACAAATAAATAAATAAATAAAAGTAGGGGCAGACTCATGATTTTATTGGTATAAGAAACTCCCAGATGAAAAAAAAAAACTCTCTCTACCACTGAGATAGACACCTTCTCTTTATCTTTTGATTATGGAAGAGGTGTGAAAAACAAGAATAAGATTGAAATATAATTGGGAAATATTTAACAAAATAAATAAAAATACAATTTATTCAGTCTTTTGGTCATATCTGATGCTTTGTGACTCCATTTGGGGTTTTCTTGGCAGAGATACTGGAGTGATTTGCCATTTCCTTCTCGGGTTCATTTTATAGATGAGGAAATAAATGGAGGTAAACAGAATAAGCTCAAAAAATGGAGCTTTTTTGAGGCTGAATTTGCACTTAGGTCTTCCTAACTTCAACCTGGTGCTCTATCCACTGCACCACCCAGCTGTCACTAAAAATACAACAGAACATAGTTAAAATATACAGTTTTCTAAGTTAATAGTGTTGAATGGTCCCTTATCTCTGAGTTTGACACATCTGGTCTATAACACCGAGGGGAGAAATAATCTGTCCAGTCGTATGCCAGTAGGTGTCAGAAGAGGCCTTAGAACCCATATTTCTCCCCTGGGACAGTTCTCCAGTAAATGTGCCTCTTGAACACAGAATAAATCAGGGTAAATTTCCCTCCTTCACTTTCTTCCCTTAAGGGTTTGCCTGCCACCTCCCATACCACTGAAGATGGCTCTCAAAGTTTTCCAGACATCAAACCTTTGCATTTTCCTCCCCCTGCTATCGGTTCTTCCCTCCAGGGCCAAGCCCAACACAGCTAATTTCTTTTTCCCATAATAGCCCTTAGAATAACAGAAGTCAGTAATCATGTCTCCCCTGAGTCTCTTCTTCTCCTCGCTATGAACTCCGAGTTCCTACAACATATTCTCCTATTGCACGGGCTCAATTCCCCATCCTGACGGCCATCTGGTGTAGAGTCTAGCTCATCGGTGTCCATACAAAAAAATGTCTCCCACATTTCAGAAGGGAGAGAAGAAAAGGGCCCATGTTCCAAGGGCAGCCAATCTGGGATCTTTACACCTTCTTTGACCTCTCTGTGCCTTATCTGGAGGGGACATGGGATTCTAAAGTGACCCCCTGACAGGTCCCACAATCAATCCCATTCAAATCCCAACTCTACTATTTCTGGGTCTAGTAAGAGGGCAAGTAACTTTATCCTTGGGACTTTACGGGGCTGGGCCAGATGACTTCTGAGATTCCTTCTAGCATTAAAATGGACGGCTAGGTGATATAGTGGGAAGAGTGCCAGGTCTGGGGTCAGGGAAACTCATCTGCATGAGTTCAAATCTGGCCTCAGACATTTATTAGCTCTGTGACCTTGGGAAAGTCATTTAACCCTGTTTACCTCAATTTCCTCATCTGTAAAAATGAGCTGAAAAAGGAAATGGCAAAGCAGGTTTTTACCTAGAAAACTCCCCAAAATGGGGTCACAAAGAGCTGGATATAACTGGAAAATGGCTGTACAAAGCTTTAGAACTCTTTCTTGTGAGCCTCAGTCCCCTTATGTCTAAAATGAGGATGATGGATGGATGAATGAAAAGCATTTGTTAAATAAAGGCTTGTTATGTGCCAATCATTGTGCTAAGTATTGGGGAGACAAATAAAATAAGTTTTAAAAGTCCCTAACCTCCTAGAGCTTACCTACACTCTAACTGGGGAAGATAATATACGGAAGAGAATTCACTTGCAGGGTGGATGGAAAGAAGTGCAACTACATCCAAATGGCAAGGTCGGGATCACTGGGAAACTCTGAGAAGGGTCAAAGTGGAGAATGACATCTGGTTCCCTCTGACAGGGGTAGAGAAGGGAGTTCAATGTGCAATCAGGGAGGGAAAAGCAGGGATCACCAGAGGGAAGGTTAGAATGGGTTCTGGGGTAAAGAAAGGGGAACGAAAAGCAGGGATCACCAGAGGGAAGGTTAGAATGGGTTTAGGGGTAA
>JAJPUD010003875.1:124175-148377 GCA_023553655.1 Myrmecobius fasciatus
AAAAGCAGGGATCACCAGAGGGAAGGTTAGAATGGGTTTAGGGGTAAAGAAAGGGGAATGAAAAGCAGGGATCACTGGAGGGAAGCTTAGAATGGGTTCTGGAGTAAAGAAAGGGAAAGTCTGGAGAAGCTAGGTCCTAGTTATGATCCTCCAGGCAAAAACTGAGGTCTCACCAGCCTGGTCCTGCTCCCCATACCAGGTGTTCCAGTTCCCCACCAGTGCACAAGGGTAGTCCGGGTCCAGATGAAGCTTGGGGAGCACTGCTTCCCTGAAACAACCAAAAAGAAGTAAGATGAAGATGAAGAGTCTTTCTTTCTCTATGCAGGCACTTAGTACATAGCCTTTCACAGAAGGGTGAGGCTGGAAGCCTCTCTCCTACTTCCATAGCCATCAAGCCCTGAGAATCCCTCAGGAAATAGCTCCAATCCCAAATAATGGAAGACCAGGTTCTACATTTCTATTACCTAGAGCAATTAGGTTATCACCTCTCTGAGCTTTAGCTTTCTAGAAAGTGAAATGAGGGTGGTTTTTTGGGGGGGAGGGAGATTTATATGTTTTTGGGGTATTTGGAATTCTCCCTCCTTTTCCTCCCCCTTCTTTTCTCTTTCCCTCCTCTCCTCTCCCTTTCCTTTTCTGTCTGTCTCTCCCTTTCTT
The DNA here is from genome assembly GCA_023553655.1 of Myrmecobius fasciatus. Taxonomy (NCBI): domain Eukaryota; kingdom Metazoa; phylum Chordata; class Mammalia; order Dasyuromorphia; family Myrmecobiidae; genus Myrmecobius; species Myrmecobius fasciatus. Next base: position 124,830 of record JAJPUD010003875.1, read on the forward strand.
TCTTTCTACTCCCTCCCTGATCCCCTGCTCTCTTCCCTTTCTCTTTCACCTTTTATTTCTTTCCCTCTGTTTTCTCCCTCCATAATGAGGCTGATAATATATTCCTCTCCCCCTTAATAGACTTCCTATCTGTACTCATATACAATATCCCATCTCTAGTCGCTGGAACCATACACAGGCTGTACTCATAACTGGGAACTTTCCTAGAGTCTCCAAGACTCAGTTCCTACATGAAGATGAACCTCTCCCACCTAATATAATTTAAATTACTTTATATACATTTTGTCTTCATTTAAGTAGCTATAAGTTTTATTTTAATAGGATGTAAACCCTTTGAGGGCAGGGACAGCTTAGATTTTTTGTCTTTGTATCCCCAACTCCCTACCCAGTGCCAGGCACACAGGAGGGAATTTATAAACCTTGATTGATTGGATTGAAACAATATGATAGAAAGAGGAAGTTATGGGCAAGGATCAGCACTGGAAGGTGGGGATAGCAGCCACGATGGCGGCCGGGCACCCCGTCAGGAGCCAAAGGAACAAAAGGAGGGAAGAAGACTCACGTTAGGCTGTTGTAGGTATCCAGGCACTCAGGTTTCACATTGTGAACTGCAATAAGTCAATCAGAGAAGAACCAGTTATTCTTTGGTTTAAATGAATAGACTAAGCTGGGAGGAGGAGGAGAGTGACTTAGGGAAAGGGGAGAGAACAACTAGCCCAAAATTTAGAGGCAAGAATGGGGTCAGTCCAAGAAGAGCCAGGGGAAAATCCCATCCCTGACACTTCTTGGCTATGTGAACCTTCTTGTCTCTGGGTCTCAGTTTCCTTCTCTGTAAAATGGAAATAAAAAAAATTGGTATTGTTTACATCACAGAATTATCATCAGAAGAGATGATGTACGGGAAGTACTTTGCAAACCCTATAGCACTATAGCAATGTCTTATGTTTCTGTTTCCTAAAGTGTAAAAAAAAAAAAAAAAAAAAAGTATAAGAATAGCACTTTCTTGTCAGGGTATTTGTGAAGAACAAATGAAATAAATTTGCAAATAGCTTAGCACATAGTAGGTGCTAAATAAAAGCTAGCTCTCATCACTATTTGGTATTAGTAGAACTTCCAGCTCTCCAAGAGGCCATCCAACTATATCAAATGTACAGACAGAGCACAGATAGGTGCAAAGTGATTTGCCTAAGGCAACACTTGCTAAGTCTTAATCAAAACTAGGAATTTCTGGTTTATATCTTCCTCTCTAAAAATATATAAATTAAATAACCATTCACCAAAATCTTTGAATAAATATTAAAAATCAGATCAATTGAGATAACATGTAAAACTTTATAACCTTCAGAGCACCATAAAAATAAATGCTGGTTAAGATTATGAAAATGATTTTTGTTATGAAGGATCGAATGAGATAACGAACAAATATAAGGGCTTAGCAAAGCTTAAAATCCTATATGTGTGCTTTTATTATTATTATTAGAAAAGGAAAGGGTATGGAGGAGAAGCGAGGAATAAGAACAAGAAACTGCTTCTGTAATAATGGATATAGTGGCTAAAATTCTGCTAACCATCCCCAAGATAGCATACTTATAACACTCTGGGAGGTAAGTGCTATTATTGCATTTTACAGATGAGGAAACTGAGGTCACTCAGGATCATACAGCTAGTAAGTGTCTGAAACTAGATTTGAACTCAGGTTTTCCTAATTCCAGACCTGGTACCCTATGAGAGACCTAGTTGCTCCCATTAAATTGTAATTAAGGGGACAGATTATTCTTGCCTTTATTTGTAGTCTCAGTATCTTGCACATGGAAGGAGTTTAATAAAAGTTTGTTGATTAGTTAATGTTGCATTTCCTCTCATGAAAATGTGAACTTTCTGAGAGCAGGGACTATCTCATTTGTTCTTATATGTCCATCACCATAAACATAATAAATGCTATTTCACTCATTCATAAAACTTAAGAGGTCAGAAGCTTCAATAGAACTTTAAAAACTTGGGGCAGCTAGATGGTACAGTGGATAGAGCGCTGGCCCTGGAGTCAGGAGAACCTGAATTCAAATCCGGCCTCAGACACTTAATACTTTCTAGCTGTGTGACTCTGAACAAGTCACTTAAGCCGCCCCCCCCCAAAAAAAAAAATCAAACAAAAATATTCCAAAATTCATGAAGTCTATAAATGCTGAACTATTTTCAGTTTATAAAAACAAGCAAATGAATATTCCCCTCTCCCCCAAAAAATGAATATTCCCCTCCCCACCTCATCTTCCTTCACTGTGCTCTTGGCAGTGAATGTGACTTTTTTTTTTAATTCTCTATATATCTTTTTTTTTAATTAAAGCTTTTTATTTACAAAACATATGCATGGGTAATTTTTTACATTGACCCTTGCAAAGCTTTCTGTTCCAAATTTTTCCCTCCTTCTCCTCACCTCCTCCCCTAGATGTCAGGAAATCTAATAAATATTAAATATGTTAAAATGTATGTTAAATCCAATATATGTATACATGTTTATACAGTCATCTTGCTGCACAAGAAGATCAGATCTAGAAAGGAAAAAAAAACCTGAGAAGGAAAACAAAAAGCAAGCAAACAACAAAAGAGTGACAATGCTATGTTGTGACCTACACTCAGTTCCCATAGCCCCCTCTCTGGGTGTAGATGGCTTTCTTCATCACAAGGTCATTGGAACTGGTTTGAAACATCTCATTGCTGAAGAGAGCCACATCCATCAGAGTAGATCATCATATAGTCGCCTTGTTGCCGTGTATAATGATCTCCTGGTTCTGCTCATTTCACTCAGCATCAGTTCCTGTAAGTCTCTCCAGGCCTTTCTGAAATCATCCTGCTGATTGTTTCTTACAGAATAATAATTGAATGTGACTTTTAAAGTTAGATCGGGAGAACATGTGCTCTGGAAGGGAGGGGGCAGCAAGCTGGAACTATTAAAAGAGTTCTAGTCTCCTGTCTTAGGATCAGTGGCAGCCTTCCCTGTGCAGTTCAGAGAGACCCACCTCCCTGAATCAATCAGTCTGCCCACCTTCAAACTAGGAGGGAGTGAGCTGGACCCCAACATTCTTAGATCCTCCATTCTACCCTTCAGCTTCCACATTTTATGAATCTAGAACCACTTAACTTCCCTTTAGGTAATAAATAATGAGGCAATCAGCAAGTATTTATTAAGTACTTGCTATATGAGGGCATGTAGCTAATAGACAACTCTGTTTTCCATCAGTAGCTCTTAGCCCCATAGCACCTCTTCAGCCTACATGTTGGGCATCCCAATAACCCCTCCCCTCACCTTTCAGCTTCCTTTGTGTGTTGTCTTTCTCTATTACATTACAAGCTCCTTGAGGACAGGAATTGTCCTTTTTCTTATTTGTTTTCCCAGAATTTAAGTACAGTGCCTGGTACACAGGAGGCATCTTAAACTGTCCTCAGTTTCTAAGGTATAAAGTCAAAAAAACAAACCATCATTCCCTGCCCTACAAGCCTCCACTGGGCCTATTCTCATCTCTGATATGAAAGTCCTTTCTAACATCAGTATTCTTCCTGTTATGGTCAGCAGTGGTGACCATGAGGGACATGTGTCTGGAGTCTCAGAACAGCATGATATTCCAAAGATCAATGGAGAGACAAGCAGTAATGAAAATAAGGAGACTTTTCTATACTCAATAATGTAGGGGGAGGATGTTTTGTGGAGTATGATCTGTAACCAGTGATGGGCAATATAGATTATGAATGACTATGCAATGGAAGGAATATAAGCTCCCTGAGGGCAGGGATGGCCATGGTATAGCAATCAGATAGGGTTCTGAACTTGGGAATTAGGAAGACCTGGAATCAAAAATTATCTGACATTTACCAGCTGTGTAATCTAACTCTTCTCTGGGCTTCAGGTTTCTCCTCTGTAAAATAAGGAAAGGCTCAATGACTTCTCCAGTCCCTTTCACCTCTAAATCTTAATCCCACAACTGTTTCATTTTGGTCTCTGCATACCTGGTCTGGTTAACCAGGGATACTTTCTGCCCTGGCTATCTCTCATCACCTCTTCAATGGTCGGTTCTCGTTGAAGATGAAAGATGAAAGTCAACAACTCCATGCCTTTGGATGAGATGAAAGACTACCAGTTCTCCCCCTTTGCTCTTCCTCAGTACTCTGCCATCACCTCGCTCTGCTCTTGGGTCAACTTATATACTTCAGTACTTCCAGGCCTTTCTTTCAATCTGCCTAAGGGCCAGACTTTGATGCATAGTTTCCCTTATTTAGAATATAAGCTCCTTGAGGGCAGAGATGTCTTCCTTTTCATATTTGTATTTCTACCAGCTAGGTATATAGTAAATGCTTAAGAAATGTTTCTTTAAATCCCATTCATTCAAAAAATCCATTCATCCTGCTCTGGAACCCTTCCAGTAAAGTTCAGTGATTCTCTATCACCTTCAGGAGCAAATAAAAGAAAAAAGGCCTTATTTGACCTTTTATAAGCTAGCTCCCTCTTCCTTTTCCAGGCTTTTTACACCTTCCTCCCTGAAATGTATTTTTAGATCCATAGACACTGGCCTCCTGGCTGGCTGTTCCATGATAAAACTCTCCAGTTCTCAACTCTGGGAATATCCCCACCCCTGGAATAATCTCCTTCTTCATCTCCACATGTTCTACTGGCTCCCCTGGCTTCCTTCAAAATTTCCACCTTTTACAGGAATCCTGTTCCAACCCTTCTAAAAATCCAGTGCTTTTCCTTTGTGGAATATTACCTATTTAACCTGTGATAGCTGATCTCTATATAGATGTTTGCATTTTGTCTCCCCCAAAACCGTGGGCTCCTAAGGGACTGTCTTTTGCCTCCTTTTATATCTACAGCAATTAACACAGTGCCTAGCACATAGTAGATACTGAGCCTAATCCAAAATATTTTTTCTACTAGAAGTGTCCAGCACATAGTAGGTGCTTAACAAATGCTTTCTAATTGATTGATTGGTAAGATTCAGCAGACTTACGGCTAAAAGTCAGGGTTGCAATTTCAGAAAAGTCTTGAACAATTTACACGAACTGATACTAAGTGAAGTGAGCAGAACCAAGAAAACATTGTATAAAGTAACAACAAGATTATGTGATGATCAACTGTGATGGACTGGGCTCTTTTTAACAATGAAGTGATTCAAGGCAATTCCAATAGATGATGGGAAGTGTCATCCACATCCAGAGAGAGAACTATGGAGACCAGATGTGAATCAAAATATAGTATTTTCACCTTTTATGTTGTTTGCTTGAGGTTTTTTCCTTTCTCGCATTTTTCCCCCTTTTGATCTGATTTTTTTTTTGTACAGCATGATGAATATGGAAATGTTTGGAAGAATTACATATACTTAACCTATATTGGATTGCTTGCTATCTTGGGGAGGCAGGAGGAAGGAAGAGAGGGAGAAAATTTTGAAACACAAGTTTTTGCAAAGATGAATGTTGAAAACTATTTTTGTATATTTTTTGAAAAATAAAATACTATTAAAATTAAAAAAAAATAAATAAAACCTAGGGTTGTTACCAAGCCAAGTTCAAGCCAAGAAAGGCTTTAGGGGAAGATCCACACATCATCATTATTTGTTGGGGGAGGGGTGGTCAAGATAAATTGATTTTATTACTCCACTTTTACCAGCTGACAACTCACAGTCCTAGATAGTTGACTGGAAGTGATTTGAACTGGATCACACATTAAGTATAAGACAGGCTGAATTTGAACCCCCAACTCTTCTTGAGTCTAAGGCCAGGACTCAATATACTGGGCTGCTTCTCAAGTAACATAATAGCCATATGTCAGCCTAATAAAATAATATCTTGTTTACTCCTATGTCTAAGTCAAGCCCAAAGGTTTGGCCCATTCCCTGGAAAAGGAACCTAGGAAGCTTCAATAGGGAGGGAAAGTAAAGAAAAGGGAAAAGATGAGGAGAGAAGGGAGAAGAGGGGAATATACTCACACTGAATCTTGTACAGATTGCTGGTCTCCTTCTTTGATAGGAGCGTGGAATGGGCATCCTTCCGGGGATCCACTTTGTGAACAAAGAGGGAACGGAACCAGCTGCTTTCACTGTCTTTCGAATAGGCCCTGAGAAAGCAGGGAGGTTAAAGGGTTATGGCTGGCAGGTGGGATGAGGTGGAAGAAGCCTCATCTTTTCCTCTCTCTCCCCAATCCTACCATGGAAATTGAGTTGGAAGGAAACTCAGGGTTGTTGAATTCAAAGTCCTCATTTACAGATGAAGAAACTGGAAGATCCACAAAGGGAGAGGGATTTACCCACAGGTAAATTCATAAAGTCATAAGTATCATAAGATCATTAGTTAGTTCTAAAAATGGAAGAGGTCTTAAAGGCCATCTACATTAATCCCCCTCATTTTACAAACAAGAAAAGTGAGGTGTTTAAAGGAAGAAAATGATTTGTCCAAGATTTGAATCCAGATCCTCTGACTATAAAGCCAACACTCTCTTCACTTCACCATTCTTCTTGACTTCATCACACATCCTGATAATCCTTAACCTCTGCCATCTCAATTTCCACCCTACTTATCCATTCCGAGCCAATGAACATTGCAAGTCAATTTCAGGCACTGTGCCAAGTGCTGGGGATACAAAAAGGGTAAAAAAAACCATCCCTACTCTTCAAAGAGCTTACAATCTAATAGGAGAGACAACATGGACACAACCAGACAGACACAAAGTATAGAGGAGAGAAATAGGAGATAATTAAGAGAGGAAGGCACAAAACCCTACACCTGAGACTCGGGCAGATCTAAGAATTGATACCATAGGACTTCAATTGAGTCCTCACTCTATGTGAATCTCCTTTTATCTATGGATTACTTAACTTTCTTCATTCATTTATCCAGTATAATGTATACAGCTCTGGCCATGGAGACAGAAAGACCTGGGGTTCGAATCCCTGTCTAATTAGACCTATATGATCCTGGGCAAGTCACTGTAATATTCTATTCTTGTTTCTTCCTCAGCAAAATGAGAGTATTGGACCAGATGACCACCTCTAAAGTCTTTTCCAATCCTCAATCTATGAGTTCATGATGATCTCCCTATCACACTCCACTCCCACAGCTGTTATCCCAATCCTCCAACTCCAACCTCATTGCTGATAGCTCAATATCAGTTCCTACTTCCTAGAGATGTATGAGGTTAATTCAAGCAGCTTCATCTTCCCTTCAAAACTCTTCCACCTTCACCAATCCCTATATCTCCTTTTCTCCAGGCTCCTAAAATATGCTGGTTCCTCTTGTATTTTTGACTGAATCAACTTTCCTCTCCTTAAGGAGCTGCCCTTCCCTCCCATTATTCTCATATTCTCTTTGTCCCAGCTTCTTGGTGTTTTATTACAGACCATATCATTAGTTAAGGTGAAAATTTCTCCTAATACAAGCAATAGCATATTATTATTATTATTTAGCTTTTTTTGTTGAGGCAATTGGGGTTAAGTGACTTGCCCAGGGTCGCACAGCTAGGGAATGTTAAGTGTCTGAGACCAGATTTGAACTCAGGTCCTCCTGACTTCAGGGCTGGTACTCTATCCACTGAGCCACCTAGCTGCCCCAATAGCCTATTATTTAAGAGACAATTTAAAATGTTTTGACCCAGTTGAATATATTCACAATCATATTTCCCTCTAGTTACATATCCATATATGCTACACATATCACATGTAACATATACATGTTACATTATTACACACTGATCCATATATATTTAATGTTTTGTTTTCTTATTTTAAAAAAGATTCCTGTTACATCTCATTTTCTCAAAAGTAACAGTGAAAATCTAAACTGAGGACAGATAAGATTAGAAAGCAGCTTTTACATTATAATAATGTGAATTTACAAAAGGGTTCCCTAATTAATTTAGCATCCTTCTATTTCAAGAACATAGCTGTTGTGTGTGACACACACTTGTATTCATTATAAAAAACCTGAAAAATGCTCTTGCAGTAGGATGATACTACCACTTTCTTTCTAGGGTAAATTATATTTATTTTGTGAAATGTGAGTCATAATATCCTTTTTGCCCTCACCATATCACTGCCAGTCTCCTTCAAGAACCTGCCCCCATTATTTTCATATTCTCTTCCCATCTTCCCTTTATCATCTTCAATCTATCCCTTTCTCCTGGTTCTTTTCTTGCTTCTTACATTCTCAGGAATCCAAAATAATTTTTAAAAAATCCCTTGCTCCTATCCATTCAAAGTATCCTCTATTTCCTGTTAAACTTCAAAGAAAGTGTTATTGTCCCTCCTCCCTCTGCTTCACTTCCTTATTCCCCATTCACTCCTCAGCTCCCAAAAGCTGTTTTCTGACCTCACACAACTACAGAAGTTGGTCATCAGTCAATAAACGGCACCTGGTTATTTTTGCTATTTTTTTTTTAGTCACGTCCAACTTTTCGTGACCCCATTTGTGATTTTTCTTGGCATATACCAGGTGTTTAGTAAATGTTTGCCTATTGACCAAATCAATTAATAAATGTTTAATCAATCAATAAACATCTTCGTTGAATGCTGTACCAAGCACTGTTGTTGTTCAAGCATTTGTTGTGTCCCCATTTGGAGTTTTCTTGGCAGAGATCCAGGAGTGGTTTGCCATTTCCTTTTCTTTTTATAGATGAGGAACTGAGGCAAACAGGTTAAGTAACTTGCCCAGAGTCACACAGCTAATAAGTGTCTAAGGCTAGACTTGAACTCAGTTCTTCCTGATTCTAGGTCCAGTGCTCTATCTATGGAATTATCAACTACCTTTATTAATTCAATTACACAGAAGTATTCTTTAGGCAGATGACTCCCAAATCTGTCACCAAACACTAGGATCACCAATGCCTGCCAGACATTTTCACTTAGAAGTCAATCAATCAACATCAAGCATTTATTAAGTATCTACTATGTACCAGCTGAGAATGTGCTAAACTCTGGGAACAAAGACAAAAATGAACCAGGCCCTGCCCTTGAGGAGCTGACATTCTATCAGATTCTGACAAATATTCAAATTGAACATGGTCTAAGCAGAATTTATCACCTTCTCCCCTAAATCAGCCCTTCTACTCACATGCCCTTTCTTTGAAGGGCACCACCATGCTTCCAGTCACTCAGGATTAAGACTTTGTTGTAATCCCCGAATGTTCATTTCTCTCACTACTAGCCCACTTCCACATCCAATCAGTCGCCCGTTCTTTCTGCTCCACTCATAATATCATCATTCAAGTTGAGGATCTCAATGCCCCTCATCTTTGGTACTCTAACAAAACAGGTTTCCTGCCTCCAGTCTCTCCACTATTCAAATACCTTCACTGGCTTTCTATTGCCTAAAGGATTATAATAAGGCTTTTCCAGCCTTAATTCACATTTCCCTCCTTTACATATTCTATGTTCCCAGTAAATGAAAGGACTATCTGTTCCCCAAACATAAAAAGTTGTCCCCCGTGCCTTTGATGAACTCCTTTTTTTTGTCTTTTGGATTCCTCCTCTTACTTCAAGGTTGAGTACCAATGGCTACCTCCTGCAGGAAGCCTTTCCCGATTCTCCCAGTTAAATATGTTCACTTCTCAAATTTAAGATTACATAGAAATAAGCTTTAGGCAGATGATTCCCAGATCTCTGTAGCATACCTGGATCTTTCTCACTGAGCACTAGGATCAATATCTGCCAGACATTTTCACCTAAAAGTCAATCAATCACCCATCAAGCATTTACTATCTAGTAAGTGCCAGCTGAGAATGTGCTAAACTCTAGGAACAAAGACAAAATGAAACAGTCCTTGCCTTCCAGGAGCTGATGTTCTAGCAGATCCTGACAAATGCTCAAATTTAACTTGGTTCAATGTACTCTGGATTTCCCCTTGCTGAGACCTGTGTGCACTGATACCACTTTCCGTCAGATAACAAGGCTCTGGGGCACTCAGGGATTATATTTTTTCATTTTTTTTAAAAAATCAAACCCAGTGCTTCCTTAGCTCAGTTCTAGGGTATAGTGGGCAGTGGCAGGGCAGGAAAGATAGACAGCTTCAGTCAGGGTTCAAGGCTAGTTTCAGACATGTGCAGATCACATGAGGTAGGTGATATGAGGTATTAATATCTTCTGTGATAATGTTGTTTTATCATCCACTAATATAAAGTTATACCCTAAGGCAATCACTTAATCTCTGAGAAAACCACGAAATTATCTAAGACCACAAGCTAAAGAGAGGGTGGTGACCTACAAGGGGTTTCCTCCTCCCAAAGTTCCCTAGACTTATAGTGACAATCACAAATAGAAACAGATCTGTATACTGACTTCAAATATCACAATTAACAGTATTTTTCTGTTTATTTTACTAACCACTTCCTAAATACATTTTAATCTGCTGCTTCCTGGGATTAGATACCTCTGCTCCTTACAGATAATCAAGAGGCCAGTCCTTATCCCTGTGATATCTGGAGAAAGGCTGCATGGTTTGCTAGAAACGACTCAGAGGACACAGGAGTTTAAATCCTGCCTCAAACTCTTGTCAGCTGGGTGATCATGGGCAACTCAATTGACACTTCTGAACTGAAGTCTTTACTAAGGAAATAGGGACAGGTATCTATTACAAATACTTTATAGGGTTATAGTTACCTTATAGGATGGTTGCAAAGACCAGGGAGATAATGGTTGTCCAATGCTTTGCCTAACACACACACAGACATATATGCATATATATTCACATAACTTTATGTCTAGATACATATATGAATTATATGTATTACTAGAATTATAGTCAATATATTACCAATACATGTGTATACACACACACATATATATGTATATATATATATATACACTTCTTAAACTATGAGTGACAACCCCATATGGGAATGCAAAATTATGATTTATTATGAACAAATGTTTGATTTGTATGCCTATTTTATATACCTTGGGTCACGTAAAAGTTTCTTGGGTGAAAAGGAATCATGAATGGCAAAAGTTTAATAAGTCTTGTTATATATAATATAGTAATAATAATATATATGATAATATATGTGCTGACTATTATTTCTAAGAAGTGTTTGTGAGAGAATGAATTCTCCTAATCTAGCTCTAATCCTTCAGCACCTCGGACAGGAAAGCTAAAATCCCTTCCTGAGTAGGGAAACAAATATTCTAACTCCTTCTCACATCTATTCTATTTTATAAAATTAACAGCATTTTATTTCTCCACAAAGAAAGATAGTTTTCAAAATTCACTTTTACAAAACCTTGTGTTCCAAATTTTTCGCCCTCTTTATCCCCCTCCACCTCCCTCTTCTAGACAGCAAGCAATCCAATATAGGTTAAACATATCTAAAATTATTTTTTAAACTTAGTTTTAATAATTTATTTATTTAATGTTTCCCCCAGTTACATTTTAAAACCTTTTTTTACATTTGTTTTGTTGTTGTTGTTGTTTTTGCTGAGGCAATTGGGGTTAAGTGACTTACCCAAGGTTACACAACTAGGGAATGTTAAGTGTCTGAGACCAGATTTGAACTCAGGTCTTCCTGACTTCAGGACTGGTGCTCTATCCACTGCGCCACCTAGCTGCCCTTTACATTTGTTTTTAAAACTTTTGAGTTCCAGATACTCTCCCTTATCCTCACCCCTAACCTTCATTAAGAAACCACATCACATCTATTCTGAAAAGATTCTAGCAGGGGCACAGTAGATAGAGTGCTGGCCCTAGAGTCAGGAAGACCAGAGTTCAAATCTTGCTTCAGGCACTTAACTCCAGTTCCCTTGCCAAAAAGGAAAAGGAGAAAAAAATTCTAACACTTTAAACTTTAACCTGATCACTTGCTCCAAAAGATGTTCACTTTGGTTATCCATGTCCTTTGTAGTTGGGAGTGTAGCCACCTTCCAGTTCTTCCCCCGGCACCACTAGCCAATCCCAAACCTTCCTTCATACTCCCACCATCATCCCCCAAACCATTGTTACAGTGGAAGCTTTCACTATCCCAGAACCCTATTCTTATTCTCATCACATATCCTCTTCTCAAAAAAACTGATTGGTCTACTATCTTCCCCACTGGACAGCGAGTTCTTTGAGGGCTGACCCAATCCTTTCTAAGTCTCTCCAACACTAGTGCCTGGCACATGGTAGGTGCTCATACGTGATTGCTGACTGATTTCCAATGGCTCCCCATGGTAGGCCATTGATGAAAATTCACAGAATGGTGTCACAGATGAAGTATCAGATGTGTCTGGAAAGCTTGGGTTCAAATGTTCCAATGCTTAAACCCTTCTAAGCCTCAGTTTCCTGCCCAGATGTCAGGGGCTCCGATGAAGTGATGGACAAAGAGCTTAGCAAACTTGGAATATTGTATAAATGAAAGAAACCTTAGAAAGTCCACTTAGAACATGAAATCCAGAGAAGGGAAACACAAAGCTACTAACTAGTTCATTTTTTGACCATCTTTCCAGAACCTAGCACATAGTAGGTGCTTAACTGTTTGCTGAATTTTTGTTAAAAATAAGTAGGCAACCTGGAGGTCAAATCTGGGTGTTCTGCTTCCAATTTTAGCATTCTCTAAATACCATGTTTAGAGAAAATAAATACAATTTTCTCAGGGTAGTATTCAAGACCCTTCTAGTTCTATTTTAACTAATTATTCTTGCTAGAGTCAGCCAGGTGGTATAATAAAAAGAATCCTGGATTTGGAGATAAAAAGATATGATGCTAAATTCTACCTCAAAAATATACTAGCTGTGGGACACTAGACAAGTCACTTAATTCCTTACAGACTCAGTTTCTTCATCTGTAAAATGGGTACAACTCACAGGAGTGTTTTAAGGCCTAAATGAAATACTATTTTATGGTAATTAATATTATTGGAGCTGGAAGGGGCTTTAAAGACCATATTGTTTAACTCTTTCATTTACAGATGGGGAAACTGAGGAGGGAAGTGACTTACAGTCACTAAGTGTGGAGAAAGAGAAACTAAGGAATTGGAATCAGGAGCTCAACAGAGAGGTTATGATAAGTAGATCTGGGAATACTTAACACAGAGATCATTAGTGATTACATCAGATCTCAAATGTTCTCCAAGTGAAATACAAAAATAGAAGAGGGCCTAGTTTAGAATCCTGTGGGACACCTACACTTAGTGGCTGTAGGTCACTTCCCTCTCCGGGCCTCAGTTTCTCAACTGCAAAATGAGAGGGTTAAACAATAAGACTTTTAAAGCCCCTTTGGGCCCCAACAATATTAACTACCATAATATAGTGCTTTCAGGTTTCCAATGCTCTTTATATACTATTTCATTTGAGCCTTAAAGCCTGGAGATCCAGTCTCTTGCCAAAATCACCCGTTACCTTCCTAACAACTTTCACACATGCCTTCTCTCCTTTGATACTGCTACCATCACTTCTGCTTTCTGGCTGGTCTGCCTGCCACAAATCTGTCCCACTGAGAAGGACTAGAGGTACAAAAAATATCTCTAGCTGCTCTTTTGATGGTGGCAAATTGGAAATCGAGGAAATGCCCATCCTCTGGAGAGTGGCTGAACAAATTGTGGTACACAAATGTACGGGAATACTACTGTTCCATGAGAAATGACGAGAGGGCCCATTTCAGAAAAGCCTGAAAAGACTTACATGAACTGATGCCGAGTGAAATGAGCAGAACCAGGAGAGCATCGTACACAGTAACATCAAGATTTTATGATGATTGATTTTGCTAGACTTAGCTCTTCTAGCAATACAATGATCAAAGAGGATTCCAAAAGATTCATGGAAAATGTCGTCCACATCCAGAGAAAGAACTATGGAGTCCACATGCGGATCGAAGCAGATTATTTTCACTTTTTTCTTTCTTTCTCATGGTTTTTCCCTTTTGTTCTGATTCTTCTTTCACAACATGATTAATATGGAAATGTATTTAATATGATTGTACATGTATAGGGGAGCCGGGAGAAGAGGAAAGAAGAAAAATTTGGAACTCAAAATCTTAAAAAAGCGAATGCTGAAAACTGTCTTTACATTTGGAAAAATATGCTTATCTCTAATATACTTTATATATAACATTTTGTTGTTTACGTAGCTTCTTTGGATATTGTCTCTCCTATTAGGTGTTCGAGAGCACAAACTATCTTCTGTGGTTTTTTTGCCGCACAATGTCTGGCACTTAGTGGTTAGAAATGTTCAGAATACCCAATAGCCTGCCACTAAGAGAGTCAAATGGTTAGAGAGTTAGGGATAGGGAAGGAGCCCTTCCCAGAAACAGGCTTTTAATATCTACCATTTCTATAGGTGGTTTTTTGTTGTGTTTTTTTTGTTGAGGCAACTGGGGTTAAGTGACTTGCCCAGGGTTACACAGCCAGGAAGTGTTAAGTGTCTGAGGCCAGATTGGAACTCAGGTTCTCCTGACTTCAGGGCTGGTGCTCTATCTACTGTATCCAACTTAGCTGTCCCTCTATAGCTTTTTAAAGCTCTTTAAATATATGATTTTATATGGGCTTCTCAACACTCCTGGAAGGTAAGAGCTATTATTATTCCCCATTTACAGATGAGGAAACTGAGGCTGTCCTAGTCAAACAGTTTGTAAGTGCCTAGGGCATGACTTGGTCTTAGTGGTTCCTGACACTAAATCTAACAATCTATTCGCTTCTTAATCTAGGTCCCCTACGTTTTTGTATTTTTAAAGGAGATAACTTGCTGAGGTAAGCAGCAGACTAAAGCCCAGACCCTGCTGTCCAGTCTAGTTCTTGCCCCACAATGCCTCACTGCCTTCCAGGGCCTGGACCACACTGTCCTAGGAGTCAGAGGCTTGTGAGGGGCTGCTGTGCCCAGCCAGTCACCATGACCTTTGATTGGAGGCGGGTTCATGGGGTGATAGTAACATATTTTGCTTTTCCTTCCTATTCAGAATGTTTGCCACCCGAGAGGACGTGGGGACGGGGATGACTTCAGCATCTTGTCCCGTTTACACGCAGGCAAGACCTTTGTTCTTGGACTTCAGACTCTAGTCATTTATTAACAGTGGCAATACCCGAGATAAACAGCCCAACAAGTCCAAGACCAAAGCCATATTCTCCTTCCAGGGAAGAAAATAAGCATTTATTAAGTGCCTACTATGTGCTAAGCACTTTACAATTATCCTATTTAACCATTAGGACAACTCTGGGAGGAAGGTACTATTATGATTCCCATTTTGCAATTCAGGAAACTGAGGCAGATCAAGGGTAAGTGACTTGGCCAGGATCACACAGCTTTTTTTTTTTTTTTTTTTTGCTCTGAGGCTGAATTTGAACTCTCATATTCCTGACTCCAGGCCCAGAAAAATGTTCACTGAGCCACCTAGCCGCCTTCTAGTCTAGCAAGGCTCTGAACCTCTGTGATAATCTAGTACCACTGATCTCAAGTCTGGCCTGAAGTTCTTTACAGAAGACTTGAGGCAATCCTGTGACAAAAGCTGTGAGGCCCTGGACAAGTCATAAAACTTATACTCTTGGAGAACAATTTCATCTTTGTCTTTGTATGTTCAGTACCTGAAGAACATTTATGGACTCTTTTTCACCCTTCCATTTGCTCACAGCATTTCCAGTACCTGAACAAGAAGATTACCTTAAAGGTCTGATCCAATGGTAAATCAAGTCTAGAAATAGCTGGGTTTTAAGGTGACCTTAGAGCACATAGTAGAAATAACCTAACATTTCAACTCCATTGCCCTCCTCCAAAGCAGGCAGTCAACCCACTTTATTCCGGGGTAAACCAATCTAAGAGCATTCTTTTTTTGTGACTCAGTTTTTCAATCTGTAAAAAAATTTTATATTCCCTACACTAATAATAACTAATAATAAAGTTCACAAATTATCCTACTTATTTATCCCTCACAACTACCTCATTATTATCCCCATTTTAAGGATAAAGACTAAAGCCAGGACTTTTCAAGTGACTGGTCAAAGGCAGAATCTGAACCCAAGATTCCCCTTTCTTTCTGAAAAATGACTTCCATCCTATTTCTCATAAATCTTCAATGGCTCCCCATTGCTTATGAAATAAAATCTAAACTCTTTAGCTTGGCATTTAAAGTTCTTCACCATCTGGTCCTTCCTTTTCTTTTCTCTGACTTCTATTCCCTTTCCCCTCAAGCAGACCCATCTGATCTTTAAATGTGGACTCTCTTTTTCACCTTTCCATTTGCTCACAGCATTTCCACTGCTCCGAATGTTCTCTCCTGGAGGACTTGGAGTCAATTTTTCAAGACCCAGCTGAGATTCCCTCCTTTAGTACCCTCAATCTAAGGTCAAAGGCAGTGGGACATAGCCGTTAAGAATATTCAATTTCAGGTTCAAATCTGGGTCTGGGTTTTGCTTCTTACTACCTACGTGATCTTGGACATCATGTTCTCTCTTCATCAGTAATACGTAGGAAATGGATCCCTAAAAGTCCACCTAAATTGTGGCCCAGTAAATATCACTAGGGAGTCCATAATGCAAAAAAAAAAATTTTTAAAAAGGTTCCCTATGGACAAAAATGATTTTAGCAGGTCTTTTTCTTGTGGCAAAGACCTGGAAACTAAGAAGGCTCCATCAACTGGGGAAAGGCCAAGTAAATTACAGTATAGAACTGATGCATCATTAAAAAAAATGATGAAAGAGGATAGCTAGATGGCACAGTGGATAGAGAATTAGGAGGATCTCAGTTGAAATCCAGCCTCAGACACTTGACATATGAGCTTAACACCATTGCCTCAAACACAAAAATGAGGAAAGGAATGGCTTCAAGGAAACTTGAGATGATTTATATGAACTGATGCAAAGTGAAATTAGCAGAACCAGGAAAACAAATTACACAATAACAACGATGGAAAGACAAAGAAATCTGATCTACTCAGAGTCCAAGTCTGGTTCTAGAAAACCAGTCATGAAGCTTGCACCCCCATCTCCTCTCAGAGAAGTGATGTTCCCAAGACACATAATGAGATACTTTTTTGGAGATGGTTGTTATAAACATCTGTTTTACTTGGCTTTGTATATTCCCTATAAAAGTTTTTTGGTGGTTTTTTTTTTTTTTTCCCCTTGTTTCAAGGCAAGGGAGGTGGAAGGGAGATAAAAATATATGGTGGTTTATTGAAAATAAAATAAAATTTTGCATGATTCCTATAAGTCTCTTTTAGATCCTAGAATCTATTAGACCCTTTTGCTAACGCAGATAATTTGGGCAAGAACTTGGGGTAGAGAACAGAACAAGAATTCAGAACCAGTTTTGAGTTCAAATCTTCACTCTGCTATTTACTCCTGGGCAAATTCTATCTCCTCTCTGGAGTCAGATTTCTTTCTGGCTAATGAAGTAGTTGTCCTGGATGATGGATAGCTAAAATCTTCCAGACCTAAATTCTATGATCTTAACCTCTCCTTCTAATAGCATATGCACTGCTCCTGTTAAGTGTGTCTTACCACCTTCTCTCCATTCATAGTTACCACCCTGGTCCAGATTCTTGTCACTTCTTGCTGGAACTATGACAATGGCTTCTCAATTGATCTTGCCTCAAGACCACTCCAATCTACATTCCCCCAAATTGCCAAACTGGTTTTCCTGAAGTACGGATCTAACTAGGTCATTCATCTTACTCAATAAACCCCAATAGTTCCCTATTACTTCTAGGATGAAATACATCCCTCTATTTGCCTTTCAAAGTCCTTCATAATTTGCTTTTTCAACCCTATTATATTTTATTCACCTCTATGAACTCTATTGCCCTAAACTGGCCTACTTGTTGCTCTTCTCCCAAGGTAAATTTCATCTCCTACTTCCACCCCCATGCCTGGAATGCACTCCCTCTTCACCTCCACTTCTTTTTTTTTTTCCTTTTTGCTGAGACAATTAAGTGACTTGCCCAGGGTCACAAAGTTACACCTCCACTTCTTGAAAGCCTTTCTGAACACTGCATGAGCACCATCAGGCACATGAAGCCTTTTCTGATTATTTCTATCTGCAAGTGCTCTCCCACCTGCCTCCCCAATTCATCTTGTACAAATTGCATATTTATGTATTTATGTGATGTCATCTTGCTCAAGAGGGTAAGCTCTTTAAGGGTAGAGACTCTTTCTTTCTTTTTTGCCTTTATGTCCTCAGAACTTAGCCTGGTACATAGTAGGCATGTAATAAATGCTCCGTGATCAAATAATTCCCAAGGAAGCTTTTGGGGAAGAGAACTACTCCACTGAATCCTCAATATCCTTTGCAGTGTCACCTCTTCTGCTCAGTTTTATAACAGGTAGAAGGATGTCCCTTAGTGGACATCAAAAATCAAAGCAGGCTAATTTGGTACCAAACAGCCCAGTAGAGTCCATGACCCTCAATACAGGCTGGTTGGGTGTCAATCAAATCCAATCTGGATTGTTGGGGCTTTTGAATTGTCTTAAAAGACTTGGCACTAAAAGAAATGTAGAGATCGTTCAGGCTATTTTCCAAAGAAAATCAAGGCCCAGAGGGGCAGCTAGGTGGTGCAGTGGATAGAGCAACAGCCCTGAAGTCAGAAGGACCTGACTTCAAATCTGGTCTCAGATACTTAACATTCCCTAGCTGTGTGACCCTGGACAAGTCACTTAACCTCAATTGCCTCAGAAAAAAAGCAAAAAAAAAAAAAAAAGAAAGAAAGAAAATTGAAGCCCAGAGAAATAAAGTGACCTCAGTGGGAAAAGCAATGGATTATTTGGTATCAAAGTGACCTGAGGCTTTCCCTCTCTGAGGCATTCCCTCACCTACAAAATAAAAG
The DNA here is from genome assembly GCA_023553655.1 of Myrmecobius fasciatus. Lineage (NCBI taxonomy): Eukaryota > Metazoa > Chordata > Mammalia > Dasyuromorphia > Myrmecobiidae > Myrmecobius > Myrmecobius fasciatus. Next base: position 143,580 of record JAJPUD010003875.1, read on the forward strand.
GCTGTTGATAGAACCTTCAAGCTCTGATTGTAGCAGCTAACATCAATCAGTGCTTTAAATCAGCAAAGCACCATACCTAGTACCTCTTACCTCACCTGATCCTCACAGCAACCCTATGAGTAGATGCTCTGATTATTCCCATTTCACAGATGGGGAAATTAAAGTCCAGAGGCTAACTGGCTTGCTCAGAGTCACCAAGTTACTAAGTATCTGTGTTTGGATTTGAACTATGCAGCCATCAATACATATACTGTTCAGAATTTGGGGGCTGGATTTGAAATCAGGGTTTCTTGTCACCAGATCCAACACTCTATCCCACCACACACCTCCTTGTTTTGTTTTCCTGTATGTGTTCAACCCTCCATGACTTCATTTGGGATTTTCTTGTCAAAGATACTGGAGTGGTTTACCATTTCCTTCTCCATTCATTTTACATGTGAGGAAACTGAGGCAGGCAAGGTGAAGTGACTTATTCAGGGTCACAAGGCAAGCAAGAGACACCTCTAAAGCTATGATACTATCAATTGTCTAGTGTGACAAAGGCAACAGAGTCAGGATTCATGACTCCAAATCCTGTGCTCTCCTCACCAAGCCAACCTGTTTCTTGGAGTCCCTGTATTTCTGTACATGTATTGCTCTGATTTTACTCAGTCACAGCAGGTGTTTGTCAGACAACCTGTGCCACATACTGGGTGTGGCTGTGTGATTTTGGGTAAGTCATTTGTCGTCAGAGCCCCATAAAACTTTCTAAATCTATAAATTGATGAGGTGTTAATATGTATAGGTAGACTTCAGAGTTCCACATAAAATGGGACTAAAGAAAAAAAAATTGTGTTATACACTGAGATCATGAAGACAAAAGGAAAATTCTGTTCTTCTCAGGGTTCTCCAATCTTAACTTATTGATTATATTACTATATTTTATATTATAAAATATATATTATATAAGATAACATTACTTCCAGTAATTTTCACCATTTTCCCTGATTCATATTCTGCAAGCTTTGAGAGGGCTGTCAGGCAAAGATTCTGAACAATACGAATAGCTGACCAAGACTGGTAGCATCCAAACCCTCTAAGTTCAAATCCAACCTCTCACTCACCACTTACTATGTGATCTTAGGCAAGTCACTTAACTGCTCCCTGCCTCAGTTTCCTCACTTATAAAACTGAGATAATAATAGCACCTACTTCACAGGGTTGTTGTATGACAAATGGATTTTTGTAAAATATCTAGCACAGTTCCTGTGACACATAGTAGGTGCATAATAAATGCTTATTTAAAAAAAAAAAAACTTAAGTAGTCCTCAAAAGAGCTAAACAGGACCCCAGTGGAGAACACCAGGCTAGACTCCTGTGGATTTTTTCATCATGTCCTAAAAAGTTTTTCATCTGGGAGGAACACATCAGCCCTGGAAGTAGAACCTTAAAAATACCATGTGCTCCCTCTAATTAAGAGGGCTCCTAGATGCTCCCTTTGAGTAGGCTGCTCAGCCCAACCATATCTTCATTTCCCACCATCCTTGACTCTCCTAGATCTCCCCACATACTCCTTTATCCCTCCCTCCTTCCCCCTATACCTTGCAGTTTCCTTTTGATGTTGTCTTCCCAAGCAGAATGTAAGCTCCTTGAGGCCAGGGACTATATTTCTTTCTTTCTTTTTTTTTTTTTTTTGGCTTTTTTGCTGAGGCATTTGGAGTTAGGTGACTTGCCCAGGGTCACACAGCTTGGAAATGTTAAGTGTGTGAGACCAGATTTGAATTCAGGTCCTCCTGACTTCAGGGCTGGTGCTCTATCCACTGCACCAACTAGGCATCCCGGGACTATCTTTCTTTTTGCTTGTATTTGCATTCCTAGACCTTAGCACATGGTAAACATTTAATAAATGTTTGTAGTTCATTTGGTACTTAAGAGAACTTAAGAAAAAAATAATTTCTTTTTTAAGTCTATTTCTTCCTCTTAAACAGAATGGGCCTGGACTAGCTACCTATCTGCTGTGTACTAAATACTGGAGATAAAAATATAAAATTAAGACAGTTTCCAACTTCAGAGAGTCCAGTGGGTGATACATGTGATGATGCAGACAAAATAAATACCCACAGCTTTTCAAAACTGAAGGAATCAGGAAAGGTCTCTTGAAAGTGGCACATGAGGTAAGACTTAAATAGACCATAGGACTTTTAAAATATTCTAGATCTAGGGACCAACCTTGCTGAGGCACACAGACAAGAAATAGATGTTAAGAAAGTAAGCAAGTTTGGCTGGACTGTGTATAGGGGAGTGATAGGGAATCATTCTGGCTTAAATCAAATGGTGAAGGCCTTTTAACACACACACACACACACACACACAGAGCTTTTTGCTGAGGCAATTGAGGTTAAGTGACTTGCCCAGGATCACACAGCTAGGAAGGTCACATTTGAACTCAGGTCCTCCTGACTTCAGGGCTGGTGCTCTATCCATTGTGCCACCTAGCTGCCCTGGGAAGGCCTTTTAACACCAAATAAATGAATTCATACTTTATCCTAGGGCAGTGGGGAGCCATTGAAGTTTCTAGAGTAGTGAAGTGGTCACACTTTTGCTTATAATTTGGCAACTGTAGCAAGAAATTAGAGAGGGGAGAGAATGGAGGCCACTTTGGAAACTACTGCAACAGTATAATTGTTCATGGGATGCTAAAACTTGATTTGTGCTTTGAGCAAAGCTTTTGACCTGCCTCCAAGCCACAGAAACACTTACTGAGTGCCTAAGATACAGTCTTGCAATCTATAGAGAGGAAGGATACATACTTTAAGACAAAGTAACAGATGAGGCAAGTGATGGTACCTGGGTTACAGTGTAAGATACAGTGAAAATGGACATGAATCCCAAAATGGGAGAAGGGGGAAGGAGGAACATTGACCCCAACTCAACAATCACTTATCCAGCCTCAGCTTGAAGACCTCCATAGACGGGGAGCTCATCACCTCTTGAGGCTGCTTTAGGACAACTCTAATGACTGGGACAAGGAGCCCAAACCCACTTCTCTTTCAACTTCTACTCATTACTCTGGATTTCTCCTCTGGGGCCAGGTAGGACAAAATGGATCTCTCCAGGACAAAGACAGCCCTTGGAATCCTGGAGCACAGTTCTCATGTCCCCCCCCCCCCCCCCCCCCCCTCCAGTCTTCTCTTCTCAAGAGTAAATATGCCCAGGACATAGATCGAACTTTGAATTCTAGTTCTGAAACTAAGTGACTTTAGGCAAGTCAAAGCTTCAGTTTTCTCCTAGGTGAAATTGGGGTGGGGTGGGGTGGATTAGACCAGAGACCCTACCTTTTAAATAGTTACAAAGGTTAGAAAGTAGTGAAAATCATGATGGATTCCTCCCCCCTTGTTCAAATTCACAAACCCCTGAAATCTTGATTTTGGATTAAGAACACCTGGACTAGTCTTTCATTTAATAAAAAAGGACAAAGGGAGATGACTGGAATTAGAGCCCGACCAAACTGAGTGGAACTACTCATTTTTACAGAGGCAGAAACAACACCCAGAGATGGGAAGGAAAGGACTTTGGGGGCACCAGCTGGATGGTGGATACAGGCTTCCTAAATGGAGGTAGCTTGCTCTCTCCCCTTCACCAGAATCCTTCTCTACCTCCTAATATACTTAGTAAGTAACCTCTCTCGGACCCAAGGTGAGAGCTGAATTTGGAGTCAAAGAACATGACTTCAATGCCTGCTGCTGCTCCCCACCTGTGCAACTCTGAGCAAAGTCATTTCTCCTAGGCTCCAGTTTTTCTAACTGAAAAATGGGGGAGAGGGCTTGAACTAGATCAAGACCCCTCTAGTTGGGAAGACTATGAGGGTTCCATTTTGTCTTCTTCAGCTCAAGGATCAGATGGTGTGCCCTTTGGCAGAGAAAAGAAAGTCTTTGGGGCTCCTACCTATGGCCCATCTCTAAAGCCCCTGCCAATTGGGAGGCTCAGGTGACCCAGTGATTTCCCCACCTCCCTTTCTTCTAACACATGGGAAACCGAGGTGCTTCCTGGGACAGAGGATCCACTGCAGGGTCCACTTTCTGCCTGCTGCAAGGCACTGTGTGTGCACAAAGAAGCAGCAGCATTCATTCACCAGCCTCAAGTCTCGCCCTGCTCCTCCCCCACCCCCTCCACGGAGGCACACAGGCAAAGACCCTTTCTTAGCTTTGAATCACCCAACAATGCCCCTCGGGAGAGCAGCACAATAGGACACCTTCTCCCTCCTGCCGATTGGCCTCCGGCCTAGTAGGAGAGCCCTCCCTTCCCACTCCACCATCCCCCTTTTCAGGGGGGTTCTGGGCATAAACCGCGCCAGCTTCGCCCAAGTACTGTTCACCTCCCACCCAGGGACAGCTCCACTCCGGCCCCTCCCCCCAACCCAGCCCGAGAATCTGCCCCTCCCCCATCTCCAGAGGTCCTGGCCCTCCTCCTCTCTTGTCCCCAACCCGGCGACACCCCCTCCCAATTCCCTCTTCTCTCCATTCCGACCCTCCCCCATCCCCAGGCCCTTACCTCTTCCACAGGGCCGCGGCTGCCCCTCCCCCATCCTATTGTGGGCACGGTCCTTCCCCCTCATCTTAAACCTTCCCTTTCTTCCCCTCAACGAGCTGGGTCTAATCTTTTTCTTTCCTCCCTTCCCCCCCCCACTTTTCCCTCTCTCCTTCGCCCTGAGGTCGATTTCCCTCTCTCCCCATTGTGGGCACAGACCCTCCTAGCACCCCAACCTTTCCCCTGGCCCCATCCCTCCGGATCCTGCCCTTCCCGCCCCCGCCTCCCCAAC
>JAJPUD010003875.1:150625-163560 GCA_023553655.1 Myrmecobius fasciatus
GATAGATAGATAGATAGATAGATAGATAGATAGATAGATAGATAGATCGATCTGTAAGGGGACTCTTACTGATCCTCTAAGCCCCAGCTTCTTAAACTGTGGGCTGCAACCCTATAGGGGGTCTTGTAATAGAATGTGGGGGTGGCAAAAGTATGGTTTATTATCAGTAAATGTTTGATTTGTTTACTTATTTTATACACCTATGTATTTAGGGTGGTATAAAAATTTCTCAGGCAAAATGGGGAAAAGCTTTAAGAAGCCCTGATCTAGGAGAAGGATCCAAGAAAAAGGAGTTAGAAATATGGTTGCTCAATTCTGGAAAGTGCTTGTTCCAGATTGCTATAGATATTACCTGGAACCTTCTTGGGGCAGATAGTCCTGTTGGAAGACATGAGGAGCTTTGCCAAGCTTTCCAAGTTCCAATAGAACTTTCTGGCAGATCTGAGTCTAAATTACAGAGAAATGGATTAGTATTAATAATTTTTTTTCTTCACCAGTTTAATGGTGTCATTTCACATTCACCTGCCTAAGACTCATAGAAATTAGCATCAAGCCAGGGACCTCCTTTGCCAAAGATTTCCACAGATGACCAGATTAGAGGCAAAGGACATTTTTCAGCTTTTATGAGAAGAGTTTTGGAGGATCATTGCTTAAGCTCTGCGACTTCTTGTTACTCTCATAGTGTCTGTCTGAGAGGAAGGCTGCTCCATCAGCCACAGAAAGGGAGCATTTGTGCATGTTTAATCTTGTCTATGTCAGTGGCCACCTTATCTTGTGTGTTAAAAACAGGTAAGGTTTTTTTTTTTTTTATCATTCTAGCTTAAATCCTTCCTTTAACAACTATCTGCTCTGGGATTAAACCATTTTTAGCTGCTAAATTTTCCTAGTATGTCTGCTAACACGGGAAATTGTACCTAACCCCATAGTTGAGACCAAATGACAAGCAAACTTTTCTTAATCTCTTCTGGGTAAAGAGATCTGTTGGCAGGTTACCTCATACCTAATCTATGAGTCAGAGGCAGTCAGAAGGTGGAATGGATAGAAACTCATCTTTCTGAGTTCAAATCTGGCTTTAGATACTTATTAGCTGAGTGACCTAATCATTTAATATTGTTTACCTCAGTTTTCTGCCTTGTAAAATGGGCTGGAGAAAGAAATGGCAAACCACTCCAGTATTTTTGCCAAGAAACCCCAAATGGCATCATGCAGAGTCAGAGGAGACTTAAAAATGATTGAACAACAATAACTATGAAGGGAGCCTAATAACTCCCAGCTGCCCTGGGAATTTCACAAACCCCATGGTTCTCATTTCAGACTCCAAGCTCACTCAGGGAAGTTTGATGGTTTCCACTATTTTGTGGTATGTTTCCACATCCATCAGTCTGTTCTGTGTTTAAGGATATATAAAGTCCTAAGGAAGTATCTGTTCTTAATATCAGTATAATTCTCTATTTTATTCTTGGGTGTGTGAACACAAGGTTACAAGAATTCCCACCAGGAATGGTCAACCTTGACATTAATTCCAGATCTTGCTGGTCATTTTAAAATGCGTGTCCAAAATTGATCAACATAGTCTCCTCTCTGAGAGCAGCTGCTGATGTTAATGTCAGCAGATCTTTGGGTTATGAGAAATGAAGCTAGAGGGGCATCGGAAGCCACTAAGAAGCTATGTGCTTGGAGTCAGAAAGACCACATTCAAATCCAGCCTCAGACTCTTAATATCCTTTCTGTGATTCCAGACAAGGCATTTAACTGTGTCTGCTTCAGTTTCCTCACCTGTAAAACAAGAATAATAATAAGGTTGTTGTGAGAATTAATGAAATATTTGTATTTAAAAAAAAAAAAAAAAAAAAACCATTTAGCACAAAGTGAAATGGGCAGAACCAGGAAATCATTGTACGTGGCAACAAGAAGATTATAGGATGATCAATTCTGATGGACGTGACTTTCCAACAATGAGATGATTGAGGCCAGTCCCAATGATCTTGTGATGAAGAGAGCCATATCCACCTAGAGAGAGGACTGTGGGAACTGAGGTGACTACAACATAGCATTTTCACTCTTTTTGCTGTTTGCTTGCATTTTGTTTTCTTTCTCATTTTCTTTCCTTTTTGATCTGATTTTTCTCGTACAGGAAGATAATTGTACACATATATTGGATTTAATATATTAAATTCTTCTATATTGAATATGCAATTCTATGCACATTTCCACAATTATGTTGCACAAGAAAAATCAGATCAAAAAGGGAAAAAATGAGAAGGAAAACAACTTTCATTTTTGTAAAACTTTGTATTCCAAATTTTTCTCCCTTCCTTTCTTCCTTCCCCCGTCTGGAGACAACAAGTAATCTAATATGGGTACAATCAGTTTAAACATATTTCCTTATTAGTCACCTTGTGAAAGGAAAATCAGAACAAAAAGGAAAAACTACAAGAAAAAAAAAAAACAAGGTGAAAATAGTCTGCTTTGATCTGCCTTTAGTCTCTATAGTTTTTTCTTTAGATGGAGATGACATTTTCCATCACAAGTCTATTAGAAGTGTCTTGCATCACTATATTGATGAGAAGAAATAAAAATGTATCACGATTATCATCACTTAAGGTTGCTGTTATTGTGTACAATGTTTTCCCAGTTCTACTCATTTCACTAAGAATCAGTTCAAATAAATCTTTCCAGTTTTTTTGGAAAATCACCTGCTCATCATTTCTTCTTCTTTTTTAAATAATAGCTTTTTATTTTTCAAAATACATGCAAAGATAGTTTTCAACATTCACCCTTGCAAAACCTCGTGTTACAAATTTTTCTCCCTCCCTTTCCACCTATCCCCTACCCTAGACAGCAAATAATCCAATATAGATTAATCATATGTAATTCTTCTACATATATTTCCACATTTATCATTCTGCACAAGAAAAATCAGATCAAAAAGGAAAAGAAAACTGAGAAAGAAAACAAAAAGCAAGCAAACAACAACAAAAATGGTGAAAATACTATGTTGTAATCTACATTCAGTCCTCCTAGTCCTCTCTCTGGATGCAAATAGCTCTCTGGAATTGCCTTGAATCACTTCATTGTTGAAAAGAGCCAAGTCCATCACAGTTAATCACCACATAATCTTGTTGTTGTTGTATACAATGTTCTCTTGGTTCTATCCATTTCACTTAGCATCAGTTCATGCAAGTCTCTCCAGGCCTCTCTGAAATCATCCTGCTGATCGTTTCTTACAGAACAATAATGTTCCATAGCATTCATATACCATAACTTTTTCAGTCATTCTCCAACTGATGGGCATCCACTCAGTTTCCAATTCTTTGCCATCACATAAAGGGCTGCTGCAAACATTTTTGCACCTGTGGATCCTTTTCTCTTTTTTATGATCTCTTTGGGATACAGACCCAGTAGTGACACTTCTGGATCAAAGGGTATGCCCAGTTTTGCTGTCCTCTGGGTATAGTTCCAAATAGCTCTCCAGAATAGCTGCATCAGTTCACAATTTCACCAACATATTAGTGTCCCAATTTTCCCATATCCCCTCCAACACTTTTCCGGTCATTTCAGCCAATCCAATAGGTGCGAGGAGGCACCTCCAAGTTGTTTTAATTTTATTTCTCTAATTAATAGGGTATAACCCTATTGCTTAGCACAGTTCCCAGAGCACTGATAAATGCTTGTCAACTGACTCATTGATAACAAAACAAATAAAAATTTTGATCTAAACAAAAGTTTGAAATGTGATTTGAAAACAAAAGTATGAGGTTGAGTAATGAATAGTATTAGAATGTAATATTAACAGAAAAGGAATGCTATCTATGATTTTCAAAATTTATTCTCAATCAATGAGTAAAAATAAAATTATTTTAAAAGAAATTAGAAGTAGTTTTTATTGATGTAGTGTAGAACTGAAGCTTAATTCAAAGGCAATGAAAAATGAATAAAGTTATTGTTAAAAGGGAGAGGAGGGAAATCTACAAATGGAATTGTGCATAAGTGGTGTTGCCTTATCTAAACCCCAGATAAGTAGCTTCAATCCCTTATTCCCTGAACCCCAGAGAAATTGAATTTTTTTTTATCAGCTCTCAAAATTTCACTCCAGATAGGACCTATTTAGAGAAACAGTAAAAAGAAAAAAAAATAAAATAAAATAAAATAAAAGCCCTTGGATATGGAAAGTTTCAATCTCACTGAGATTAGAAGGGAACAGCTTAAGAGCCACACCTGTAAAATGGAGAAACCATTTGGAAATTTGTTTATTTCTCTAGGGTCTGATACCTATTATGCTAAGCCTAGAGGAGACAAAAAGAAGCCAGACATCTCTGATTTCTAGAAGCTTGCAATTTAATGGAGGGAAACAACATGCAAACAAACATGGACAAACCATATACAGGATAAATAGGAAATAAACGTAATTAGAATTAAGACAGATTTGGGAAGGCTTCCTGTAAAAGGTGGCCTTTTAATTGGCACTTGGAGGAAGCCAGGAAATGGAGTTGAGTGGGGGAAAAGAGCATTACAGGCATGGGGGACAACCAGGGAAAATCCCCAGAGCCAAGAGATGTTCATGGAACAGCCTGAAGGCTAATGCCCCTGGATCAAAGAATAAGTACGTTGCAGCCTTGTGTAATTTATAAGAGTGGAAGGGGGAGAAGGGAAAAATAGATTATAAAGAACTTGAAACAGAAGATTTTATATTTGACTCTGGAGACGAAAAGGTATCATGGAGTTTATTGAGTAGGGGATGATGTGGTTAGATCTGTGCTTTAGGAAAATCACTTTGGTAGTTGACTGGAGGATGGACTAGAGTGGGGAAAGACTCCAGGCAGGGAGTTGACATCTACCCCCACCAGCAAGCTGCTGTAATAGTCCGGGCCTGAGCCAAGATGGGGGTTGCATTGGAGGAGAGGAGAGTATTCCAGATATACTGCAAAGTTGAGATTGACAGGTCTTTTACATGAACTGATGCTAAGTGAAATGAGTAGAACCAGGAGATCATTATACACAGCAACAGTAAGATTATACAATGATCAATTCTGAGGGACATGGCTGTTTTCAACAATGAGGTGATTCAGGCCAGTTCCAATGGTCTTGTGATGAAGAGAGCCATATCCACCCAGAGAGGGGACTGTGGGTACTGAGTGTGGATCACAACATAGTATTTCACTTTTTTATTGTAGTTTGCTTGTTTTTTTTTTGATCTGATTTTTTCTTTTTGATTTGATATTTTTGTGTGTGTGCAGCAGGATAATCATGGAAATATGTACAAAAGAATTATACATGTTTAACATATATTGGATTACTTGCCATCTAGGGGAAGGGCTGGGGGGAAAGGAGGGAAAAAATTTTGGAACACAAGGTTTTGCAAGGGTGAATGTTGAAAATTATCTATGCATATGTTTTGAAAATAAAAAGCTTTAATAAAAGAAAAGAAAAGAAATTGACAGATCTTGGCAACAGATTAGGTATGGGGGGCACATAAGAGTTAGTAAGGATTCTAGGTTGGAGTTTGGCAGATTAAAAGGATGGTGTTGCCTTCTATAATAATGGGAAAATTTAGCAAGGGAGGGTGTTTAGGGGGAAAGATAATGAGTTCAGTTCTCATTCATGTTAAGTTTATAATGTCTAAATTTTCAGAGGATGAAATTACAACTATTTGTAGTCATATGAAAAGGTGCTCCAAATCACTATTGATCAGAGAAATGCAAATTAAGACATCTCTGAGGTACCACTACACACCTGTCAGATTGGCTAAAATGACAGGAAAAGATAATGATGAATGTTGGAGGGGATGTGGGAAGGCTGGGACACTGATGCATTGTTGGTGGAACTGTGAATGGATCCAGCCATTCTGGAGAACAATTTGGAGCTATGCTCAAAAAGTTATCAAACTGTGCATACCCTTTGACCCAGCAGCATTTCTATTGGGCTTATATCCCAAAGAAATCATAAAGGAAGGAAAGGGACCCACATGTGCAAGAATGTTTGTGGCAGCCCTTTTTGTAGTGGCAAGAAACTGGAAACTGAATGGATGCCCATCAATTGGAGAGTGGCTGAATAAATCATGGTATATGAATATCATGGAATATTATTGTTCTGTAAGAAACGACCAGCAGGACGATTTCAGAGAGGCCTGGAGAGACTTACATGAACTGATGCTGAGTGAAATGAGCAGAACCAGGAGATCATTATACACGGCAACAACAATACTATGTGATGATCAATTCTGATGGACATGGCTCTCTTCAACAATGAAATGTTTCAAACCATTTCCAATTGTTCACTGAAGAAAGCCATCTACACTCAGAGAGAGGGATGTGAAGTATGGACCACAATATAACATTTTCATGCTCTCTGTTGATGTTTGCTTGCATTGTATTTCCTTTATCTGATTTTTCTTTCTTGTAGATACGATTTTTCTTGCACAACAATAAGTGTGGAAATATGTATACATATATTTGATTTGTCAAGTATTTTAACATAATTAACATGTAGTGGATATCCTGCCATTTAGGGGAGGGGTGGGGAGTAGGGGGAAAAATTTGTAACAGAAAGCTTTGAAAGGGTCAATGTTGAAGAATTACCCATACATATGTTTTGCAAATAAAGAAAAAAAAAGAAAAAAAAGTTTATAATGTCTATTGGACATCTCTTTCAAAGTATCTGAACTGTGGTTGGCCATATGAGATCTATATGAGGCTAGGACAGGAAAAGTAGGCATGTGGATTATAAACATAAAAATTGTCATTAAATCAATAAGAAATGAGATTAAAAATAGTATAGAAGGAAAAGAGAAGAGGGCCCTGAGAGATAAAAGCATTAAGTGGACAGTATAGGTCATGAACAACTGTCAGGATCTTTGCATTTTTGTAGACTAGATGAAGCCTATGCAGCGGAATTTTTTTTAATTATAGATTTTTATTTTCAAAATATATACATGGATAATTTTCAGCATTCACCCCTACAAAATGCTACAAAATTTCTTCCCTCTCTTCCTCTCATCCCCTCCCCCAGTCACCAAATGATCTAATACATGTTAAACATGTTCAATTCCTCTATCCTTATTTCCACAAACATCATGCTGCACAAGAAAAATCAGCTCAAAAAGAAAAAAATGAGAAAGAAAACAAAATGCAAGAAAAGAACAACAAAAAGAGCAAAAATGCTATGTTGTGATTCACACTCAGTTCTCACAGTCCTCTCTCTGGGTGTAGATGGCTTTCTTCATCACAAGACCATCGGAACTGGCCTGAATAATCTCATTGTTGATGAGAACCACTTAGCTTCAATCCCTGCTAGAAGGTTTTGTTCTTCGGATGGCTTGTTTTCACAATGAAGTAAATCTTCTTTACCTTGCTCTAGTGCTTGAATTGGTATCATTGGTGGTAATAACTAGCTGTGTGACCCTGGGCTTGTCACAATTCATCAGAATTGATCATTTTATAATCTTGTTGTTGCCATGTACAATGATCTCCTGGTTCTGATCATTTCACTTAGCAGTACTTTACTTAAGTCTCTCCAGACCTCTCTGAAATCATTCTACTGATCATTTCTTATAGAACAATAATATTCTATAACATTCATAAACCATAGCTTATTCAGCCATTCTCCAACTGATGGGCATCCATTCAGTTTCCAGTTTCTTGCCACTACAAAAAGGGCTGTCATAAACATTTTTGCACATGTGGGCCCTTGTCCCTCCTTTAAGATCTCTTCAGGATATAAGCCCAGTAGAAACACTGCTGGATCAAAGGGTATGCACATTTTGATAACCCTTTGGGCATAGTTCCAAATTGCTCTCCAGAATGGTTGAATCAGTTTACAACTCCACCAACAATGTATCAATGTCCCAGTTTTTCCACATCCCCTCCACCACTTGTCATTATCTTTTCCTGTCATTTTAGTCAATCTGAGAGGTGTGTAGTAGTACCTCAGAGTTGTCTTAATTTGCCTTTCTCTGATCAACAATGATTTAGAGCACCTTTTCATATGACTATAAATGGTTTTAATTTCTTCATCTGAAAATTGCCTGTTCATATCCTTTGACCATTTATCAATTGGAGAATGGCTTGAATTCTTACAAATTTGAGTCAGTTATATATTTTAGAAATGAGGCCTTTATCAGAATCCTTCAAAGTAAATTTTTTTTCCTAGTTTATCGCTTCCCTTCTAATTTTGTCTGTATTGGTTTTGTTGGTACAAAACCTTTTTAATTTAATATAATCAAAACTATCCATTTTGCATTCAATAATGTACTCAAGTTTTTCTCTGACCACAAATTTCTTCCTTCTCCACAGATCAGAGAGGCAAACTATCCTATGTTCTTCTAATTTGCTTGTAATATCACTCTTTATGTTTAAATTATGAACTCATTTTGACCTTATCTTGGCATATGATGTTAAGTATGGGTCAATGCTTAGCTTCTGCCATACTAGTTTCCAATTTTCCCAGCAGTTTTTGTCAAATAGTGAGTTCTTATCCCAAAAGCTGGGGCCTTTGGGTTTGTCAAACACTAGATTACTATAGTCATTGACTGCGAACCTAGCCTATTCCACTGATCAACTACTCTATTTCTTAGCTAGTACCAAATGGTTCTGATGACTGCTGCTTTATAATATAGTTTTAGGTCTGGTTCAACTAAGTCACCTTCATTTGCATTTTGTTTTGTTAATTCCCTTGAAATTCTTGACCTTTTGTTCCTCCAGATGAATTTTGTTATTATTTTTTCTAGCTCTGTGAAGTAATTTCTTGGGAGTTTGATTGGTATCACACTGAATTAGATCTGACTTTATTTGTGTGGAAAGTGTTTTATAATTGTGTTCATATAACTCTTGCCTTTGCCTTGGCAGGTAGACTCCCAAATATATTATCTATAGTTATTTTAAATGGAATTTCTCTTTGCATCTCCTGCTGCTGGACTTTGTTGGTAACATATAAAAATGTTGATGATTTGTGTGGACTGATTTTGTATCCTGCAACTTTGCTAAAGTTGTGAATTGTTTCTAGTAGTTTTTAAGTTGATTCTCTAGGATTCTGTAAGTATACTATCATATCATCTGCAAAGAGTGCAGAGGGATTTTTAAGACATACAATCTAATAAATATGGAAATATATTTAGAAGAATTGAACATGTTTAACCTATATTGGACCACCTGCGGTCTGGGGGGGAGGGAAGGAGAAAAATATGAAACACAAGGTTTTGCAAGGATGAATGTTGATGATGCTAAGTGAAATGAGCAGAACCAGGAGATCATTATACATGGCAACAACAAGACTATACAATGATCAACTCTGAAGGACATGGTCTCCTCAACAATGAGATGTTTCAAACCAGTTCCAACTGTTCAGTGATGAAGAAAGCCATATACACCAGAGGGAGTCCTGTGGGATCTGAGTGTGGTCCACAACATAGCATTTTCACGCTCTCTATTGATGTTTGCTTGCCTTTTGTTTTCCTTCTCAGGTTTTTTTTTTTTTTTTTCTTTCTAGATCCGATTTTTCTTGTACAACAAGATAACTGTATAAATATGTATAGGTATATTCAATTTGTCATGTATTTTAACATAATTAACATATATTCGTCTTCCTGCCATCTAAGGGAGAGGATGGGGGGAAGGAAGGAAAAATTTGTAACAGAAAGCTTTGCAAGGGTCAATGTTGAGAAATTACCCATGCATATGTTTTGTGAATAAAAAGCTTTAATAAAAAAGGATGAATGTTGAAAACTATCTTTGCATGTATTTTGAAAAATAAAAAACTATTATAAAAATCTGGAAAAAAATGTTTTGTTGTATATATGGGAAAAGAAATACAATCTAAGACCTTCCTGGGAATGGTGAGGCAATTTGGAGAATGATAATAGCTAGCATTTACATAAAACTTTAAGACTTATCAAAAAAAAACTTTATAAAGATTATCTCATTTGATTTTCATAACAATCCTGGATGGGATCTGCTATTAACCCAAAATTTTAGGGAAGAGGAAACAAGTATAGAGAAAGGAAATATGTGCTATTTCCCCATCCTACATTTACAGATGGGAGAACTGAGACACAGAAGGGGCAATAGGTCCTTTATTATCCGGATTTTACATATGAAGAAAATGAGACAGATCAAGTGGCAGACAGCTAGTAAGTATTTGAAGTTGATTAGAGTTTATGACTTTTGTACTCCAGGTTCCAGTGTACCATCTAACTGCCTCTAGGAAAGCTAAATTGACTCTACAGTCAACTTATGTAACATTTTCCCACCCTTCCAGCAGAACAATTATGACTACTTATTTCAGCTTAAGTTACCCTGCTAGAAGGTTTTGTTCTTCAGATAGTTTGCTTTCACAATGAAGTAAATCTTCTTTACCTTGCTCTAGTGCTTAAATTGGTATCATTGGTGATAATAACTAGCTGTGTGACCCTGGGCTTGTCACTTAACCCAAATTGCCTCAGGAAAAAAAAATTAGAAGGAAAGAAGGGAATGGGGTTAGGGGACTCTACAGCAAGTTTCTCTAATAAAAGCTTCAATTTTTTTAATATAGAGGAAATTGAGCTAAATTTATTATTATTATTTTTTTAAAAAGCCATTTTCCAATTGACAAATGATCAAAGGATATGAACAGGGAGTTTTCCAAAAGAAGAAATTGAAGTTATCAATTGTCATGTGAAAAAATGTTTTAAATCACTATTTATTAGAGAAAAGTAAATTAAAACAACTCTAAAATACTAGCTCAGATTTATCAGAAATGACAAATGCTGTAAGGGAGGAGGGAAAATAGGTACACTCAGATTGTCTTGACTCTAAGGCTGGTGCTCTGTCCACTGCATCACCTAACTACCCCAAAATGAAGTATAATTTTCTCACTTTTAATGTTTTTTGGGTGATATGGCTAATATTGAAACATTTTACATGATTTCAAAGGCTTAATTTATACCACATAATTTGCCTTCTGAGTAGTTGAGCAAGAGGGTATGAGGAAGGAGATTTATGGGACTTAAAATTTAAAAAGAAAAGAATGTTGAAAGTGATTTTTTTAAAAAAAGAATGTCTTTCTGAGAATAGCTGGAAAAGATTTAACTGGGAACATGAAATATACTGTATAGTAGAGCCAACTGCAATTGCTGTTATATACCTTGACCACTTACTTCTTACCTTAATACTTTAAGAAGGTATTTATTAAATGTGCAAACTGGCCCACACAAATATCTATGTAAATGTTATTACTATTGCTTTTTAAATAATAATATCACTGCCTGATTGGCTAAAATGACAGGAAAAGATAATGATGGATGTTGGAGGGGATGTGGGAAGACTGGGACACTGATGCATTGTTGGTGGAGCTGTGAATGGATCCAGCCATTCTGGAGAGCAATTTGGAGCTATGCTCAAAAAGTTATCAAACTGTGCATACCCTTTGACCCAGCAGCATTTCTATTGGGCTTATATCCCAAAGAAATCATAAAGGAAGGAAAGGGCCCCACATGTGCAAGAATGTTTGTGGCAGCCCTTTTTGTAGTGGCTAGAAACTGGAAACTCAATGGATGCCCATCAGCTGGAAAATGGCTGAATAAATTATGTTATATGAATGTTATGGAATATTATTGCTCTGTAAGAAACTACCAGCAGGATGATCTCAGAGAGGCCTGGAGAGACTTGCATGAACTGATGCTGAGTGAAATCAGCAGAACCAGGAGATCATTGTACACAGCAACAACAAAATTATATGATGATCAATTTTGATGGACATGGCTCTCTTCAACAATGAAATGTTTCAAACCACTTCTAATTGTTCAGTGAAGAAAGTCATCTACACCCAGAGAGGGATGTGAAATGTGGACCACAACATAACATTTTCATACTCTCAATTGATGTTTGCTTGCATTGGGTTTCCTTTATCTGATTTTTCTTTCTTATAGATACGATTTTTCTTGCACAACAATGATAAGTGTGGAAATATGTACACATATATTCGATTTGTCAAGTATTTTATCATAATTAACATGTAGTGGATATCCTGCCATCTAGGGGAGGGGTGGGGAGTAGGGGGGAAAAATTTGTAACAGAAAACTTTGTAAGGGTTAATGTTGAAGAATTACCCATACATATGTTTTGCAAATAAAAAAATAAAAAATAATAATAATATCACTGCCTTTTGTAAGTGATTGATAGGAGATGGGAGGACAAAAGATAGGTACATCTTTTGTCCATTTTTTTAAAAAATCTAAGTTGGTCATTGAATTTTTAATAACAGCCACAACAACAATAATAATAGCTAGCATTTATATAATGCTTTATGACTCAATGACAACAATATGATAAGTTAAAGTTGCAAAATACTTTACAAATATCTTTGATCCTCATAACAACCTTGAGAGGTAGGTGCTATTATTATGATTATTCCCATTTTACAGATGAGGAAACTGAGGCTGACAGAGGATGAATGACTTTTTAAGGTGATTGATAAGTGTCTGAGTCTGAAGATTCGAGTCTTCCTGATTCCAGATTCCATCCTCCATCCACCATGCTAGACAATCGATTCATATTGTTGCCTTTTCATCCTCACAAAACCATTTTACACCCTTTACATTCTCACAATTCTCCCCATTACTCCTGAGCTGACTTGAGCTGTGGAATTCATGACAAAGGAGCCTTTTTGCCTTTCCCCCCAATCTAAGGGATTTGTCAGCTTGTCCCTAGAATTTCTCTCCAACTACATCTCAAAGTCCAAAAGGGAGTAGTCATTTCTCCCTAAGGTTATCATAATTTGTATTTAAAGCCGTAACTGGGAATTTGGGCACTTGAGCAAAGAATCACAACGTGTCTTAGCCCAGCACAGGCAAGCATGAAATGCATTCTTAGTGCCAAGGTTGGGGTCCAGGTAGACAATGTCCCTTAGCAGAGAGACAGAGACCCCAAGATACCATATTCTCCAAGAGATCATTTCTGATATTC
>JAJPUD010003875.1:163660-212438 GCA_023553655.1 Myrmecobius fasciatus
TTTGACTGATTCGGCGCCCAGAGAGGATTACTCTCTTTCCCTCCCCGCCCCCCCTCCCCTCCCAGGAGCCCATCTGAAACCTTTCTATTTTAACCAGGGCAGCTAGATAGTGGGTTAGACTTAGAAGTAGGAAGACCTAATCCAGCCCCACTTACTGTCTATGTGACCATGGGCAAACTATCATATCTCTCTCTATTTCCTCATCTGTAAAATGAGCATAATAATTGTACTTACCTCCAAGGTTATTATGAGTATCAAAAAAAGATAATATTTCTAAAGAGCCTTGCAAACCTTAAAATTCTACATAAACTGCTAGCTATCATTATTATTAGCTCATTTTCCTTCATAGGTAGATATTGAGATCAATTGTTTCTATATTTTTAGCACATGAAAATTCTGGGGCATTACAATGGAAGGTGGAGGAGTGGTGTAATCCCCACAGCAATCAGAGAGAAGCTTTGAGTAGGGGGAAGAAAAAAGTCTTAAAGTTAAACCCTCATAGATCTCTCAGCCCCACTTCTCCCAAAAAAGTCCTCTAAGTATCAGGTAAGAACAAGATGGATTATATATTAACTGCTAAATTTTGCAGCAAATTAAATTGAAGAAATATTATTTATTAGTTACAACAAGGAATTATAGCTGGTACCATATTAGCTCAAAAGAACAAATTGCTCAGTGTGAGCAATTATATCCTGGAAATCAGCAAATGCTATAGAATCAAGTTCTGATTTATTGTTTTGTGTATTCATTTAAGAAAGTGATGGAGAAAGTGCTAGTATTGCAGATGAAACTAAAAAGTTTATCAGGTATATATTTTTTCTTAAGAGATCTGGTTGTTAAACATTTACCAGCACATGCCTGGTTAGAACTCTTGATACTTGTACTCATGAAAGCAATGCTTATTGTCGGCTTAAATTTATATTCCATGGGTTAAAAACTATTTGGTATCAAGTTGCCTATGTCCACAGAGGTAAGCTCATTTATTAAGGTAAATGTAACCATTATAACTTTGCAGACTGCTTTGACAGAAAGGAAAAGAAAAAAGAAAGAAAAAATTGAAGAATTAGTGGGATTAGAACTCAGGTCTCCTGACTCCAGTGAAATTGTCCATTTTTTACTTTCCATGACAGGTTCCTGATTTTGTGACATAGTAGTTAACAAGGTGGGAAACCCCTTAGGGCTTTGAGGAGTGAGTTGACCCTAAGATGATATACCACTCCCTCCTCTTAGCAGGGATATTTAGGAAGGTGAGAAGAAGAAGGGAAAAGAAAAGGTCCCTAGGATAGGGTTCGAGGAGGCCTCTGAAGCTGCTGTCACCATTTAGGGGAGGAATTTATTTATTTATTTATTTATTTGTTTTTGTTTTTGTTTTTTTTTAATTAATACTTTTTATTTGCAAAACATATGTATGGGTAATTCCTAAACATTAACCCTTACAAAGCTTTCTGTTACAAATTCCCCCCCCCACTCCCCTCCCCTCCCCTAGATAGCAGGATATCCACTACATGATAATTATGTTAGAATACTTAAATCGAATATATGTATACTTATTGCCACACATCATTTTTTTGTTCAGGAGAAATCGTATCTACAAGAAAGAATAATCCGATAAAGGAAATTACAATGCAAGCAAATATCAATAGAGAACATGAAAATGTTATGTTGTGGTCCACATTTCACATCCCTCTCTCTGGGTGTAATATGGCCTTCTTCACTGAACAATTGGAATTGGTTTGAAGCATTTCATTGTTGAAGAGAGTCATATCCCTTAGAACTGATCCTCACGTAGTACTGTTGTTGCCATGTACAACGATCTCCTGGTTCTGCTCATCTCACTCAGCATCAGTTCATGCAAGTCTCTCCAGGCCTCTCTGAAATCGTCCTGCTGGTCGTTTCTTACAGAGCAATAATATTCCATGACATTCATATACCATAATTTATTCAGCCACTCTCCAATTGATGGGCATCCATTCAGTTTCCAGTTTCTAGCCACTACAAAAAGAGCTGCCACAAACATTCTTGCACATGCGGGCCCCTTTCCTTCCTTTATGATTTCTTTGGGATATAAGCCCAATAGAAATGCTGCTGGGTCAAAGGGTATGCACAGCTTGATAACTTTTTGAGCATAGCTCCAAATTGCTCTCCAGAATGATTGGATCTGTTCACAGCTCCACCAACAATGCATCAGTGTCCCAGTCTTCCCACATCCCCTCCAACATTCATAGTTACCTTTTCCTGTCATTTTAGCCAATCTGACAGGTGTGTAGTGGTACCTCAGAGTTGTCTTAATTTGCATTTCTCTGATCAATAGTGATTTGGAGCACCTTTTCATATGTTTATAAATAGTTTTAATTTCATCATCTGAAAATTGTCTGTTCATATCCTTTGACCATTCATCAATTGGAGAATGGCTTGAATTCTTATGAATGTGAGACAATTCTCTATATATCTTAGAGATGAGACCTTTATCGGAACCCTTAAATGTAAAGATGATTTCTAGCGGAGGAGTTTATAGAACATGACTAGGGCCACCATTTTTCTCCCCACTCATGGGTCAGGCCAGAGCTGAGATCTCCTGACCATGGTGGCCTGTACCCTTGAAGAGATGAAGAGACTGAGTCCAGCCTATTGTAACCTCCATTGTGACCTTCATCCTTAGATTCTATTTGTCTTTCCAATTGCTTGGAAGGGTGCTAACATTCCTTCCTTTGGGCAAAAGCCCCATTGGACCTGGTTTCTACTTTAGTAATGAAGTGCAGAATATTAATTCTTCTAAATAGTTACCAATGCAAGGAGAAAAATGACCTTTTAAAAAAAACAACAACAACTTTTTGGGGATCAATGACAATTTCCTTTCTCCCCCATCCTTCCATTCCCATTTTTAAAAAGAGAAAAAAACAAAATATGTATAAACAAGCAAAATAAATTTTCATACTGGCTATTTTAAAAAGTATATCTCAATCCAAACTGAGTCTATTACCTCTTTTTTATGAAGTGGTTTATAGGATCCATCATGAGTTTCCTAGAATTGTTATTATTGTGTAAAATGTTTTGTTCATTTTGCTCACTTTACCCTGCATTAGTTGATATAAGTCTTCCCAAGTTTCTCTGAAACTATCCCTTTCTTCATTTTTATTGCATAATTTTATTATTCCACTACATTCATATAACATAACTTGTTTAACTATTCCCCAATTAATAAGTACCCTCTTCATTTCCATTCTTGGCCATGACCAAAAAAAAAAGAATAGCTATAAATATTTTTGTTCATATGAATCCTCTTCCTCGTTCTTTGATCTTTTTGAAATATATCCCTACTAGTGGCATCTCTGAGTCAAAGGGTAAATATAATATTAATTTGTGTTTCTATATTAATTATTTAGACTATCGCTAGCTTGGATTTCTTTTTTTCTTTCTTTTCTTTTTTCTTTTTTTTGCTGAGGCAATTAGGGTTAAGTGACTTGCCCAGGGTCTCACAGCCAGAAGTGTTAAGTGTCTGAGACCAGATTTGAACTCAGGTCTTCCTGACTTCAGAGCTGGTGCTCTATCCACTGTGCCATCTAGCTGTTCCAGATTTCTTCTTCTGAAAATTTCCTTTTCACATTTTTTGATCATTTATCAACTAGAGATTAGTTCCTATTTTTATAAATTTTAATCCACTCCCCATGTAATTTAGAAATGAAACCTTTACTAGAGAAGCTTGTCAGAAAATTTTTCCCCATTTACCTGTTTCTTTTCTAATGTTAGCTGCGTTATTTTGTTTGTGCAAAAACTTTTACACTTTATGTAATCAAAATTGTTCGTTTTGCCTTTTGTGACCTTCTCTTTCTTTTGTTTGGTTATTTACTCTTCCTCTATAGTTCTGAAAGGTAATTTGTTCCTTGTTCCTCTCATTTGTTTATGGTGTTACCTTCTATAGCAAAGTTATGACTATATTGGGTTCTTATTTTGATTTACAATGTGAGATGCTGTTCTGTATATTAGTTTCTGCTATATTGCTTTCCAATTTCCCCTCCAGTTTTTATCGAATTGTGAGTTTTTACCCTGATAGTTAGAATCTTTGGCTTTATAAAATACTAGGCTCTTGTGCTTCTTATCTTATATGGTGTGTACTGATCCACTCTCTATTACTTTTTAAAAAATAATAATAATAGCTTTTTATTTTTCAAAATACATGCAAAGATAATTTTCAACATTCACCCTTGTTAAACCTTATGTTCCAAATTTTTCTCCCTCTGTTCCCCTACCCTCCTCTGCTAGACAGCAAGTAATTCAATATGCCTCTCTTTCTTAATGAGTTCCAAATAATATTTATGTTTCTGCTTTGTAATATAGTTTGAAATTGGTACTTTTAAAGCCCTCTTCCTTCCTACTTTTTTCCTCATTTATTTCCCTTGAGATTTCTTTTGTTGTTTCAGATGAATTTTATTATTATTTTTCTAGCTCCATAAAGTAATAAAGTAAAACTCCATAAAGTAATCCTTTGGTAATTTGATTGGTATTGCCCTAAATAAGTAAATTAAATTTAATAGTATTGTTATTTTTATGATACTGGTTTAGCCTACCCACAGGCAATTAATATTTCTCTAATTATTTAGTTTTGTCTTTATTTGTTCAATGAGTATTTTGTAATTGTATTTATATAGTTCCTGTGTGTGTCTTGGCAGGTAGACTCCCAAGTATTTTAAACTGTCTGCAGTTATTTTAAATGGAATCTCTCTTTCTAGCTCTGCCTGCTGGATTTTGTTGGTAATATACAGAACTGCTGATGGTTTGTGTTGGTTCATTTTATATCCTGAAACTTTGCTGAAGCTGTTAATTGTTTCAATAAATTTTAGTTGTTTCTCTAGGGTTCTTTAACTACACAATCATATCATCTGCAAAACAATAATTTTATTTCTTCTTTGCCTATGCTTATTTTCTCAATTTCTTTTTCTTGTCTCCTCACTAGATCTAGTATTTCTAGAATTAAATCAAACAATAAAGATGATAATAGACATCTCATGAGAATGATCTTTTAAAGTATAAACATATCCCTAAGACAAACCATGAAATTATTAACTTCCCTGTATTTTGTAGTGAGAGACAAAGACAGAGAGAAAGAAAGGAAAAGAGGGAAAAAGAGAGGGAGGGAATAGGGAGAGAAAGGAGGAAAAAAAAGAGGGAAGGAAGGGAGAGAGAGAAGATGATGAAGAAGAGGAAGAAGAGAGGGAGGGATAGAAGGACAGAGAAAAAGAGGGAAGAAGAGAAGGAAGGAGGGAGGGAGAGACAGAGACATGGAGAGGGAAAGGGAGAAAGAGGGGGAAGAAGGGAAGGAGAGAGAGAAGAAGAACATGAAGAAGAGAAGGAGAGGGAAGGAAAATGGAGGGAGAGATGAACAGAGAAAAAAGGGGAAAAGGGAGGGAGGGAGAGAGAAAAAGAGAGAGAGCACTTCAGCAAAAGTACAGATAATTGAAATCACCCATCATTACTGTGTAATGCTTCTGTGTCAAGCTTGTAATCTATTTCTCCTAATTCTTCAGCCATTTCCTTTTTCTGTACAGGTGGTCTTCACTACAATGAAAATATCATTTGTTTCTGCTTCTTCATTCAAATTTCTCTCATGAGAGGTTCACCCCCTCAAAAAAAGTGATTCACCTTTTCCTCCCTCTGGCTTGTCACATAAATATACTGTCTTACTAATAACCACCCCAATTACTTTTTCTATTTCTTCTGAATATGGTATACCTTCCCAGGGCCATATTCTAGGCCTGGTTCCATTCCACTAAATTTCAGTGATATTTCTGAGGTCAAATCTGTTTCCTTACCTTAAAGTTAACTTCCACATAATGTCAGGGCAAGATCTGGAACAGAGGTCTCCATTCTCTCTACCTTCTGTTTTCCCCCCTATACTATGATGTTATTTCCTATTATTTCCTAAATTTCATGATCTGGCTTCACTTTTCCCCATAACAGCCATTCCCTCCATCTGTCTTGCCCTTATCTTTATGCAGATTATCTTTCTTTCTCCTTCATATCCCCCCTTCTTTTTCACTATTTTTTGCCCTTCAGCTCTTAACATTGCTTCCACATTGTAGTATGGTACATTGAGGAAAACAAAATGCATTTAGAGTCAGAGAGTCTAGATAAGCCCTAGTTATTTCCTAGTTTTGTGATCTGAGGAAGTAAACTCACCTCTCTGGATCTCAATTTCCTCATCTGTAAAATCAAAAAGTCAGATTTTTTTTTATCAATATCTTTGATTTTCACTTCAATAGATTTCTTCATATTCCTCATTTCCCTTCCAGAGAGCCATCCTTTATTTAAAAAAAAAAAAAAAAACATTGGGGGCAGCTAGGTGGTACAGTGGAGAGAGCACCATCCCTGAAGTCAGAAAGACCTGAGTTCAAATCTGATTTCAGACACTTAACACTTCCTGGTTGTGTGACCCCAAATGTTTCAGCAAAAACAAAACAAAAACATCACGCTTTTTTCTCTAAAGAAAAAGAGAGAAAAATAGTTCAGTGAAATCACTGAACACAGCAAAACAGTTCTAGCATTACATGCAATGTCCTACCCCCTTGAATTTGAAACCTGAGAAGTTATATTCTTACATTTTCTCTTTGGGGCTAAGCTTACTCATTATAATTCCAAAGCACTGTTTTGTGGTTATTCTTTCTGTTTACATTGTTGCAGTCACTATGGTTGTGGCTTTCTTGGCTCTACTGAATTTGTTCTGCATCAGTTCATGGAATTCTTCCCATGCTTCTCTGTGCTCATCATATTCATTGTTTCTTACTGTGCAGGACATTTCAGGAACTGTCCCCCAATCCATGGGCATCTACTTTGTTTTCAGGTTTTTTTGCTACTATGAAAAGTGCTGCTATAAATATTCTGGTGTTTATGGACCTTCCTTTTTGCCAATGGCATCCTTGAGATATATGTCTAGCAGTGAAATCTCTGGGATGAAAGCTACGACCATCTCTTTCTTTACATAATTCCAGACTGCTCTCTAGAATGGTTGTGCTCATCCACAGCTACGCCAAAAATATATTAATGTGCTTTCCCCAGTCCCTCCAACACTGATTTTTCCCCTCCTTGTTATTGTTAATCTGCTGGGAAGGAGTTAAAACCTCAATGGCTTCTCTTTTGTATTGCCATTTTCCTTCTGGTCCCACTCCAGTCTACAGGGACCTCACACAGAGCTTCTTCTCTTAGTCACTCTTTACTGTCACTACTACTGCCTTCCATCTTACCCTAATGCTTGTTTTAATGTAATCTCTATTCATTAGTTTTCCCCAAGGCCAGTTACTGTTCCATGTGTAGACATGGGGGTGGGAGTGGGGGAGTAGCAAAGTGTGTGTGGGAGAAGCCATAAAGGACAAAGATAAATGTGGCCAGAACAGGGAAGAAAGAAAAAGGTAGCTTCATAAGCGTAAAATATGGGCAAACCTGCCACCATATATTGCTTTGGACAAATAGATCATGCAGAACGGGCCGTAAGTGATCAAAGAGACAAATTACCTGGCAGCTGGTAGTGTCATAGGCTCCATATAGATGGGATATTTATGCAAAGGCCTAATCAGCTGCCAACAAACAGGATTTCCCATAACTCCTCTGAGGCCTCTGAATATATGTGACATCTGGATGAAAAAGGGAGCAACAGATTTCCCTTCTGGGCAACTCCTGGGTGAGATATCCAGGTGTCAGACCCGACACCAAAAGCAATAACACTGGCTTATCCTCCTCCCTCTGGCCCTCTGCTGCACTCATTCCTGGATGGGCTATGGTAACCCATGTCCAGGACTGAAGCTCCTGGGTTCCACTTTGCCCTGGAAACTTCTCAGTTAGGTTATGGATGCTTCACACAGGAACACCTCTGTCACATTGCCAATTTTCCTCCATTGCCATTGGTTTACTTTCCAGCTACTCTCAGCCTTACGGTTCCTCCAAACACTGATCATCTCTGAAGCCATGTCCCTAGATGTAGCCTTGATGAGGTCCTGAATGGTGGGTCTGATGGGCAGAGAGAAACTGAAGAACTGATGAAAATTATTCCTTGGGACAGGCAGGAAGAAGACTCTGATAATCGACATCAGGTTAGTACCATCCTCTGGAAATAATCCAGTCAGAAATCCAAGTGATGTCAAGTCCCTGAGGTTAAATTTGCCCCATCAAACAGCTTGTGGACCATGGCTTTGCTACTGTCCTCCTTTGGGTCAGTCCACCACTGGCACTCTGCCTCATGGTGTCTTTTCCCTTACTCCTCCCTTATGCTACATGGCATCTGTCCTAACCCCACTATGCCCCACTAGCTAAATAAAGCTCTTTTAGGATGCTAAATCCCTTTCAAGATTCAGCCTGCCAGCTAAGGGCATGCCCCAGCCTCATGGGGGGTTCCTTTTTTACTGGGTAATTGGTTAATTTTTTTTTTTACTAAAGGTTTTTATTTTCAACATATGTGCATAATTTTGTTTTCTTTCTCATTTTCTTTCCTTTTTGATCTGATTTTTCTTGTGCAGCAAGATAATTGTATAAATATATATATATATATACATATATTGGATTTAACATATATTTTACCATGTTTAACATATATTGGATTACTTGCCATCTAGGGGAAGGGCTGAGGGAAAGGAGGGAAAAAATTTTGGAACACAAGGTTTTGCAAGGGTGAATGTTGAAAATTATCTATGCATATGTTTTGAAAATAAAAAGCTTTAATAAAAACATATGCATAGTTAATTTTCAACATTCACCTTTGCAAGGTTTGTGTTCCAAGTTTTCTTTTTCCTTCCCTTCCCCCTATAACCTCCTCTAGATGGCAAGTAATCCCATATGTTAAATATGTGCAATTCTTGTATAAATATTTCCACAATTGCACAAGAAAAATCATATCAAGAAAGGAAAAAATGAGAAAGAAAACAAAATGCAAGCAAACAACAATAAAAAAAAGTGAAAATACTATGTTGTGATCCACACTGTCCCCACAGTCTCTCTCCAGGTGCAGATGGCTCTCTGTCACAAATCTATTGGAATTGGCTTGAATCAGCTCATTGTTGAAAAGAGCTACATCCATTAGAATTGATCATCACATAATCTTGCTGTTGCTGTGCACAATGTTCTCCTGGTTCTACTCACTTTACTTAGCATCTTTACTGGGAAATTGTGAGTTCCACTGAGGAACTTGTTTTTATATGCTCTCCCACTCTATTTCATATTTACCATTTCAAGTGTCTATTGCATCCCATCATTTTGTCTGTAACTTCTGCCCTAAATAAATCTGCCTTTTGCCAAAGAGAATGTATATATTAGGATAACCCTAAGGTCCCCTGGCTTTGTGAATCTTATAGTTCTACAAACATTGATTGGTTAGTGATAGCAATAATGAGGTGCAAAAGCAACAACAAGATTATACAATGATCAATTCTGATGGATGTGGCTCTTTTCAACAGTGAGATGATTCAAACCAGTTCCAATAATCTTGTGATGAAGAGAGTCATCTACACCCAGAGAGAGAACTGTGGGAACTGAGTGGGGACTGAGTGTGGACCATAACATAGCATTTTTACTCTTTCTGTTGTTGTTTGCTTGCATTTTATTTTCTTTCTCAGTTTTTTTTCCTTCTTGATCTTATATTTCTTGTGCAGCAAGATAACTATAAATATATCTACATATATTGGATTTAATATATATTTTAACATATTTAACATATACTGGATTAACTGCCATCTAGGGGAGGAGACAGAAGGAAGGGGGAGATTTGGAACACAAGGTTTTGCAAGGGTCAGGGTTGAAAAATTACCCATGCAAAAATTTTGTAAATAAAAAACTCTAATAATTTTTTTTAAATGAGTTGCATACCAGACCACTCCTCAAGTCCATCCGTTGTCATAAAATTAGCCTATCAGTGACATGAAGTTCCCCGTCTCTCTAACTTTTTCCTATAAATTTATCTACTTGTTCCTGGTTCTTTGCTAAATTGGAACTTGGCCCATTTCAATTGGTGTTACAATTTTAAAAACTTTGTCCCTTGACTTGGAGATGGATCCTAGTCTGCAAATTCATTTAAGACACCTCATGACACTGGCCTGGAACCTCAACTTTTGGGGGGTCTCCTTTGAATCCCAACAATCTGGTCTCTACATGCCACATCAGCCTTGTCCATAAGAAGCCTCTTCCCTGAACCTCTCACTGAATGGAGCTCTCTTAGCTCTGGTTCTTTCCATCTGTCTGTCTGACATTTCACATGATGTACTCTGTACATATGTTTAATAAATAAAGTGACAATATACAGCCTTGCCATACTCCTGTTCTGACCTTAAACCAATGGATTATTCCATTTTTGGTTCTAATTGTTGTTTCTTGGCCTGCATGCAGGTTCCTTGGGAAACACCTTACTTGGGTTAGTGATTTAGGAACCCACTACCCACTTTTCCCTCTATTCTGTAATTGCCCCTCCTCACCCCTAATCCTGCTACCTCTTAACAGGTAAGGAGACTCAAGGGAGATATTGTAACTGTTTTTCATAACTTATGTTTTTGCATGGTTATATGTTTTATATTTTTCATGATTATGAATTAAACCATTAACTGGGGGGTGGAGGGAAGAATAAACATAATATTTTCCCTGAGGTAAGGTTGAATTTTAGCTAGCTCATAGGTCTGATTGGTACTCCCTTTAAGATCTCCACATTTCCTTTTCTTTATTACTTGCTCCTTAACATTATGGGATTTCATCCACTGGATGGGGGAAGAGATGGAGGAGGGGAAGACAAGGAGTCTTTATTTCCTGATCAATTCAATAGCCATTGGAGTTTTATCTCCTGGGAACTTCTCAGGGCCTCAGTGTCTCAGGCTCAGACATTCCCTTTTACTGAGGCCCTCTAAGAGTTCCTGTTCTAAGGGTCCAGCTCTACATTCTGGGTCGTTCAAGCCCCTCATAGCCCAGACATTCCCAGATCTAACTCCCAACTCTGACATTCTGTGAATCTAAATGAACCAGGGCCCACTTCCCTTCTAAAGAAGATAGTTAATCCTGGCTCTTTCTGTCTCCAGAAGGCCCCTGCAGGCTCACAAGAGGACACCTCTAATCAATATCTTTTTCTTCCAGCCTCACTAACGTGAAATCTGTTCCCATAACATCATTTTTAATGTGTTTACTTTACACATTTTTTTTTACATTTTACACACTTCCATTTAATTACTCTTTCAAAAAGGTTAGTTTTTAAAATAGTTTTGTTGATGTCTTCTACTTCTTACATCATTATAATTATCTCGTGTTCCCTCCATGCACTCCTTCACAGAAAGCCATTGCCTATAACAAATACTATTTCTTTTTTGGTTTTGTTTGTTTGTTTTTTAACAAATACTATTTCTTAGGAAAAAACCCAGCACAATTAATCAATACATTAATTACTAAACACACACACGTAGAGGGCCAGTAAGTCCATGAATAGCAAGGGTTTGGTCCAGATGTTGCTTGAGACCTGCTCTCTGTTAGGGTGGTGAGTCCATATGGGTTCACCATCTCTTCTAACAATCTTTGAAAGACATACTGAGGTGAATTTAGGAGAATGCATGCAACAGAACAAGGCATTTTAACTATACTATTTACCCCTTAACAATGACTTGGGGACATACTTGAGGTAAATACATGGGTGTGATCATTTCTGCCATTCACTGCTTTGTTTTGACAAGTACTTTGATATTGATAAAACTTCACAAGTATTTACAGTTCTGTTGATGCTGAGGAACATCAAATCTAGGCTATTTACAATTCTGTGTTGATAAGTATCTTGGTATTGATGGTTAAGGTGGATACTGAAATGTCAAAGTATGGATTGTGCATTAAACTTGGAAGGTATATGATGCCACCTGAAGGTAGCTAGTAATATTTATAACACTAACCTGAAAGGTATATAAACACTGACACAGATTAATAAATGGAGACTGCAAAGCGTATCTTCTGCCTGGCTTCAGACATTTATTCACACTCTCTGTTTTTCACTAGAGCTGAACTCCAACAGATGGCACCCCAACAGACAAGACTTTTAGGGCAGGAGAGTGCCCTCTTGTTGAGCTCAACAATTAAGGTAAGAGAGGAAAGCAATTTACATGAGAAGATAAAATAAGAAAGAGGTGATCACCAAAAGTAATTTATCACTAGAAGTAATCTATCATGATTGACACAAGAAGTAAAATATAAGATAAAAATATAAATTATGAGATATTAGATGTCAGATAAAAATATGAGGTATAGAGTATAAGATATCAGATACAAGATACCAGATATCATATAAGATAAAAAAATAAAAAATATAAGATATAAAAATATAAAATATAAGATGAAATTTATCAGATTGATCCTTGTCTAGCTGATAGTGATATAGTACACATATTGAATTGGAACAGGGCAAAATAAATCAGGTAGCAGGGACAGAGAATATTATCTGAAAGGATTCTCCCAAACTGCTTTGACACCTTAGGAAGAGACTATTTGATATGGAAGGCAGCGGGTTTTTTTTTTTTTTTTATTTTGGTTTGGTTTTTTTGAGGAATACCTAGAGCGGTGTGGGTAAAAATACCGGGAAAAAATTGATAGAGGAACATCTTTACAAAAATCTTTACAAAAATCAGGCAAGGACCTAATGAGACTTTTAATGACTTTGTCAGTTGCTTTAATGGCAATGACAGCCTTCAATCAGCATGGGGAGGCAACTTAAATTTTATTGAAGCAACTTGCCTTTGAAAACGCTAATGCTGATTGTAAAAAAGCATAAGCTGGGGGAAAATTGAAAAATGACCAGTAAAAATGATTCAAAGGTGGCAGAATATTGGGACTTCTACTTTTCAAGCGGCTGCCTTAAATCAGGAAAATTTACTATCTAAACTTTTCAAATTCTCCTAGATGGACAATTGGGTCACAGAAGAAAAAAATGTATTACTCCAAAGGTTACGTTTCATCGCAATTCAGCAGATAAATCTTTGACTTTAAGTCCAAAATGCAAGAAGGGCAGACATTGGGCTTCTGAATATCACTCTCAAAATGATAGGGAAGATAATTTGATAGTGGGGAAACCATTCCCAGGACTAGCTCTGACCCAGTCCAACAATGGGCATTTTTCCTTATTTCTTTTTCAAGCTGTGCCTGCAGATAAAATACCTTAAATCCTGCTTATTGACAGTACAAGATTTAATGCATGCTACCCTGAGAAGTGCCAGCCTTGATTTATCCCTCTCAGTGTCACACCGAATTACAGATAATATAGAATATATATTTTTCCTCATTGGAGACCCAGTCAAATCCACTTCCTTCTGGTATGCTAGATCTCATTTTAGAATGCATTTCACAGTCATTGCTAAGGTTTAAGGGTCTGTCTGTGGTAGTAGATTCTGATTTGGGGAGAAAATATGTATTCTTTGCTGTACCACTCCTCACTGTGATATTTTCTTCTTTTTTTATTAAAGCTTTTTATTTACAAAAACATATGCATGAGTAATTTTTCAACATTGACCCTTGCAAAACCTTCTGTTTCAAATTTTGCCCTCTTTCTCCCCATTCTCTCCCCTAAATGGCAGGTAATCTAATACATGTTAAATATAAATATATTAAAATATATGTTAAATCCAATATATATATATATGTGTGTGTGTGTGTGTGTGTGTGTGTGTACATATTTATACAGTTATCTTGCTGCACAAGAAAAATTGGATCAAGAAGAAAAAAATGAGAAAAAAAAAACCAAAATGCAAGCAAATAACAAGAGAAAGAATGGAAATTCTATGTTGTGGTCCACATTCAGTTTCACAGACCTCTCCCTGGGTGTATATGGCTTTCTTCATCACTGAACAATTGGAACTGGTTTGAATCACCTCATTGTTGAAGATAACCATGTCCATCAGAATTGATCATCATATAGTCTTGTTATTGCCGTGTAGTGTTTTAGTTCTGCTCATTTCACTTAGCATCAGTTCATGCAAGTCTCTCCAGACCTCTTTGAAATCATCCTGCTGGTCATTTCTTACAGAACAATAATATTCCATAGCATTCATATACCATAATTTATTCAGCCATTCTCCACCTGATGGGCATCCATTCAGTTTCCAGTTTCTTGCCACTACAAAAAGGGCTGCTGAAAACATTTTTGCACATGTGGGTCCCTTTCCCACTTTTAAGATCTCTTTGGGATATAGGCCCAGTAGAAACTGCTGGGTCAAAGAGTATGCAGAGTTTGATAACTTTTTGAGCATAGTTCCAAATTGCTCTCCAGAATGGTTGGATCCGTTCACAGTTCCACCAACAATGTATCAGTGTCTCACTTTTCTAACATCTCCTCCAGCATTTGTCATTATCTTTTCCTGTCATCTTAGCCAATCTCAGAGGTGTGTACTGATATCTCAGAATTGTCTTAATTTGCATTTCTCTGATCAATAATGATTTAGAGCACCTTTTCATATGACTACAAATGGTTTTAATTTCTTCATTTGAAAATTGCCTGTTCGTATCCTTTGACCATTTACGTGATATTTTGTTTTTAAAAAGGGGGAGAGGATAGAACAGTTATTAATAATACCTTACAAAAATTAGGAAAACATAAAAATAAATTAAATTTTTAAAAAATCAAAATTCGGGTGGTGAAGATTTTGGAAATACAGGAAAAGAAGTATTCTGGATGCATTCTATCACTGATTCTAGGCCAATTTTAAAATAGAAATTAGAAGGGATAATTTAGTTATTATAAATGATTATCAAAAATTGTTGAGAGAAATTAATCAGATAAAACTGTATTTGAAATGGAAAACACATGAGTTGACAAAGTTATTCAAAATTTTAAGAGGAGGTTCTAACCCTAACTCAAAAAGAAATCTGAGGATCAGCTATAAGTGGTAGATGGTATTTACAGATGTTTCTAATAAACAATCAGCTTCTTTATATATATATATTTCACCTACTACTAAATATGTTTTTAACACCCTGTTTGAATATACACAGCAGAATGAGTTATATGCAATTATTACTGCACTGTATACTGCTTAAGAACCTCTTAATATTTTTTCAGGTAGCAAATTTGCGATTTATGAAACAGCCCCAGCCCTGGACATCTTGCTGGTTAAAATGAGATTCCTTTAATAATAATTATTTCTATTGCTTAAGAGAATGGTTTATGCTTGCACAATTTTAATAACTGAATAGTTGTTTTTATTTTTCAAGTTTATGGCTTTTGGCAAAGTTGAAACAGTCTTCTTCCATGTCATTTTTGTCTGTGTCTGTGTCTTTGTTTCTGTGCAGAATGTCTGCGTTATATTTGTTCTGGGAGCTAGTTAAAAGGCAACCAGTGAAAACAAGCAAACAAACAAACAAAAAAACCCTCTATGCTGTAGTTATAATGCTGGGAAATTTTCTTTAAAAGCCCAAGTTTTTTTGTGGATTTTAACTCTGGCCAAGCTGGGGGCTACACAAAAAAATCAACTGATTAAAATGGAAAAAAAAATCTTTATAGATTCTCAAAAAGTTTTAAGATCAAAACACCTTAGCAAATCCTCAAAAATTTGAAATCAATGATTAAAATGATTAAGTTTGGCAATTAGTCATTTTAAGATTGCAAGAAAATTCCTGAAATATTGGGAATAATTCCAGAAATTTACCCCATTCTGAAAGAAAAGAACAGGAAAAATAGCAACATCTCAACATTAGCATTGTATGTTGGTCACATCTAAAAACCCATCAAGTTCCCAATTATGGTAAATAGCAACTTTTTGCTAACCCTTCTTTGATTTCTATCTTGTCTGGAAACTCCTTCTACTCCATTGAGATTAAGGGTGGGACCTCCTAAGAATTGCTAACAAGATTGAGATAGCCCGAATCTCTCTATTCAGTAACCCCTTTCATCTCAGATCAGATTAAAACTCAAATTCCGCCTCATTTGTAGAAATAGGGGGAGCAGCCTGTGGGGACCCCACATAATCTTGCCGAAACACCTCTCCAACCTAAATTGGGGGAATGGGTGGAGCAGGGGTCAGGCTCCATGGTCAGCATCCTCTGAGCCCCAGCACCTGAAACTACCATCAAACTGGCACTAGTCACCCCAGCCTTCAGCAGGTTCTGTCCAGCTACTGCTTGAGAAGAATTTGGGTGCCCCTGGCAGCACCTAGTATGGCAGTGTGAAGTGAAAAAGCCCCTCAGCCTCTGTTTTTGGGAAACCCACTATTCTCTTTTTAGCAAAGTAATTTATGGCAAATTATTTTATGTCTGCCCAGTTTTCTGAGTTGTGAAGATAACTAATAATGCTTCTTGTTGTGAAAATCAGAAGAGCTTAGTGAAAAGCAAATGCTATATTAATGTCAACTGCTTTATTGGAGAAAATTGCTTCATAATTGATAACTTTATGGGTTTTTAGTTGTGACCAACATACAATGCCAATGTTGAGATAAAGAATTTTGGGGCATGTATAAATTAAATTAAGCAAATTCAACTAAATTAAGGCCTCACTAGGCCTAGAAGGATAGTGAATAGAATCTTTCTCCTTCTTCCTTCCCTCCTTGGGGGATTGGAAGAAGGGCTAAGAGGGAAAGAAAGAAAATAAACATAATTCAGTGAAAATTGTTATTTGAGATATGATAGTAAAAACAGTTTTTCCAAGTCCATTAAAGAGATATCTAAATTGTAATCTATTTCACTAAATTTAGGAAAACAGAAAAGCAGTTCACTGATACTTAAAAAACTGTCCAAAAGAAAAAAAAAAACAGTCTGTTTTTGCGTTATCTAAAGTCAGGCTTCTCAGGGCCCATTCATAAAAAAAAAAAAAAAAAAAAAAAATTTACGGTCTTAATTTTTTTTTGGCTCACCAAAGAGAAATGATGTGTGTGAATTGGAAGATATTCATATGGCAATTCAGTTTATCTGCAACATTTAATTGAAATTTAGGAAATCTCATGAACTAAAGTTAAATAAAATTTAAAATCTGTTCTATTTCAATAAAAAAGATAATAATTTTTGTCTTTCTCCCTAAAACAAAAAGGGAAATTGTTTATGGGAATGGAAATCTTCCCTGAAATAAAATTGCTTCATAATTGATAACTTTATGGATTTTTAGTTGTGACCAACATACAATGCCAATGTTGAGATGAGGAATTTTGGGGCATGTATAAATTAAATTAAGCAAATTCAACTAAATTAAGGCTTCACCAGGCCTAGGAAGATAACAGTTCGGACAGAGTAGATTTGTCAACTAAAAAAAGGTGGAAAGTTTATCTAGCTTTGCTAATGCTGTTTTATATTATTTTGTAAATATAATTTAAGGAATTAGGTATTTTTTACTGTCCATAGAAAATTAAAAGGAAATTATAACTAAGACTATTTGACTATTACTTAAGAAAAATGTAAAATTGTTAACTATTTGGAGCTACTGTCTTCAGGTTAAACCTAAATCTGATAATTACTGTACATGGAACATGAAGGGGAGGAGGTGAGGGCCTTCATACTTCAACTTCAAGTCTGAAGATATCAAAAAGCATAGCCCATAAAAACACTAAAAATGGTTGGGGTGGGCTGTTGCCCACAAGCTCAACTCTGTCAACTCACCTTAATTTGGAAGTTTGCCAGTTTTCTTAACCTTCAGGATAAACAAGGTTAACAGCCCTGAAAGATGAGCCTGTTTAGGAGGGGGAGGAGGTGAGGGCCTTCATACTTCAACTTCAAGTCTTAATATATGTATCTATATATATATATATATATATATAATACAGAAAGTATCTACTAAAAATCTATAAGCTTGTTTAATGATTAATCCTTTGCACCAGGATGAGTTTTAACATACAAAACAAATTAAACAATCTCCTGTGTGTCTACATTTTGGTAAACTTTAAAAAAAATTTATCTAGCTCTAAGCTGTGATTAGTAGAATTTTCTATTAGAGATAAAATACTATGATTGATATTTTTTTGAGTTTTGAATTTGACTGCCTGATCATTGTCAGTAATCCATCACTTGAAATTATTATCATAAGCTACTCAGAAAAAATGTGACCCTGAACAGATTGGCGTCTGTATCTGGACAAGAGCTGGGAGCTTCTGTTCAAGGTGAGAGCCTTCTGACTCAGTTTCCCAGTTCTGTTTCTTTGTTTCCTACCTGGTCATTCCTGAGTCTGATAAGGCACAACTATTATAAATGGATACCAAACTAAACTAAGGAAGCTTTATTTTGTCATGTGTATGCTCCCAGGCTGAGGCCTGAAGAACCAGTTCTGATGGTATTATTACAAAATACTTTCTGTATTTTGTATTGGTCAGTTACAGCTGCATCAGCCAGCTTCAAGGAACTGAATCAACCATTGGATATTTCAATCAGTTCTGGGCTTACCACCCCCCTCCATAAAAAGCTGGGACCCTGCAGGTGACTTAAGCTCTATACCCATTCTCAGCAGGAAGTAGTTTCAGAAGATGAGATCATCACCCCTGGTCCCAGAGGACTTTGGGCCCCATTGGTTTGGGGAGGAACTGGAACTGATTGGTGAATTAGACCCCACATTATTCAGTGTCTGGATGGGTCTCCTGTTGCAATGTATTTGGGACTTAGGATGGCCCAAATTTTTACATCTCAGATTTGGGATTCTACAGTGTTTCAGGCCCTTCAGTAATATACTGTACAGCATGTTTAAAAATATCCACAGATGTTTCTAACTATAGATACTGTTTTAAGGGATGGCCCTAGAACCTAAATCATGAATGTGCTCGGAGGATATATTGTAAAATGTTACAATTGTGTTTTATTCCGATGTCTTACTTCTATTCAAATGTCTTCTAATTCACTACCCATGGTTCTTATTATTGAACACCCATCCTATGTGTTGATGCCTACCAATATTAATCACTATTGGTACAGGACAGCAAGTGAACAGGTTTGAGATAACATCAAAGGAAAATTAGAAAACAAAAGTAGGAAAAGGAGAATTGTTGGATTTCTCATTGCTGGAGTTTTAGCAACTGTAGCAATTATTACATTGTTGAGGAGTGAGGATACCCTAACAGTGATGGGGATCCCCAAGCCAGTGTCACAGGCTTTGCAAAAGAATTTGAGGTCCCCATCTCCAAGTAAGGTTTTTGGCAAAATGGGTTTATTTCACTGAGAAACTATTTCTCCCAGTGGACTAGTTCCTAATTAGGAAGATAATGAAGTTTTGGATACAGAGTCTTGTTTTTTATTTAGCCTTCTATGGTTTGAGGCTAGAGAGCAATTAGGGCCTAATTTCCAAATCAATAAGGGTGGTGATTGTTTCTCAGACCAAAGTGATTCTTAGATCAATTGGAGGTGGGAGTTTCCCATGGGAACTAGGTTGGGAGATTCAGGTGGGTGGGGATCATTTTTAGTAATTTCCCCAGGCCA
The DNA here is from genome assembly GCA_023553655.1 of Myrmecobius fasciatus. Taxonomy (NCBI): domain Eukaryota; kingdom Metazoa; phylum Chordata; class Mammalia; order Dasyuromorphia; family Myrmecobiidae; genus Myrmecobius; species Myrmecobius fasciatus. The sequence continues at coordinate 183,023 of JAJPUD010003875.1, forward strand.
GATAACCCACCCTCCACAAAAATCAGGGGGACACCGAGTCCTATTACATCAACATCACTTGCTATTTCAGCTTCAGCTCCTAACAGAATCTATTCAGACTGCCCAATTCACAAATCAGTTAGCAAAAAAAAAAAAATGTATCATAAGCTCTTAAAGAACAAATTAATATAGATGATGAATTAAAACAAGGACCAAAGTTAATGGAGCAATCATTAATGTGATTAGGGGACCATGTAAACAATTTGGAAACTCGATCATAACTAACTTGTGATTATAAATTCACTCATGTATATATAACTCTATAGATGGGATAATGATACTACCAATGTGACATGGCTTCAAATAAGGAACAGAATAAATGGAGCTCTCTGTAATTCCAATCTCACTTGGGATTTTTCTGAATTGGCTGCCTTGGCAGAAAACATAGCAAAAATTAGTGTCCTTGGAATTGATGCTGATAGCATAGCAGACTATATTTGAGGGGTTAAAAAAGATAAATCCTCTAAATAATCTGACTTCTATGCTTTTACATTTTGTTCCTCTTGCATGTTTTATTCTTATACTCATTGGCTTAGTCCTTTGTGTTTTCTGATGTCTTAAAAAGGGGGGAGATGTAGAGGACCAGTAAGTCTATGAACAGTGGGAGTCTGGTCCAGGTGTTGCTCTCTGTTAGGACGAGCCCATATTGGCTCACTGTCTGGTCTAACAATCTTTGAAAGACAAATTTAGGAGAATGCATGCAACAGGAACAAGGAATATAGCTAAAATTTTACCTATTTACCCCTTAACAATGAACTGGGGACATAATTGAAGTAAATACATTGGTGTGATAATTTCTGCCATTCAGTGCTCTGTTTTGACAAGTACTTTGATATTGATAAAACTTCACAAGTATTTACAGTTCTGTTGATGTTGAGGAACATCAAATCTAGGCTATTTACAATTCTGTGTTGATAAGTATCTTGGTGTTGATGGTTAAGGTGGATACTGAAATGTCAAAGTATGGATTGTGCATTAACCTTGGAAGGTATATGATGTCACCTGAAGGTAGCTAGTAATATTTGTAACACTAACCTGAAAGATAAATAATCACTGACACTCAGCTTAATAAATGGAGACTGCAAAGCATATCTTCTGCCTGGCCTTGGATATTCATTCACACTCTCAGTTATTCACTGGAGCTGGACTCCAACACCACACGCATACTATTACTGGGTCTGCTTCACTCTGCATTAAATTTTTACATGCTTCTCTATCACATGCATCATTTCTTATAGCACAGTAATATTTCATTACACCCACATAGCCAATTTGTTTAGCCACTCTGAAATTGATGGGCATCAACATTTTCCAGTTCTTAGTTATCACAAAAAGTGCTGTTATAAATAATTTGGTGTATATGGAAACTTTTCTTATTGGTGGCTTCCTTGAGGTATTAGCCCAATAAGTTATTTTAGTCACTTTATTTGCATAATTCCAAATTGCTTTCCAAAAAGGTTGTGCCATTTCACAGCTCCACTAACAATGTATTAGTGTGCTTATTCCAACAATCACTATTGCCATTTTTTGGGGGGTCATTTTTACCAATTTGTAAGATATGAAGTGAAACTTAATTTTCTTTCAATTTTTATTTCATATGGTTGTAAATACATTGCAGTTCTTTGAAGAATTGTTTGTTTATATCTTTCAACCATTTATCTATTGAGGAATGACTATTCTCTCTCTCTCTTTCTCTCTCTGTACATATACATACACATACATACATGTGTATATGTACTTATTTATCTATCTTGAATACTAAACCTTTCTCAGGGAAATTTGATACAAATATTTTTTCCCATTTGACTAGTTCCCTTCTTATTTCAGAGGCATTAATTTTATCTATGCAGAAGGTTTTCAGTTTCTTGTAATCAAAGTTATCCATTTTATCTTTTGTAATTGTTTCAAGATCTAACTTCTACCCATTGCTGTGGAAGGTATGATCTGTTTTACTTCTAATTTTTTTATAGTATGATCTTTAATATCATGGTTTGATACATTTATTGTGGAATATGATATGAGTAAGATATTGGTATAAGCTTAATTTCTACCAGAATGTTTTCCAGTTCTTCCAGCAGTTTTTATCAAATAAGGAGGTTTTTTCCCCCTAAGCAATTTATGCTTCAACTTTACACTGGACTATTTAATTCTATTGCCATTCTTCTTTGTCAATGTGTTCCACTGAACTATTTTTTAACCAATACCAGATGATTTTTTTAAAAAATTTTTGCTAAGGCAATTGGGGTTAAGTGACTTGCCCAGGGTCACACAGCTAGGTAATGTTAAGTGTCTGAGACCAGATTTGAATTCAGGTCCTCCTGACTTCAGGGCTGGTGCTCTATCCACTTCACCACCTAGCTGCCCCTGTTTTTTATTTCTTTAAACAGCATGTTGTAATAATCTATACAAGACTTTTGTATGCTTTGGTAGATCAGTCCTCCCATGTTGTAGGCCTTTTGTAGTTATTTGAAATGGGATTCCCATCTCTATCATTGTTTCTTGTATTTTGCTTTTATTATAAAGCAATACTGTTGATTTTTGAGAATTTATTTTGTAGCCTGCAATTTTGCTGAAGCTGTCAATTGTATCAAATGACTAATTGACCTTTGCTGATTCCTTAGAATTTTCCATGTAGATCATCATAACATCAGCAAACAGGACACATTTTATCTCCTTTTTATTTATATGTTTTTAACTTCTTCCTCTTGTCTTAATGCTGTTGCTACCATTTCCAGAACTATGTCTAATAATAGTGGGGAGAATAGGTATCCTTGTTTCACTTTCACATTTATTGGAAAAGATTTCAATTGCATACAAAGTTTGGTTTTAGTTTTAGATGCTTTTTGTGATATTAAAAAAGGCCCTTCCATGCTTATACTTGGAAAGGTTTTTAGAATTTAAAAAATCGTACTTTGTAAAAGGCTTTTTCTGTTTCTATTGAGATGATTTTGTGGCTTTGAATATTTTGGTCTTAATATGATTAATTATGTTTACTATTTTCCTCAGGTTAAACTATCTTTGCCTCCCTAGTATAGCTTCTCCTTGGTCACAATAAATAATTTCTTGGATAAATTGCTGAAGTTTGTTTCACAAGATTTTGCTTAAAATTTTTTGTGTCAATGGGCATTAATAATATTAATATATAGTTTTCTTTCTGTGTTTTATCTTTCCCTTGTTTAGGTACCAGTATTATATTTGTCTTATAAAAATTCTCATAAGGTGCTTTCTTTCTCAGATTTTGAAAATAATTTGGAAAATATAGCTACTAAATATATATTTTTTAAGTTTAATATAATTCTCCTGTGAATCCATTAGCCCCAGAAGGTTTTTTTTTCATTAACAATTTCTTTACAGCTAGATTTATTTCCTTTTCTGAATTTGGGTTATTTACGATCTCTCTCTGATCTTCTAATAGTTTAGATATTTTGTATTTTTGAATGCATTTCTCTATTGCTTTTGTGCTCCCAGTTTTTTTTTAGCATTTAACTGTGTATAATATTCTGATTATTATTTTTATTCTGGTTTTGCTGTGACTTCACATTATTCATTACCTATTTGATTGATCTCATTTTCTGCCTTCTTTTTTTTAAAAAATCAGATTAGCTAAAAGTTTATCAATTTTATTAGTCTCTTTAAAGAACCAGGTTTTAATTTTGTCTTTATTATTCTAATTTTTAATATTTCCTCTTTTATACATGTTTTAAGTTTGTCTATTTATTGACTTCCTAATTTTTTAAGTGCATAGTCAGTCCATTGGTCCTCTTTGTTCTATTTTGTTAATTTGTGTTTGTGAGATTCAAAGGTTCTGATAAAGGCCTCATTTCTAAAATATATAGAGAATTGACTCAAATATATAAGAATTCAAGGCATTCTCCAGTTGATAAATGGTCAAAAGATATGAACAGACAATTTTCAGATGAAGAAATTGAAACTATTTCTAGTCACATAAAAAGGTGCTCCAAATCACTATTGATCAGAGAAATGCAAATAAAGACAACTCTGAGATATCACTACGCACCTGTCAGATTGGCAAAGATGACAGGAAAAGATAATGACAAATGTTGGAGAGGATGTGGGAAAACTGGGACACTAATACATTGTTGGTGAAACTGTGAACGGATCCAAACATTCTGGAGAGCAATCTAGAACTATGCTCAGAATTATCAAACTGTGCATACCCTTTGACCCAGCAGTGTGTGTATTGGGCCTATATCCCAAAAAGATCTTAAAGGAAGGAAAGGGATCCACATGTGCAAAAATGTTTGTGGCAGCCCTTTTTGTAGTGGCAAGAAACTGGAAACTGAATGGATCCCCATCAGAGGGAGAATGGCTGAATAAAGTATGGCATATGGATGTCATGGAATATTGTTCTGTAAGAAACGACCAGCAGGACGATTTCAGAGAGGCCTGGAGAGACCTACATGAACTGATGATGCTAAGTGAAATGAGCAGAACCAGGAGATCATCATACACAACAACAAGACTATACAATGATCAATTCTGATGGACATGGTTCTTTTCAACAATAGGGTGATTCAAACCAGTTCCTATTGTTCAGGGATGAAGATAGTCATATACATCCAGAGAGAGGCCTGTGGGAACTGAATGTGAACCACAACACAGCATTTTAATGCTTTCTCTAAATATTTGCTTGTATTTTTTTTTCTTCTTAGGTTGTTTTTTTTCTCTTTCTAGATATGATTTTTCTTGTGCAGTAAGATAACTGTATAGATATGTATACATATATTGGATTTGTCATATAATTTAACATATTTAACATGTATTAGACTATCTGTCATCGAGGGGTGGAGGGGGGGAAAGGGGAAAAATTTGAAACAAAAAAAATTTGCAAAGGTCAATGTAGAAAAATCACTCATATGTTCTGTAAATAAAAAGCTTTAATTAAAAAAAAGTTGTATTTGGAAGATATCATTTTTACTCTGAACACTGCTTTAGCCTCCCAGAATTTTAGTCGCTGTTTCATTATTTTCATTTTCCTATGATTTGTTCTTTGATTCACTCATTATTTAGAATTTTATAAAGTCTATCTTTTATTTTTTGTCCTCAAGCCAATTATTATTTTTATTGTATTATGGTCTGTAAAGGATGTATTAATTGCTTCTGACTTTTTACATTTGTTTGCAAGATTTCTGTGCCCTTATACATGGCCAATTTTTGTAAAAAGTTGCCTATCACTATCGTGTACTACATATGTCTTCTTGTAGCTCAAAGAGTATCTTCTTTATGAATTCTGGTGCTAAGGCATTTGGAATATATAAGGTTATTGCTGATATTGATTTGTTGTCTATAATTTCTTTTCAGTATAATATAATTTCCTTATTTATCCCTTTTTATTTTTTGAATGTTTGTTTGTTTTGCTTTGTCTCATAGAATGATTATTATAACTTCTGCTTTTTTAGATTCACTTGATGCATAGTAAATTCCCCTCCCCCATCCCCTCAGTTTTACTTTGGGTATTTCTTTTAAATTATGCATCTTGTAAGCATCAGACTATAAAGTTTTGTTTTCTTATCCAATCATTCATTCTTTTTTATTTTTCAGATACATTTATTCCCATTTAAAATTCTGTAAGATAGGTTTGTTTTTCTCTGTCTCTAATATTTTTATCCAATGTCTAATATTTTTCCCTCTTCTGCTCTAACCCCAGTACTATGTTCCTTCAGTTACTTTACCTTAATCTTTTAAAGGTGATCTTATTCTCACTGACTCTCCTCTCCTCATCCCAGATCATCTCCTTATTTGTGTTACCTCATATCCTTTGAAGTTTAGGTTCTTAGTTCATTTTTTTTCCTCCTGCTTTTATCTGGTTATATAATTCTTGCCACTTAAAAAAAATCTCAGTCAAATAGGTTCTCTCTTCCTCTCCTCCCCTTCATGTAGTCCTGTTAATTAGTTTTTAAAATTTCATTTTTTTGTGTTTCTTTCCAAAAAGGATTTCTCTTACTCTCATCATCCATCTTCTCTTTCTGTCTAGTCTGGTCTAGTCTAGACTATTCTGTGATTGATGGCTTCTTTAATTATCTGGTTTCTCTCTTTTCTCTGTATTCTTCATGCAGTCAAAACTCTTAAGGTATCCATTCCAGTTTCTTCCCTTTAGGCAGTTTCTGCCACTTCCTCATAAAGTTTATTCTTATAGATTCCCCTTTTCCCTTCTGTCTCACTCCCATAGCAATGCTGATTACTGCAGGTGTACACTGCTCTGGCAGGGGCTCTACCCCATCAAGTCCCTGATTATGCAGCCCAATACTGATCTATACCTTCTTTGGTTACTTTTTTTTTCTCCTCCCTAGGTCCAACCTCTCCCAACTAATCCCAAAAGATTAGTTGCCCCAAGGAGTTCCATGTCCCAGAGTAGGATAAGTAGACTTTTCAAGCATCAAATCCCCCCTCCCCACCCAGTGCAAAGGTCTTTGTCTCCCTTTATAAACCATCTCTTTTGACCCATTGGAGAATTTATCAATGGAACCCCTCTCCCCTCTCCAAAAATTAAGCCTCTCCTTCCTTTTCCTTCTTTTTCAGTTTTTCCCCTCTCCTCCTCAATCACTACCCAGAAAGCTTTTCTTCTTCTGAGACCACAGGGGTCCCCCTCCCCTCATTACTATCTTTTGATTTGACCCCAAGACATTCAACATTCTTCTCTATACTCTTGCATTCCTCCACTGTCTTTATGAACTCTCCCATGTTGTCTCACAAAAACCCCCAAAAACCAAAAACCAAAAAAAAAAAAAAAAAAAAAAAACCAAACCCACAACAAAAACAGACATTGATTCATCTATGGTCTACACGTCACCAAGTTCTGCTCATAATGTTCCAGGCCCACTTCTTTACTGTTCCATCCATACTCTAGCTCCTTGTAACCATTTAGAAAGAATTCGTTTGTTGGTCATTTTATTAGTTTTGCATTTATTCACTTCTGCATTTCTGTTGTTTGGGCCATTCTTCTGAACAATCTCTTTGGTTCTGGTTTTCTTTCCAAAAATCTTTCAAATCTTTATTACTGGAGTCCATCATTTTTTTCATGGTTGGTTAAGCTCAGATTTATAGGGGAGGTCACTCTGGACTGCATCCTATTGTTCTTAGGAATACATTATTCTATTACCTCCTACATTTTATGTAAGTACAGAATAGTTTTATATTATTCAAATTTCCTTTCCTTCTTATTTGAAAATCTTTATCCTGATCGCTTGCAGAACTTGTTTCTGAATTGAATTTCATTTTTTTAAAGTAGCTCACCTTCCTCCTACATTGGTCAATCCTCTACTTACTAGTCCAGTGACTTTTGGGTGGTCAGAACTGGCCCCAGCTGGTCAAACATTTTTACAAGTTTCTCTCATAAAGATCCTGTTTCTCAAATATGTAGGGAGCTGAGGCAAATTTATAAAAATAAAAGCTCATCCTCCAGCTGGTAAATGATCAAAGGATATGAACAGGCAGTTTTCAAAAGAAGAAATTAAAGTGGATCTACAAGAAAAAAACCTGAGAAGGAAAACAAAATGCAAGCAAACATCAACAGAGAGTGTGAAAATGCTATGTTGTGGTTCACACTCAGATCCCACAGGCTGCTCCCTGGGTGTATATGACTTTCTTCATTACTGAACAATTGGAACTGGTTTGAAACTCAATATTCATTTTTGTAAGATTTTGAGCATCAGATTTTTCTCCCTTCTTTCCCACCCCTCTCCCCAAGTTAGCAAGCAATCTTATATAGATTATACATGTACAGTCATGTTAAACATATTTCCATATTAGTCATGTTGCAAAAAAAGAATCAGAACAAAAGGGAAAAACCATGAGAAAAAAAAGGAAACTAACGACAAAAATGGTGAAAATTGCATGCTTTGATCTGCATTCAGTCTCCATAATTCTCTCTCTGGGTGCAGAGATGGATGCATTTTCTACCCCAAGTCTATTGGAATTGTCTTGGAACACTATATTGCTGAGAAGAACTAGGTCTGTTGTAGCTGATCAGCCCACAGCCTTGCTGTTACAGTGTATAATGTTCTCCTGGTTCTGCTCACTTTATTCATCATTAGTTCATATAAGTCTTTCTAGTCCACCCAGTCATAATTTCTTATAGAATAATAATATTCCATTACATTCATATACTACTTGTTCAGCCATTCCCCAACTGATAGGCATCCACTCAATTTCCTGATTTTTGTCATCACAAAAAATATTTTTATACACGGGGCTTATCTCTTTGGGATACCTAGTAATGGTATTGCTGGATCAACATCCTCTCTAATACATATCATTTTCTTTTTCTGTCATCTTAGCCAATCTGATAGGTGGTAGTACTTTAGAGTTGTTTTAATCAGCATTTTTCTAATCAATATGATTTAGAACTTTTTTCATTTGATTATAGATGGCTTTAATTTCTTTATCTGAAAACTGCTTGTTCATATCCTTTTATTGCTTATCAACTGGGGAATGTCAAAGTCATTATTGATTAGAGAAATATAAATTAAAACAACTTTGAGGTACCACCTAGTATAAATGACAAATATTGAAGGAAAAATAGGGACACTAATGCACTGGTGGTGGATTTGTGCATTAGTTCAACTATTCTGGAGAACAATTTGGAACTATGCCCAAAGGGCTATTAAAAAACTGCATACTCTTTGATTCAGCAATCCTACAACTAGGTAGATATCCCAAAAAGGAATCAAAGAAAGAAGATCAATATGTATAAAAATATTTATAGTAGCTCTTTTTATAATGGCAAAGAATTGAAAATTGAGGAAATGCCCATCTACTGGGGGCTGAACAAGTTACAGTATATGATTATGTTGAATACTATTGTGTTGTAAGAAATAATAAGCAGTATGACTTCAGAAAAAACTACCTACAAAGTTAATGGTACAAAACAAAATGATACAAAGTGAAATCAGAAGAACTGGGAGATTATTGCAAACACTAAAAGCAGTATTGTTAAAAGACTAAGGTATTCTGATCAATACAATAAGCCAAGACAATTCTGAAAGACTCTTTTTTTCCCCTGAGGCATTTGGGGTTAAGTGACTTGCCCAGAGTCACACAGTTAGGAAGTGTTAAGTGTCTGAGACCAGATTTGAACTCAGGTCCTCCTGACTTCAGAACCAATGCTCTATCCATTGCACCATCTAGCTGCCCCTTGAAAGACTCTTAATAAAAAAAAATGCTATTCAACTCCAGAGAGAGAACTGAAATATACTTTTATCACTTTATTTTTCCTTGCTTTTTTTTTAACAACATGGTTAATGTGGAAGTATATGTTTTGCACAATTTAACATGTATAATTAATATCACGTTGCTTGCCTTCTCAATAAATGGGGAAGGGCTGGTGAGAAGGAGAGAATTTGAAACTTAGGATTTTAAAAAATGAATGTTAAAAATAAATAAATACATTTTAATTCTTATTTTTAAAGTGTTGTTTTCTTCACTTACCTTTTTTTAGCTCCTTTTGTAACTGGCCAATTGAATTTTTGTTCATTGCACTCTTTTTCCACTTCACTAATTTTATTTTTCAGTGCATTGTTGTCTATTTCCAATTGACCAATTTTGTTTTTCAATAAATTGGTGTCTTTTTCATATCTCTTTTGCAGGGCATTATATCCTTCTTGTAGGGCATTAAATCCTTCTTGCACTAATCTCAGTTTATTTTCCCATTTATTATCCATCTCTCTTGAAATTCTTTATGCAATCTTCCAGGAAGGCCTTTTGAAAAGGAGACCACTGATGTTCCTTGATGGCTTCCTCTGGAGTTGTTTTGCCCATAGGAACCTCAGGATCTGGGGTCTGCCCTTCTTTCTCTCAATAAAAGCAGTCTAAGGTGAGAGCTCTCTTCTGCTTCTTACTCATTTTTTAGACAGCATGGGGGTCTGTTTAAGGCTAGAGAAGCAGCCAGCCGGTTGTCATAGTTTACCCTGGGGCAATTTCCACTAATTAAGTTCTGGTGCTTGCCCAGTTTACTCCTTATAAAAGGCAAATCTGCCAGAACACCTGCCCCCAATCAAGGCAGAGTGTCCTGAGTGCCTCAAACACTCCCCAGGTGTTTGGAGTTTGGAGTTTCTGCCACGCTGAGTTGAGTCCCCCCACCCCCACCCCAGTTCTCTGCCCTCAGTTCCGGATTGCACCGAGCATATCCCGCTGCCTGACTGAAACAGACCTGATATGAAGTTCTTCAGAGGTAATTGCAAGCAGTGTCCAAATATTTTTGGATTCATTGACTTAAAGATCAGTTCAGAGGCTTATTTTATTGTTGATTTGAGAGAAGGGCAGAGGAGGAAACAGAGAGTCAGCGTCTTCACTCAACCATCTTGGCTGCACCCCCCAATAAATACATTTTAAAAGAAATAGAAAAGAAAGGAAATAGAGGCAAAAAGAGTAAGTTACTTTAACTCCCTGATTGTATGATATGATTTTGAATGTAATTTTAATTATAAATGTTTTACAGTTTGCTCATTTGAAAAATTAAAAGACTGACCTAAGTTTGATTCTATGTCTTTAAAAAAAGCATTATATTTCATGATAACCTATCATAGCTATGTATTTATTTGTCACAACAATGTATACATCAAATCTATGTACTTTTCAATGACCAAGGTTTGTTTGGAAAAAAAAAAAAAAGATCTATTGCTCTGCTGTTTTATAAGTAGATTAAATGGTTCTCTATTGGTTTGATCTGAGGAGACACATATACATAGAGAGAGTTTACATATACATAGAGTTTACATACACATATATGTATATCAAATACTATAGACACAATTATGCTTATGTTCATATTTAAATATAATATCTAAATTAACTTATGGATTACATATTTATTTATATATTATGTATAGTAAAGTATTAAATAATATATACACATACATATAGAACTCATGTATTCTAAAACATATTTGTTTATGCTAAATATATATGCTAAAATATATACATTGGTTATCTATATGCATTCTGAATATATAGTACATACATATACATATATATAAACATACAAAAACATAAACTAGATGAAGGAAAAGCTACTGAAGATAAACCAAAAAGAAAAATTGAAGGAGATACTGAAAAAGAGCAGCTAATAAATTGTTTCCAATTCCCCCTCCTAAGAAAAAGAAAGAATTGATCCCAGCTGGATGCTATGTTCTTTCTCTCGGGTTTAGTGGAATGCTGGTGCTATGGGCTTTTGCCTCCCATGAAGCTTTTGCTCCTGATGAGTTGCAGGGAGCTGGCCCAAGTAAGCATCTACAGCCTGGCACTGTGCCATCTATGGCATTGGAGAGATGGAAATAAGTATTAAAGATATTAAAAGAGATAAATATTAAAATGGGTCTGCCAGTGAACCTTACTTATGGTAGTGTGGGAAGTGAAGGAAGGGTACTGAGTGTACTCAAGATCAGTGTCAATTCATTTTAAAAAATCTTTTGGTTTTTGGGTGTCCTTGACTATTGAGGCAGCTGATATTGCTTTATCTTTGTCATATAAGATTTCTGTTTTGGAGAACTGTGAGAGGTTATGGGGAATCAGAGGAAATGTCTACTCCTCCATTTTGTTGCTTATGAGATCCAGAAATATTCTATGGTCATTAATCTTTAACCATAGAATATTTCCTGAACAGGAAGGCAAAAGAAAGACTAATCACAACATCATAGTTTTTTTAATATAAAGTAAATGTAGGATTAATCACGCATAGACTTGGGCTATACTTTCCCACCAATGTACACAGAATAGGGAAGAGTGAACATATACTTATAGAAACTTAGTGGGGAGGCACATGAATACTGAAACGCATGCTCTTGGGCTAACTTACAATTTTAGACTGCCATTATTAATGTTCTTGATATCTTTAGGAACAATCTGAACCAAAGTCACTTCTCTACAAGCTGCTCTTCTTCCGATCCTCAAAACTCTCCTGCTAAGGAAATATGCTCATATTCTATCCTTGAGCTGAAGAAGCAGTTTTTAATTCACAGACATCCTTCACAGGGTATTAAGAAAGTGTTGTTCTTGTAGTGACCAAGAGTTCCTGTCTGTAAATCAGAGAATTGAGATACTTCTCAGGTTGACTCTCTGAGCAATGCTGAAAAGCTCACCCAGCTCTTTCCTCAGCAGGATTCTGCTTTGTTCAGTCAGTTCTCAATTAGTCTTTTCACAGCAAAGTAGAAATAAAGTTTCCATTTCTCCTTCTCAAACCAGAAAGGGAGGCAGAGAACAAATAGTAACCTTTGAGAGGCTTCTTCCCTTTCAAGTATTAAGCGGGTTTGAGGTCAGTAAGCTCAAATAGCAGAACTAAGTTCTTTTCTAGTGAGTTTCCCATCTTTTGTCCCAGCACTTTTTCAGCCAACCAGCAAAGAATTCTCTCTCTTTGTTAATATGCTTTCAGTCAGTTCACTTTCTGAGTGACTTTTCCTCTCCACTTCATAGCTGATTTTTTTGCACCACTCTCAATAACTCAAATCTTCTGATGGACAACCTCTTTACTTTATAAGGTAAAAATTCCCCAAATCCATCTTTCTGCCAGGTATGAATTCAATAGTCTTTAGTTAATCTTCCTATAATCTGTAGTGATTGAATGTGCAATTGTGTCATTTATTACTTTTAAGACCAGGAACATAGATGTGAACTAATGGACCATAATGAATTGTAGTCATCATTTTCTCCGTCATTTCTCTGCCTTCAAACAATTCTCAGTATATTCATCTGAGGAGGTAGGTCTTTGTTCAGTCCTCCTAATAAACTACTAATATTCATTTGCAAATGAATTTTTATCAGTTTTCCATACACTAATGTTCCCTTTTTGCTCCTTTCAATAACCTCAAGCTGTTGTCCTCTCTCTCTCATTTTCTCAGCCAGACTCCTTAAAAAAGAAGCATTCTCTTGCTGCTTCTACTATCTTTCTTTTCCTTCAGTCCTCAAACTTTTGCAATCACGCTTCTGACATCACTCACTTGAAACTGCTTATTCCAAAATTATGAATGATCTCTTGGTAGTTTAAATGATGATTTTTTTCTCAATCCTCAACCTTCTTGAGCCATTTGCAACTTTGAATACTATCGACCATAGTCTCTCTCTCAATTTTTTAATTTGCAAGGCAATCAGGGTTAGTTATTTACCTGGGGCCACACAGCTAATGTCAAATGTCTAAGGTTTCATTTGAACTCAGGTCCTCCTGACTTAAAGTTGGCATTCTAACCACTGAGTCACCTAGCTCCCCCTGACCATTCTCTCTTCTGGTATATCCTCTCCTCTGCATTTTCAAGACACCATTTCCTTTTATATATTTTATCTGTGCATATTCCTTAAGGTAAGAACTTAATCCCTCTTCCAGGAATAAATCAATCAATGAATGAAAAAAGCATGTACTAAGTCCAAAACACTGTGTTAAATACCAGAAGTAGAAGGAACAAGATAAGACTATCCCATTTCTTAATGAGAGCTTCTTTCCCTCCCTATACATCCAACCATATGTATACATGTATAGATGCAAACACCATATGCATACATATACACATATGCATAGACACATTCTATAGTTATACGCATACATATATATGAAAAACTTTTTTCTCTTACCCTCCATTCTTATAAAGTTCCCTATTTCTTTCAAGGATACCACTATCTTTTCAGTATATTGGGTTCCCAAGCTTAACATAATCCTTGACTCCTTATTTTCCCTCACATCAGATACCCAGTCAGTTGCCAAGTCTTGTCATTTGTAGCTCTACTAAAACTCTTATAATTAACCCCTTCCCTCCATTTACATGTCTATCACTTTGGCTAAGATCTCCATCACCTTCTACCTGGTCTCCCCATCTCAAGTCTCTTCCTACTCCAATCTATTGTACACATTGCTGCCAGTCATTTTCCTTATGTGTAGAGTTGACTGTGTGTGGCTCTTCTACTCCAACAACTCCAGTGGCTTCTTCCTTTTGTCTCTTGAATCAAAGTAAAATCTATTTAGCTTATAAAAGCCCTTCCCAACCTGGTCCTAAGCTGTCTTTCCAGTTTCATTGTATACTTCTCTTCCTCCTCCTGGACTATGAGATTCAGTCAAACTGACCTTCTCTGTTCCTCACATTTGAGACGCCATCTCCCATCTTCATGTCTTGTATGCAGAATGCTTTCCCTCCTCACTTTTGCCTCTTAGAATCCCTCTCTTCCTTTAAGAACTTTTTCTGATTTCCTCACTGCAGGTTTCTCCCCTCCTTCCCTTGTCTTTCTTCTGTAGATCCTTACTTAGATATGTTGTCTTCCCATTAAAATGTATAAAAGCTTCATCTAGTCTTTCAGAATTTAGGTCCTTCCTACTTTCCAGTCTTTTTTATTCCCTATTTTTCTCTCCCTCTTACTCTATAATCTGGTGACATGATGTTCTTATTCTTGATGTTTCTTATTCACCACACTCCATTTCCCATTTCCATAAATTTTCTCTGTCCAGCTCCCATTCTCTCCTTCCTCAATCTCACTTCCTGGCTTCCTTCATGTCTCAGCTAAAAATCCCACTTTTTATGAGAAGCCTTTCCAATCTCTCTTATTGCTCATGCTTCCCCTTTTTAGATCATTTCCTCTCCATCCTGTCTATACTATCTTGTTTGTGTGCCATCCTTTTCATGTGGTTTCCGTCCTTGGACTGGGAGCTCCTTGAGGACAGGAGTTTTTCTTTGTATCCCCAGAGTTTAGCAAAGTCCCTGGTCCATAGCTGGTCTTTCACAAATGCTAGTTAACTTGACTCTAGAGATTATTTCATTCATTGCCCTTCAAGCCCCACCAGCCCAGTGCCTGGCACTGGTAGGTTCTTGATAAATGCTTGTTGGTTGACTGAAACTTTTTGAAATCTTTAAGGTACTATATAAATATAAATTATTATAATACAATCCAATTTGTGTCTAGCCACCAATTCCCTCTGCAACATGCTAGTCAGTGATTACTTAGTTTCTTCTTGAAGACTTTTAGTGATGGGAAATACACTACCTCCTCAGGTAGTCCATTCCACTTGGGGGCAGTTCCAATTGTGAGGCACCTCTGGGATACCCCACTTAAATTGAATCCTTTTTCTACCTCCCACTCTCCCCATACCCAACTCCCCCTGGTTCTACTCTCTGAAGCCAATCAGAACCAGCCCAATTTTCATCCACATGACAGCTCTTCACAGACTTGAAGGGTGGGTTCAAGTGTACATCTAGGGTTCTCAGAAAAAGGGGAAACAAATCCAAAATCAGGTGATCTGCTGGAGTTATACTGGAGCAGAAGCTGCGCTCCTAGCAGCCTCTCTGAGTCTCTGCCCATCTGTCTGATGGTCCAGGTCAGGATAATAACTATTTTCTTGTTCTCTGTGGGAGAGGGGGCCTCTGCAAACTCACCAACCATCTCCACCTGCTGTTCCCTCCAGAGGCATAGATTGGGGGACTCCAGGGATGCAGTCATTTAAGCATGAAGCTGGAAGTTTTATTCTCAGAAATTAAAAAGAAAGCAGCTTCCTAGGGAGGTGGCTGGCTAGTGGATGCAGATTATAAAGTTCTCTAAACAGCTGTTTTGGGGGTAAGGGTGGAATTAGTTCTCTGGTTTGGCAGGCAGCTCATTTAATTGCTGGGGCCTGGGGTGGAGAGAAAGGCACAGGAAGAAAGATTGGGTCTATGAGCAGGTCATTGTGAGAGCTTCTCTGCATCTGTCAGTGAATTATGAAATGTTCTGGGAGCTGGGAGGGAGTAGCTATTAAGTGCCGGGATGCTGCGAAGCTGCTTCCAGAGATAAGGGATGGAGGGCCGCATCTCTACCCAGCTGGAGCATTGAAAGGCTCTGTCTCCTGGCAAAGAGAATGGGTGTTCCAAGTCCCTGTCTGAATCCTGACAGAACTAGATTGTCCTGGTGGCAGCAAGATGGGTACTTCTTGGCCAAGGAGCCAGCTCTTCTATCTCACAGACTTGGATCATGGAACTGGGGAGTTTAGCCTAGAGAAAAGGAAACTCAGGAAAGGTGAGGGGTGATGATATGATAACTAGCTTCAGCATCTTAGCCTAAGCCCTTGGGGGTAGGACTAGAGACCCAGGTAGAAATCACAAAACTTTCTAAAGTGGGATTAAGTGTCTTGATTCAAGAGGATATGATTGACATTATTGTGATGGATTTTTAGGATGATTTATTTATAAGATGATTAATTTAAATGTAAAGATGGTGTAATTAAAAGGTATATTGTTCATTATTAATCTTTCAATAAAACCTTTTAAAAAAAAAAGTAAAAAAGGGGGGCAGCTAGTTGGTGCAGTGGATAGAGCACCAGCCCTGAAGTCAAGAGGACCTGAGTTCAAATCTGATCTCAGACACTTAACACTTCCTGACTGTGTGACCCTGGGCAAATCATTTAACCCCAATTGCCTCAGAAAAAAAAAAAGTTAAAAAAAAAAACTTTCTAAGGAGGAAAGCTGTTCCCAAGTGAATTGGGGATATCTTAAGATGGAGGGGAGGGCTTGCTTTCCCTGGCAGTTCTCAAGAAGAGGCTACATCCACTATTATTGGGAAGGCTTGATTATTTATTTATTTATTATATTATTTATTATTGGGAAGAGACCCTTACCCTAAGATTCTTCATAGAAATAGCCACAATAATATTATAAAACAACTCATAATAATAGCGCCCTAAGTCATTCAGAGAGGAAACCTGGTGGAATGGAGATGGAACTGGTCTTGAAATCAGGAGGAGTTGGGTTCAGGTCTTCCCTCTGACCTGTGTACTCCTGGCCAAGTCACTTGGCCACTCACTAAGATTGTAAGTTTCAAAGAAGCTATTTATCTCTAATGATGGAGAAGGAAACATTCCCCATACCAGTGATGTCATAGACCCAGTAATTTAAAAAATAGCCAATATTCTGTTTGCAAACAAGTTTACATATATCACCTTGTCTAAGTCCCACAATTCTATGCTGCTCACTGATGCCAGAGTTAACTTCCCCAATGGATAAATCTAATCATGTAATAGGATTATGGATAGAGGGAGAGCTGGCAAGGACATTGGAGGCCGCCATCCAGTCCAATCCCTGAATTTTGTGCACAAATAGACTGAGACTTTCAATGCCTTATCCAAGGTCACATGACAATTAAGTGGCAGATCGGGATTCAGAACCACATCTTTCCACCAAGTTGTCTTTTAAAAATCACCAAAGATGGGGGCAGCTTGGTGGTACAGTGGATAGAGCATCAGCACTGGTGTCAGGAAAACCTGAGTTCAAATTTGACCTCAGATACTTACTAACTGTGTGTTTCTCAACAAGTCACTTAACCCTGACTGCCTCAGATAAAAATCAGCAGATTGCCTATTGCCAGCTCCTTGCCACAGCATTCAAAGCCCTCTGTCATCATCTACTTTTCCAACCCTATATAGTATCACTCTCCTTTATATAGTTTATCCTTTGGATGCAGCTAGGTGGTACAGTTGATAGAGTGCCGGGACTAGAATCAAGATAGACCTGAATTTAAAATCCTGTCTCAGGTACTTCCAGCTATGTGACAGAATATATGACACTTACGTGGGATCTCCCAATCTCTCCCAGCTCTGCCTCTGTCAATAATCCTATAATGTGAATCAATTTATACATTAGGAAAGTTAGCCTAGAATAGTTAGTTGACTTGACTACCTCAGTTTCCTCAACTATAAAATGGAGTTTTGTGGGGTTATTGTGAGGATCCAATGAGATAATATGTTTGGCACAATATCTGGCACATATTACTGTTTAATCATATCTGATTTTTTATGACGCTATGGATTATACTGTCCATGGGGTTTTCTTGGCAAAGATACTGTCATTTCCTTTTCCAATAGATTAAGGGAAAGAGAGATTAAGTGGTTTACCGAGGGTCACATAGCTAGTAAGTGTCTGAGCCTGGATTTGAATTCAGATTTTCCTGACTCCAGGTCTGGCACTCTACTCACTGAACCACCCAGCTGTTCATAGTAGGCACTACATAAATGCTTATTCTCCCCTCCTCCCTTTATTCCTTCCTCTGATATTTATTCTGCCCTTCTCTGTCTTAGATATAATTACTAATGGAATATCCCATCTCTGGCTGTTGAAATCATTCCTATCCCATGAAGCCCAGCTCAACAGCTATCTTCTTCAAGAACTTTCTTTTGTTCCTTCCTCTCCTAACTCATCTCTTTCCCATTGCAATTTGTCAGAGCAAACTTTTCTATTAATGCACATGTTGCTTTAGGTGGAAGGGCTTAAAGAAGGCTTGAGAGAAGAAACTTCCCTCTGCCTATTCACCACCAATTCATAGCAAATGAGCTCTAACTTGATAGTCGTGATAAATCTCCCAGAATAGCCCCAAAAGGAGAAGGTAATCCATGTGTAGAACTTAGCTTCTCACCAATTTTTTTTGAGGGTCTTCCTTATATGTATACATGTCACTTTCCCCAGTAGAACATAGTCCTTAAAGACAGGAATTGTTTTCTCTTTTCTATCCTCAGTGTCTAGAAAACAGAGGTACTTAATAAATGCTTTGTTTGATTGGATAGGTAAAGAAGGGGAGCTAAGAACACAGAAGCTTCACTTCTCTTAGGGGTTTCTTGGACTATGTTTCTGGCTTTCTTCAGAGTTTGAAGACTTGTTCTGGTCAGTGGTCACACCATCACCAGGGTCCACAGGTTCTGCTGGTGAGATGATAAGGGAAGGAGATGAGTATCCAGATTTTCAAACCCTTACACAAACAAAAAGGCCCATCTCCAATACACATCACCCCATCCTTCTACTTACTTTTCATTGGCCTTAAGGAAATGATTGGCCAACCAAGGAGAAATGGCACAGTTTGTCTTGGCTCCCTGGGTCTGTGAGAACCCTTATCAAGCATTTACAGAACATGGAGCCATAAAACCATTCTCATTCTGTATAGATATTTGCTACGGGGCCCTTTCAGCAGCTTAGGAATATAAAGCTGAGAGATAGGAGTATTATAGCTTGTTTAAACATGTAGAAAGAGATGGCAAAAAAATATTCTAGTGTAGCCTCTCTATAAGACATGTGACTCTCTGTTACATATACCAAATAACCAATATGAATTCAAGTATTTCAATCAATCAATCAATAAGCATTTATTAAGCACTTGGGATTTGCCAGGTACTAGGCATAGGAAAATAAAATTTAAATAACCATTTCCTGGCTGAATAAGTTATGGCATATGAATATAATAGAATATTATTGTTCTATAAGAAATGATGAGCAGACTGACTTCAAAAAACCCTGGAAAGGCTTATATGAACTGATGCTGAATGAAGCAAGCAGAACCTGAACATTGTACACAGCAACAACAAGATTGTGATGATCAACTGTGATGGGCTTGGCTCTTCTTAACAATGAGGGGATTCAAAGCAATTCCAATAGATTTGGGATGGAAAATGCCATTCACATTCAGAGAGAGAACTATGGAAACTCAATGCAGATCGAACTATAGTATTTTCACCTTTTTGTGTTTTCTTTCCTGTGGTTTTTTCCCTCTTAGTCTGATTTTTCTTACACAACATGACAAATATGGAAATATATTTTTAAAAATTGCACATATTTAATCTATATCAGATTATTTGCTGTCTTGGGGAGGTAAGAGAGGAGAGAGAACAAATTTGGAGCCCAAAGTTTTACAGAAATGAATGTTGAAAGCTGTTTTTATGTGTATTTGGGAAAATTAAATATTACTGAAAATAAATCGCCATTTCCCTCAAGGAATTCACATTTTATTAGGGAGTCCGTAAGTATAATAATGCTACAAGCTAGTGCATTAAGGTTTGCAACGAGCTTTACAAATATAAACTCAATTTATTGTCACAATAGTCCTAGGGGGTAGGTGCTGTCATTATTACTGTTTTAATATGGGGAAACTGAAGTAGTGAGAGGTGAAGTGACTTGTCCAGGGTGATGCAGCTAGCATCTGAGGATACCTGAACTCAGGTGTTCTGACTCCAAGTCCAGATGTGAGTATATGTGTGCATGCACAATGTAATAAATACAAAGTAATGGAGGTAGCAGCTTGGGAGGAATCAGGAAAGGCTTCCTGTAGGAGATGGTATATGAGCCCTGAAGGAAAGTAGGAATGTTAAGAGGCAGAGATAAGGAGGGAGGGCATTACTGGTTCTGGAGGGTGGGATGGTACAGAGAAGGGGTAAGTAAGACTGAGTTGTGGAAGTTTGTAAGGGGAGTGATGCTTAGGAAGACCAATTCATGATAGATTACAGGCAGCTTCTGAAAGGCCTTAAATCCCAACCAGAGAAGTTTATATTTCTTCTTAGAGGCGATATCCTTTAAATAGCCTTTGCTTTTATCTGAGTGCTACAAACTCCCAGCAGACATTCGCAGCATTGGCAAGAGCCCGATTCCCATCTGATGAGGCACAAAAGGCTTAGAATGTCCTGCTTACAGAAGAAAAGAAGCAAACGGGGGATTTTAGGAGCTGCCACTTCATTGGGATGGAAAGATGAAGCAGCATCCTTCTACCAAATCAGATCTGTAAGTATTTTGGTCCTTAGGTACCACTCAGAGACTAAGGGACTTGTGCAGGGTCACACAGCCTGTAGGTATCAGAGTGGACTTGAACCCTGGTCTTCCTAACTAGAAAGCCAGCTCTTTCTTTACTATTCCAAGCTGTTTTTATCTTCTCTTTTAAGAGCGGGAAGTATTCATATTCACTCATTTGCTTGATCAAAGAGAGTATGGTGCTTATTGGTTGCAAAATCTGAAATGAACACATCATCTTTATGGAAATCAAGGAATGACGATTTGTCAAGTATTTTGACATGGTTAACATGTATTGGACCTCCTGCCATCTAGGGGAGAGAGTGGGAGGTAGGGGAGGAAATTTGTAACAGAAAGCTTTGCAAGGGTCAATGTTGAAAAATTACCCATGCGTATGTTTTGCAAATTAAAAGCTTTAATTAAAAAAAGGAATGAGTCAAAGCAGTCACAAGACGGGTGGTCAAAAAGGCTCCAAGATCTTATAAGTCTAAGAATGTATAGTCAAGTCAACTAGCATTTATTAAGCACCTGCTGTTTGCTAGGCACTGTGCTGAGCCCTTGGGGATACAAAGAAAGGGTAAAGACAGTTCTGGCCCCAGAGGAGCTTCCTGTCTAGGCAGGACATCTGAAGGACACTGTTTATAGAATGCAAAGACCAGCTCAGGCTCCAACTACTGCCTTGTTGAGAAGTGTATGTGTTAGCAACAACAAGATTATGTGAAGAACAACTTGGTTCTTCTCAATAATGAGGCAATTCAGGCCAGTAGACTTGTGATGAAGAGAGCCATGTGCAACCAGAGAGAGACTGTGGGGACTCAGTGTGGATCACAACATAACATTTTCACTTTTTTTGTGGTTGTTGTTGTTTGCTTGTTTGTTTTTTCTTTCTCATTTTTTTCCTTTTTCATTAGATTTTTCTTGTGCAGTGATAAATGTGGAAATATGTTTAGAATTGCACCTGTTTAACCTATATTGGATTACTTGCTGTCTAGGAGAGGAGAGGAGGGAGGGAGAAAAATTTGGAACACAAGGTTCAAGTGAGGGTTAATTTTGAAAAGTATCTTTGCATATATTTTGAAAAATAAAAAGCTATTAGATTTGTAAAAAAAAAAAAAAAAGTGTGTTGCTTTCACTAACTCTTTGGAGACAGGGATTATTTTATTTTGTCTTTGTGTCTACAGTGCCTAGAATGTTGCCTAACAAAAAGTAGGTACTTAATATATGCTTTGATTGAATCAAAATTATCACTCTGCTTTCAGTGTTCCAGACTTTTCAAATGAAAAACCATATTTGCATTGCAAGATATGGTAGAAAGAACATGGAATCAGGAAACCTGATGAGGGAGTCTGGAAAAACCAGTTTTCATTTCTGGTCTTTTTCCATCCCACAGATCTTCTGTCCTAGCCATGTTCCCTCCTCCTAGCTGGAGGTCCTCTCTCTCCTGTCCTAGAACACCCTCCTTTTCTGGAACACCTCTTCCCTTCCATTTGGATTTTCTATTTCAATTTATAAACATTTGGTTTCTAGGATTTTAGGGATGGGAGATCAGCCTTACCTGCCTGATCCTTATTGGAGACTCATCTCATCCTTCTAAACCTGGTCCTGATCCCTGAGCTGCTCTGAAATGAAGAGTGAAACTGGGCCCAGAAGTCCCAGGGAGAGGTTAGTGTGACCATAGACCAAGACAAGGAAACAGTTTCTTAAGAGACCATCTTAGATTTCTCCTCCTGCTTCATCATGGCATAATGACTGTCAGGATATTCTACCCTACCAGTCCTATTTTTAAAAAATTCAACAGTATTTAATTTTTCCAATTAAATGTAAAGATAGTTTCCAACATTCATTTTTGTAAGATTTTGAGTTTCACATTTTTTCCTTCTTCCCTCTTTCCCTCCTCCCTCCCCAAGACAGCAAGCAATCTGATATAGATTGTACATGTGCAATTATTTAAACATATTTCCATATTAGTCATGTGAAAGAAAAATCACAACAAAAGGAGAAAACTATGAAAAAGAAAAAGGAAAAAACACACACAAAAAATACGCTTTGATCCATATTCACTCTGCCTTATTCTCTCTGTCGATGCAGATGGCATTTTCTATCCCAAATCTATTGGAATTGTCTTGGATCAGTGAAGTGCTGAAAAGAGCTAAGTCTGTTATAGTTGATCACCACATAATCTTGCTGTTACTTATTAGAATGTTCTCCCGGTTCTACTCACTTCAACATCAGTTCGGGTAAGTCTGTTTCTGAAATCAGCCTGCTCATCACTTCTTATAGAATGATAATATCCCATTATATTTATATGCTATAACTTATTCAGCCATTCCCAACTGATGGGCATCCACTCAATTTCCAATTCCTTGCTACTACAAAAAGAGCTGCTGCAAACATTTTTGCACATGTGGGTCCTTTCCCCTTTTTTTATTATCTCTTTGGGATGCAGACTCAGTAGAGACATTGCTGTTTCAAAGAATATGTACAGTTTTGCCACCCTCTAGGCATAGTTCCAAATAGCTCTACAGAATGGTTGGATCACCAATGATGCATGAATGTTCTAGTTTTCCCACATTCCCTCCAACATTTATCATTTTCTGTCATCTTAGCCAATCTGAGAGGTATGAGATGGTTCCTCCCAGTTATTTTTAGTAGTATTTTATTTTTCCAAATACATGCAAAAATAGTTTTCAACATTCATCTTGGCAAAATCTTGTGTTCCAAATTTTCTCTCTCTCCTCTCTTCCCTCTCCCCAAGATAGCAAGCAATCTGATGTAGGTTAGATATGTGCAATTCTTCTAAACTTATTTCCATATTTATCATGTTGCCCAAGAAAAATCAGATCAAAAAGGGGGAAAAAACACAAGGGCAAGGGGAAACAAACAACAATAATATAAAAAAAAAGGTGAAAATAGTATACTTTGATCCACAATCAGTCTCCGTAGTTCTTTCTCTGGATGCAAGAGGCTCTTTTCCAAGTCTATTGGAATTGCCTTGAATCACTTGTTCAAAAAGTGTTCAGAAAGTGTTCATTGTTCAAAAGTGCCAAGTCCACCACAGTTGATCATCATATCATTTTGCTATATACAATGTTCTCTTGGTTCTGCTCACTTCACTCAGCATTAATTGATGCAAGTCTTTCCAGGATTTTCTGAAATCAGCCTGCTCATCATTTCTTACAGAACAATAATATTACATTATGTTCATATACCAACCATTAGGTCAACCATTCTCCAACTGATGGGCATCCATTCAATTTCTATTCCTTGCCACTACAAAAAGAGCTGCTACAAACATTTTTGCACATGTGGATCCTTTTCCCTCTTTTATGATCTCTTTGGGATATAGAAACTGGGATATATAACCCTTTGGACATAATTCTAAATTGCTCTCCAGAATGGTTGGATCATTTTACAACTCCACCAACAATGCATTAGTGTCCTAGTTTTCTCACATCCCTTTCTCACATCCCACCAACATTCATCATTATCTTTTCCTGTCACTTTAGCCAATCTGAAAAGCTGGGAATTGTCTTAATTTGTATTTCTCTAATCAATAGTGATTTAGAGCATTTTTCTCATATGACCAAAAATGGCTTTAATTTCTTCATCTGAAAATTGTCTGTTCATTTCCTTTGACCATTTTTCAGCTGGGGAATGACTTGGATTTTTACGAATTTGACAAAATTTTCTCCAGATTTTAAAAATGAGGCTTTTCGGGGGGCAGCTAGGTGGTGCAGTAGATACAGCACCAGCCCTGAAGTCAGGAAGACCTGAGTTCAAATCCTATCTCAGACACTTAACACTTCCTAGCTGTATGACCCTGGGCAAATCACTTAACCCCAACTGCCTCAGCAAAAAAAAAAAAAAAAAAAAAGGCTTTTATCAGAAACACTTGCAAAAATTTGGAAAGACTTTGTACAAACTGATGCAAAGTATGGTATTGCTTGTTGTCTAGGGGAGGGGGAGAAGGGAGGAGAAAGAAAAAAAATATGGAATACAAGGTTTTGCAAAGGTGAATGTTGAAAACTATTTTTATGTGCATTTGGAAAAATAAAATAGTATTTTCCAAAAACCACCAAACTGATACAAAGTAAAATAAGCAGAACCAGGAAAACATTGTATATAGTAACAATAACATTGTGTGATGATCAACTATGAATGATTTAGCTCTTGCTCTTCTCAGTAACACAATGATCCAAGACAAAAAAAAAAACTTGTGATGGAAAATCCAGATACTCTGAATGCAGATTGAAGCATGCTTTTTTCACTTATTTTACTTTTTTTCATGTTTTTTCTCTTTTGGTCTGTTTCTTCTTTCACAACTGTGACTAATATGGAAATGTTTTAAATGATTATACATATATAAATTATATAAAATTGCTTATCATTTTAAGAGGAGGAGGGAGAAAAAATTTGAACTCGAAATCTTATTAAAATGAATCTTTAAAATTGTCTACATAAAATTGGGAAAAAATAGAATACTTAAAAAAAAATTTCCCCTTCTGCCATCCCCACTCTCAGGTTTTTCCTCTTCCTCTCCTTTCATTAACATCTTACAACCCAGCTTCACACTTCAAAATTTCTCTCTCCAAAATTAGCTGTGATCCCTTCATTGCTAAATCCAAAAATCTTTTCTCATTTTTCACTGTATTTGACTTCTCCCCAGTCTTTGGTAGTATTGATCACTCTTTTCTCCTGATACTTTTGGCTCTAAGTTTTCAGAACCCCTTCTCCCCTTCCTTCCTTTCTGTCTCCTTGCTGGATTCTCCTCCAGATCACACTCCCTAAACATAGGTGTCCCTCAAGACTCTGTCCATGGCCTTCTTTTCTTCTCCATCTATAATACTTCACTTGGTGATCTCATCAGCTCTCATGAATTTATTTCTCATCATCTCTTTACTGATGATTTGCAAATGTAGCTTTTGTTGACCTCCAATCTTGCATCTTTGAGACATTTCAAAGTAGATGCCCAGTAGACCCCTTAAGTTCCATGGGAACTCAAATTGTACTGATTATCTTTTTTCTTAAACATTAAAAATGCCACCTATCCTATGTTCCCTCTTATTGTAGAGGGTGTCCATCTTCTCCATCCCTTAGGATCAAAACCTTTTAGTCACCCTGCATTCCTCACTATATCTCGTTCTCCCCTCATGCCCCCCATTCAAGCTGTTGCCAAAACCTTTCAATTTCACCTTGCAGAGTTCCCTAAATATACCCCACCCCCCTCTCTTTCCTGACATTGACCTCACCTCGAATTGGTTGGTTATTGTCCTTCATTTTTGAAGAAGACCAAAAGGACATCATTATGTTAGAGTCAAGTTAGTGTGTCTGACTGTGGCTGATCAGGCTAATATGAGCTCAGAATGCTCTGCCACAGGTTGTGAATATTTGGGATGCAGGTCCTTATTACCTTATATCAAGACTTGATCAGTGACACTGGCCTCCTGGCTTTTCCACAAGAAGACACTGCTTCATCTCTGGACATCTTTCTGGCTGCCCTCCTTGTCCCTCCCTGCTCCCCACCCCCATGCCTGGGATGTTCTGTCTCTTTTTCTTCAACTACTGACCTCCCTGGCTTCCTTTAAGTCCCAACTAAAATCCTATCTTCTCCTCCCTCCCCCTTCTAATTCTGAAACCTTCTGTTAATTATTTTGTAGTTATCTTGTGCACAGCTTACTCTGTATATATTTGTATGATGGTCAATTCCCTGAGAGTAGGGTCTGTATTTGGCACTTGGAACAATGTCTGGCAAACAGCAAGTGCTTAAGAAACTTATGAACTGATTGTCTAACCCTCTCTTTGTCATAGTTTTCCATCTGTAAAATGAAGGGGTAGACTTAAAAGCCTCCAGGTTTCTTCCAGCTCTACTTTGATGACACTTTATTTCTTCAGGCTTTTCGTGAGGAAAGTGCTCTTTAAAAATGACAGCTGTTTCTATTCTTTTCCTCCATCAGCCTGGCCATCAATCAGGGAATGGCCAGATAACTTGTGATCCGTGAAGTCAGTAACATTTATCCATGAAGGCTATAATGAAATGCTACTGAGTTGGAAGAAAAATGACAAATTTGAAGAATGGGGAGATGTACAGAATGAAACAAAATGAAGTTGGCAAAACCAGGAGAATGATATTCACGATGATTTCAAAAATATTTTTTTTTAAAAAAAGCAGAGATTGAACATTGTGTAGGTACAGAAATCAAGCCTGTCCTCAGAGAACCCAGATAGTCAACAAGCATTTATTAATTTGCCAGGTACTGTGCTAAGTGTTAGTGATATAAGAAAAGCAATACAGTCTCAGTCCTCAAAAAGCTCACACTCCATATATATCTAACTAGGGTGATCTGGTAGCATTGCAGACAGAATGTTAGATTTGGGGGCAGGAAACCCTGAGTTCAAATCTTGTCTCAGACACTTGCTAGTTGTGCGACCTTAGTCAAATCACTTCACCTCTGTCTGCCTCAGTTTTGTGAAGAGGAAAAGGAGGGTAATAACAGCAGCTATGATGGAATGAGATAACATGTCAAGGACTTTCCTTCAAGATCTACATAGATGTTAGCTATTATTATTTTACATACAAGATGTGCATATGCATACTGGTATGTATGTGTATGCAGCTACAAGATGTCTGTATATATACATATACATGCATGTGTATGTGTGATGTATGTGTGTGTATATGCAAGTAGGTGGTACAGTAAATAGAGAAGTGGGCCAGCAGTTAGAGTTCAAATCCAGCCTCAGATACTCACTAGCTGTGTGCTCCTGGGCAAATCATTTTATCCTGTTTACCTCAGTTTCCTCATCTGTCAAATGAGCTGGAGAAGGAAATGGCAAATGCCACTGGAACTTCTGGAACAGGGCTGTTATATGATCAGGTCTGTGCTGTAGGACTATCAATATTTGTAGCAGATGGAGTGACTGGAGAGAGATCAGGCTGAAGGCTGGAGGCAAAAAATATAATTGCAGATAAATAATGTCCTTCTTGAATAAGGATCCCTGTGCTTATGATGCATTCCCCATTAAAGGACAACTCATATTTTATAATTTTGGATGAACAAGAGGCTCTCTCCTCAGAACTCTGTGAAGTGAGTGATACAATTATTAGTATCCCCATTTCATAGATGAGGAAACAGATTCAAAAAGGGTAAAAAATTTGACCAGTCACATAGCTAATAATAGCCAAGCTCCAATTTAATGCAACAAAAATTTATAAAGTGCATACTATCTGTAAGGCACTAGCCTAAGTGCTGTGAATTGTTGATGTTGAATTACTTTAGCTACGTCCTACTATTTGTGATCCCATTTGGAGTTTTCTTGGCAGAGACAGTGAAGTGGATGGCCATTTCCTTCTCCAGCTCATTTTATAGATGAGGACACTGAGGCAGACAGGCTGAAGTGAACTTGCCCAAGGTCACACAGCTAGTCACGGTCTGAGGCCACAAGGCAGGAAGACTTCCTGATTCCAGATGGGCATTCTGAGTCCTATGCTTCTGGGCTAGGGATGCAAGTCACAAGGAACGGTGGAAGATTCAAGAAACAGTTCCTACCCTCAAGGAGCTTACATTTTATTAGGTAAATACAGCATGTGTACTCACAAGTACAGTAAATACAGTGCTATGGAAAGAGGGACATTAAAGGGGAGAGGGTCACGGAAGAGTTCTGGGGGGGGGGCACCCATGCTGACCCTTTGGATAGGTGGTATAGCTTGTGAACAACTTTGGGTAGTGAAGATCTGAATTCGATTCCTGCTTAGCAGTTACTAGATGCCTGTTCCTGAGCAAACTACTTAGCATTTTCATCCCTGTCTATATTTTTCATCCAGTCTATAAAATGGGGATAATAATAGCATGAGCATCAAATGCCACAGGAAACAGGAAACACTTTTGCATGAATTCTCATTCTTATCCTTATCTCTTCCTTCTTCTTCCTTCTCCTCCTCTTTCTCTTTCTCCTTCTCCCTTTCCTCCTCCTTCTCTTCCTCTCTCTCTTCCTCTTCCTCTCCTCCTCATTTTTCTCCTCCTGATCCTCCTCCTCCTCCTCTTCTTTTCTTTTCTTGACAATAAACAAGGATGCCCATTGTCACTACTTCCTTGAAAACTTTAAAGTGAGACAGAAATGCTAGGAGGAGGAGGAGGAGGAGTAAAAATGGTGGCTGTGTTTTGAAAGGAAAACCTAGGCAGGAGAAGACGAAGCGCGGGAGCATGGCAGGCACAGGGGACAAGCCGGGCCTAAACCGGACCACGGGACTCCAAAGTCCCATAGAACAGGCTTCCTCCGCTCAGCCACGCCCCTCCGCATACTATGCATGACGTCCCGGCGACGCCCCACCCTCGCCCCGCCCGCCCCTACAAAAACCCAGCTTTCTCCGACTCTTGAGATGGAGGAGGAGCCCAGGGGAACAAAGGTGCCCAGAGCGACAGCCACTTCGGCCACTCATCGCCCAGTCCGACCTTGAACGCGGGCAAAACCCAACTTGTCACTGACCGATCCCCTCAGAGGAGGCGGGACCGAGAAGGGAAGCCCCGCCTTCGAAGGACTGGGGGCGAGGCGGGGCGGCCGAACCAATCTCGGCGGGGCTCCGTTGCCCGCCAGTGCCTCAGGCGTTGGGCGTCGGGCGCGCGCCCAGCGGGCCGGGAGCGTACCCGAGAGTCGCTGGGAGCGCGCGCGCGCCCCTGCTACTCGCTCGCGTGCCCGTTCGGCGGGGACTCGGAGGCGGGACGGAAGCGGTGGCAGCAGAACGTGGCGAAGTCTTGAGGCCATTCGAGGGCGTGAGCACCAGCTTCCGGCCACCGCCCACCTCAGTGGTGGGGAGGGCCTTCCCCCGCCGCCCAGGCCCCGCGGGGTGGGCGGCCGGCCTGGCGGGGTTCGGGCCTCGAGGCCCG
>JAJPUD010003876.1:0-17930 GCA_023553655.1 Myrmecobius fasciatus
AATTCCTTATATATGTTTCAATGAAACACGTGTTTCATTAATGAAACGTGTTTATTAAAATATTAAATTGTATTTTGTTTCATTAAAAATTTCATAATTAAAAAAAAATATAGATAAAGCTATTAGAATTCACTTTAAAGGGGCTACACTGCATATGGAGAATTGCATAATGGTTGAAATAACCCCTCATTTTATATTGAAACAAAAATCCATCTTTTGAATACTGAAATATTCCTTGTGCTACTTTATGTCTATGAACAAAATAATATCAATGTTTTCCTTTCAGTCACTTTCATGTTTAATGCATTAGAGATTCTCATATCCCATGCCTTATAAACATTCACACACACACACACACACACACACACACAGGTGGTTTGGGTTCCTTTTTTTTTTTATTTATTTATTTACTCAGAACTCAAATATTTGTCCAAAATCTATTGGGATTGCTTTAGATCACTGAACCACTGAGAAGAAACAAGTTTGTCATAGTTGATCATTGCATTTGCTGGCTATTACTATGCAGAATGTATCCCTGGTTCTGCTTTTTTTCACTTGACATAAGTTAATGTAAATCTTTTGAAGCATTTCTAAAATCAGCTTGTTCATGATTTTTTTAATGTAAAACAATAATATTTCATTACTTTCATATAAAGTTTGTCTTGGCAGGTAGATCCCCAAGCATTTTATTTTATCCCCAGTAATTTTAAATTAAGTTTCTGTTTCTCTCTTGCTGATGGGCTTTGTCAGTAATATATACCAATACCAATGAATTGTGTAGGTTTATTTTATATCCTGCAACTTTACTAAAGCTGTGAATGGTTACCAGTAGGCTTTTGGATGATTTTCTAGGATCTTTAAGTATATCCTAATATCATATGCAAAGTGATAATTTTATTTCCTCATTGCTTATTCTAATTCCTTTAATTCCTTTTTCTTTTCCTATTGGTAAAGCCAACATTTCTAGTACAATGTTGAATGATAGTGATGATAATGGGTATCCCTGATCTTCCCCAACCCTGATCTCATTGGGAATGCATTCACTTTCTCTCCATTACAAATACTGCTTGATGTAGACTTCAGATATGGATTTAAGGAATGTTGTCTTTATCCTATGCTCTATTTTTATAAGATTGGGTGCTATATTTTGTCAAAAGCTTATTCTGCATCTACTGAGATTGTCATATAATTTATTTTGGTTTTGTTATTGATATAGTAAGTGATGATAATAATTTTCCTGATATTGAACCAGCTCTGCATTCCTGGTACAATTTCCATTTGATAATAGTGTGGTATCTTGCTGATAAGGTGTTGTGATCTCTTTGTTAATGTTTTATTTAAAATTTTTTCATCGATATTCATTAGGAAGATTTGTGTGTAATTTTATTTCTCTATGTGGCTCTTCCTGGTTTAGGGTATCAGTGCCATATTTGTGTCATAGAAGTGATTTGGACAGACTTCTTTTCTACCTATTTTTTCCAAATAGTTTACATAGTATCAACATTAAAGTTCTTTACATCATTTGTAGATTTCACTTTTGAATCTATCTGATCCTGGGGATTTTTTCTTAGGCAGTTCTTTAATGAATTGTTAAATTTCTTTTTTCCAAAATAGCATGATTTAAGTAATTTATTTCCTCTTCTGTTAACCTGGGAAATTTATATTTTGGTAAATATTTATATCTTTTTGTTAGATTGTCAGACTTGTTGCTATACAATTGGGCAAAATAGCTTCTAATTATTGCTTTAATTTCTTTTTCATTTGGTTGTAAGTTCGCCATTTTCATTTTTGATGCTTGTGATTTTTTTTCTTTCCTTTTGCTGATCAAATTAACCAAAGGTTTGTCTATTTCCTTGTTGTTGTTGTTGGTGTTTTCCATAAAACCAATTCCTAGTTTTATTTATTAGTTCAACAGTTTTCTTAGTATTTATTTTTATTAATTTCTTCTTTGAGTTTCAGAATTTTTAATTTGGTATTTTTTAAATTTGTTCTTTTTCTAGTTTTTATAGTTGCCTGCCCAATCCAGTGCATAATCATTTAGTATTGTTACTACTTCCCTTATCTTAATAGTTTTTTTTTTTTTTAATCCACTCACCTACTTCTTTCATCCCTTCCCCTCTTGTCTTACCTTTTTCCATAGGGTTTCGGCCTTCTCTTCTGTCCTGCTCAATTTTTTTTTCCTCTTTCTCCTCCTATATTTTTATAAGGTTACATACATTTCTATACCCACTGAATAACTGAATGTTATTCTCTCTTAGAGCCAAAACTGATGAGCTCAATCTTCAGAAAATGCTCATCCCCCTTGCTTCTTTCCCTCAATTGTAATAGGTCCATTGCACCGGTTCTTATAAACTAATTGTCCTATTACACCTCTCCTTTCCTTGTTTTCCAATACAGACCTTTTTCCAAACCTTATTGTTTTTTCTTTGATGTCATCACATCAGAGTCCATTCACAACCACACCCTCAGTCCATTATGCCCCTTTCTACCTGCCCTGGTGTCAGATAAAGTTCTTAAGAATAATAGATAACAGTTTTCCCATCTAGGGATATAAACAATTTAACCTTTAAATTATATACATGCATATATATATATATATATATATATATATATATGTAATTTTCCCCCTGTTCACCTTTCTATAGGTTCTCTTGACTCCCGTGTTTGTAGATTAATCATTCTCTTTAGTTTTTTGTTTCTTTTCTAAGCTGTTGACTCTCATGCATATTTTTTATTTCCTTTCATTTTTTTTCTTCTACCTATCTTATTTGCCTTTTAAAGTCTTTTAAGAGGACTTTCAAGAAGCTTCTTTGGGCCTGAGATTAATTCGCATTGCTCTTTGATATTTCTTCTATGGACATTCTGTCCCATCTGAGTTTTTGTTTTGGTCTGCCCTTTCACCATATTAGCTTTTATGGTCAAGGGTTCTTTTCTGTTTCTTCCTCATTTTCTTTGCTTTTCTTCTTTGTATTTCTTTTTTTTCTTCTTTTATTTTTTAACTTTTATAGTTGAACTCTGCTTCTGGTATAAAGAAGGAACTCTCCATAAGATTCCTATGAAGCTCTGAACCTTAGCTTTGAGCACATGTTTTTAGGGGGTATTTTTGCCTCCTCCTTTTAGGAAACAGCCTGGTTTCCTTGAGTTTGCCATCTGAGATAGGACTGGGAGGTTGCTCCATAATTTGTTCCTCTACTGAAGGTCTTAGTTCCTGATTTTCTGTGATTAAGACCCCCGCACAACCTTTCCCAGACTCTATCTGAGCGGGGCTGAATACCTATTTCACTTCAGTGAGACTTATCTTTCTTAAAGTTTTTCAGTCTATCTTAAGTTGGAGAGTGGTTCATTTTAGCAGATTCTGTTCAGAGGCTTGGCATCCTGTGGTTTTCAAGAAAGAGCTCAAGTAGCTTCCTAACTTTACTCTGCCATCATCAGTACTCCAATGTTTGGCATACTTCTATCCTTAATAAATGCTAATCTGATTGAAAGATTCTTGAATTTGAATGGGAAAATTAATAGAAATTTTAAATTTGTACATTACCATTAATCTTAACTCAGGTTATTGCATTTAGCCTATATTTAGGGAATCCTAGAGAATCAATTTAAAAACCTATAACAGTTTACAACTTTAACAAAGTTGAAAAATATTAAATTAACCTACATAAATCATCAGTTTTTTCTATATTTTCAGAAAAGCCCACTGGCAAGATACAGAAAGAAAAATCCCATTTAAAATAATTGTAGATAATATAAAATATTTGAGAATCTACCTGCCAAAACAAAGACAGGAAATATATGAACACAATTACAAATTGATTTCCACACAAACAAAGTTGGATCTAAACAATTGAAAGAATATCAAGTGCTCATGGAAAGACTGAGCTAATATATTAAAAATGATAATTTTTCAAAAGATAATCTACTTATTTAGAGTGATATCAATCAAACTGCCAAGAAATTATTTTATAGAGCCAAAAAAGTAATAACAAAATCCATCTGGAAGAACAAAAGATCAAGAATTTCAAGAGCATTAATGAAAAAAATACAAATGAAGGTGGGCTAACTGTACCAGATCTAAAATTATATTAAAATGCTATGTTCACCAAACCATTTGGTACTGAATAAGAAATAGATTAGTGGATTAGGGCAATAGGTTAGATTCAGAAGACACAATAGTCAATGACTATAACTATCTAATATTTGATAAAACCAAAGACCTCAACTTCTGAGATTAGAACTATTTGACAAAAACATTTCTGGGAAAACTGGAAAATAATGGTAGAAACTGGCATTAACCATCATCTAATTCTCAGTACCAAAATAGGTAACACAGGTTCATGATTTAGATAAAAAGGGTGATACTATAAGAAAAGTAGGAGAACAAGGAATAGTCTTTGAAATGCAAAACTGATAATTTTGTTTACATTTAATTAAAAAGTTTTTGTATAAACAAGACCAATGCAGCCAATATTAGAAGAGAAACAATACTTGGTACAGTCCATTTCATAATGTTTTCTACTCCTTCTTAGGCCATAATTCCTCTTTTCACCACTAATGTTGACTGTCCTTTGTTCTCCTACTTTTCTTATAGTATCACCCTTTTTATCTAATGGATATAATATCTAAATCATGGATTTATTACCCAAGGTTACCAAAAGTCCAGGAGAGATGTACATGGTAGACATAAGTTAAGTCAGTAGAATTACACACAAAAAAGTTGAAAAAATATAGTATCATCCATATTTTTGCCTGGAACAAATATGTAGACTTATTATGTATGGAAAGATATTAATTAAGGCATAACCCATTGATTTCAAATGCTTTAGGGGATTCAAAGGAGCATCATTAAATTAATAGACAGCCATTTATTAAAGACCTACTCCATGGCATGCATGATACTAGCACTGAGGAAAAGAATTAAAAAAAACAAAGGGTCTTTGTCTTTTTGGAGTTTATAGTTGAGGATAGACAAATGAATACTTAAAATAATGTATTGTGCACTTACTATGTGCAAATCAATAAATATTTATAAGCACTTACTATATGCTAAATACTATGTTAGATGTTGGCAATTCAGAAAGAAATTAAATATAATCCTGCCTTCATGGAGCTTTTACTCTATGAAGTAATAGAGATTGAAATGGAAAGGAATAACATATCTATTTATAAAATTGATGTTCTAACAAGAGAGAGAATAAATTTAGGTTTTATATGCAAGATAGTAAGATCCTGTAGTTTTTTTGGTAGATGACAAAACAGATTGAAATCTACCTTCATTAATATCATTCCTACTGATAAAATGATATCTTAAGATTTTGTTATTTTTGGCATTATTCCATTTATTTAATATTTTATTTTTCCCAGTGTCATGTAAAAGCAATTTTATCATTGTTTTTAGAGTTCCAGATTCTCTCTCTTGCTCCTTCCCCAAACTTCACATTTAGAAGGTACATGTGAAGTTATGCAAAACATTTCCATAGAACTCATGTTGTTAAAAAAAATTGATTCTCTCTTGAGCTGGGATGGGGGGAGAGAGGAAACTCAAGAAAAATTAAAGAAAAAAGCATGCTTCCATCGTGTTTTTGAACACAATCATTTCTTTCTCTGAATGTGGATAGAATTTTTTTCATCATATGTACTTCAGGGTAATCTTGGATTATTGTATTGCTGAGAATAGGAAAGTCATTCAGCTGATAATCACACAACATTGCTATAACTGTGCATATAGTACATTTTACTCTGCATGAAACTGTGGAGGGCTTGGAAGGTTTTTCTGAGAATATCCTGTTTACCATTTCTTAAAGAATAAAAACATTTCATCATAATCACACTACAATTTGTTTAGCTATCCCACAATTGATAGGCATTCCCTCAATTTCCAATTTGCCCTGAGAAAACAACTGCTCTCAATATTTATGTACATATATGTTCCTTTATTTAAAAAAATCTCTTTTGTGATGCCTAGAAGTAATTATGTCAAAGGGTATACATGATTTTATACCTCTTTGGGCATTATTCCAAATTGCTCTATAGAATGCCTGAATCAGTTCACAATTCCACCAACATTGCATTAATTTTCCATTTCCCTCATATTTTCTCCAATATTTGTCCTTTTTCTGTTCAGGCTCATTAGGCAATCTAATCAGTATGATGTATTACATCAGAATTGTTTTAATTTGCATTTCTTCCCTTAATAGTAAATTAGAGTATTTTTATATAGCTATAACTAAGGTGATTAGTAGATCTGAAAATTGTTCCCATCTTTTGATCAGTTATCAATTAAGGAAATGATCTTTTAAAAAAATTGATGTACTCCCCTAGTACAAATAAAGCCTTCATATATCTTTCAAAATTACTTTATTGTTAACTTTATTTTCCTTTTTCATTCTATTCCCTCTCTTTTTTCATCCTTTCTCTCCTCAAAAGTGTTTTGCTTCTGATCATACTCCCCGAATATGCCCCATCTTTTATCACCCTCTTACCCCCTTCTCATATAACATGCTTTTTGCTTAGTAAGCATATATTTCTATACCCATACAGATTGTGAATATTATTAGCTCTTTGAGCCAATTCTGATGAAACTAAGGTTCACTTACTCACCACTCCTTCCTCTTCTTCCCTTTCACTATAAAATATTTTTCTCACCTCTTTTTGGTAGATAAGTTATATATATATATATATGTATATATATATATATATAAAATAAATATATATATATATCAAGACAGTTTTTCTTGACAATTTCTTGAAAGATTACTTTCAGACTCTTTTAATTTTAATAATTTTTATATTTAATACTTTTTGATAATTAATAATTTTAAAATTTTCTCTTTTTATTATTTTTTAAACTTCTAATAAGTTGATTTATTTTTAATTTTCTTTATAAATCATGTTGGGAAGGCAAAATCAGAGCAAAAAGGAAAAATCATGGAAAAGATCAAAAAAGAGGAAAAACAAGTGAACAGCATTTGTTGATTTACATTCAGTCTTTATAGTTCTTTATCTGGATGAAGGTGACATTTTCTGTCCTAAGACTATTGGGATTGCTTTGGATCACTAAACTACTGAGAAGAACCAAGTTTTTCTTAGTTGTTCATCACACATTCTTGCTGTTATTGTGTGCAATGTATTTATGGTACTGTTTGTTTTGCTTAGCACCTGTTCATGTAAATCTTTCCAGGCCTTTCTAAATTCAGATTGTTCATCATCTTTTTTATAGAACAATAATATTCCATTATCTTCATATGCTACAACTTGTTTAGCCATTTACTAGATAATGGAGATCTACTCATTTCCAGTTCTTTGCTACCACAAAAAGAGTTGCTACATTTTTGCACATGTGACTCCTCCCTCTTTTAAAATTTTCTTGGGCTACAGGCCCAGAAATGGCAATTCTGGGTCAAATCGTATGCACATTTTTATAGCCCTTTAAGCATGGTTCCAAATCATTCTCCAGAATGGTGGAATTATTTCACAGTTCCATCAACAATACATTAGAGTCCCAGTTTTCCCACATCTCCCTCCAACATTTATCATTTTTTCCTGTCATCTTAGCCAATCTGAGAGCTATGAAGTGGTACCTCAGAGTTGCTTTAATTTGCATTTCTTTTATCAATATACAGAATTTTTTCATATAGCTATAGATGACTTTAATTTCATCATCTGAAAATTGTCTGTTCATATTCTTTGACCATTTATCAATTTGGGAAAATTATCAATCTTACATCTAATTTTCAGGTCAGTTGTTTTTCCAATGAGATCTTTCACCTTCTTTTCTATTTTGTTTTCATTCTTTCTATTTTGTTTTATCACTTTTTGATTTTTCACTAAGTTATTAGCTTCCATTTGCTCAATTCTAATTTTTAAGGAATCATTTTCCTTCATGAACTTTTGTACCCCCTTTTCCATTTGGCCTATTTTTGCTTTTTAAGACATTCTTTTCATTACCATTTTGTGCTTCTTTTTATATCACTCTCATTTCTCTTCCTTTTTTTTTTCCTGTGCCTCTCTTATCTAATTTTCAAAATCCCTTTTGAGGTCTTATAAGGCCTGAAGCTACTTTTTTTTTTCATTTTTCCTGGATGCTTTACACAGAGGAGTTCTGATTGTATTGTCTTATTCTGAATATGTGTTTTGCCAGGCAGGTGGGTCAAGATTCATTTTTCAAAGCCAAAAGTTATTTTTTAGCACTCTTGCCCTGATTCTTCCATGATTTCAAGCTTTGACAAATTGGCATAGGGGCTTAATATAAACATGCCAAAAATAAGCATTAAAATAATGTAGGATGCTGATGGTGAGTTGCATTTAACTTAAATAGAAATTGACATATATTATATCAAGCACTAAGCAATATCATCATTGAATCAAGTGGCATATTTAATTAATGGCTAGTTTTAGAGTCAATTAGACTTGGATTCAAATTCTATCTCTGAAAAGTATTAGCTCTCTGAAAATGGAAAAGTCATTTTGCCTCTTAGTCCTTGCTGCAACTCTATAATAATCAGAGATAGATTTACAATTGTTTATTTATATCAGTGTAGGAGAATTTTCATCCTGGAAGACTCCTATACCAATAAATAATAGGTGCAGAACCCATTCATCCCCAATGTACACTTATCTAAATATAAAAGTACAATGCATACATTAAATTATATAAAATAGCATGCCACTTTAACATATTTTATTGCATATATACCTAGATATATAATATAATTTTCATATATTCCACATATATATTCAATATGTGTGCATGTTTTTATTTATGTTATGGATTATGTATATACACAACAATGAACAAAGAGCTTTGACCCCCCACCACCACCAAATGAGAATTTTCTAATGAAATTTAAAAACCTGTGCCCTGAGTCATGGACTTTAGTCTGTTGTATACAGTTCTCTGTTACTGGGAAAGAAAACAGCCTATAATCACAAAACAAGACAAGTGACAACATGGAATAATGCTTTGTTTTGTGTCAGGGAATTCATTTTCTTCATTTTCATTATCTAGAATTTAATTATTCCTGGTACAGAAAGGTAAAGAACAATTCATATGAATTCCCATGGAAAAAATGAAAGAAAGAATTTTATCCATTTTTCCTATAATGACAACAGATAAAAATAAGATCATTTTAGGTTGGCTGTCATGACCAGACAAACCATTCTCAAAGTTATAGCCAATGTAAAAATTAAATGGAGTATAGTATTTAAATATGTAACTTTATGAGAAATTACAAGAGTCCTAGTCGTTTTTATTTTGTCAGAGTGCATGGTTGGAGCATGGTGCCTTTTTTAAAAAAAAAATAAAAGAAAATTTTTACTTGGCCCTTAGCTAGAGGGCACATTTAGTATAAATATGTGGGCAACCAGCTGGTGTGGGCCCAAGCCCAGGATCATCAACTCTTTCTACTCTCCAAAGAGCTCTCCTGAATCTGTTAAAATTACCATTTTCAAGTATTAAAGACAGCAATATATATAGTTCTAATGAGCTTTCATTTGTCTTTCCATGGCAAGGAGTTTGAGCATCTCAAAACAATTGGGCCAATGTGATTTAATATATCATTTTGATCGGATTTTTCAAGGAGCCTAGTGCTACATTTATATAGTGCAATGTCAAACTCCATAAATCAACCTTGGAGACTAAGAATAATCGCATTCGTACAACCAAAAGCATGCAGAGAAAATCTTGTGCATAATTGCCACCTTTTCCTGGGCAGTCTTCCCTAATGCTTTGGCCGGAACTTTGCAACACTGACAATTCAGCTCCCATACTTCCCCCACCCAAGATACTCTTGGCATCTTTGCCTGCCACTAAACACATGTCATAGAGACTAACCACAAGAAGATTCAGAAATAAATCAAGGGAGGATTTTACCTCCTAAGGTCTTCCCCTAATTGGGTGATTGGTGACAACAGAGCTGGGATGAAGGGCAGAATGTGCCATGGATAATTCACACATGCTTTTTGTCACCCTGATTCTCTTAGATATGCTCTAGTGTGTTTTCTTAGGGCAGAATTAAAGGTCTTCTGTCAGAAGCTTGTGAAATCTGAACCCATTCCAGTCACTTTATAATTCAAATCTTTAGAAACTATGGAAAGAAAAAAAAAAGGGAAGTCAAAGGAGTCACACACACATACCCACAAAAATGAAAATAAGATTTATAATTGCTACAGAGATGAACTCATTACAACTAAAGTTTGAGTCTATACAAGTAGGTTAGGAACAGCCCCACTTCTAGTTTTTTTTTTCCTTCTTTTTTTAGTATTTTATTTTCCCCAGTTATATAAAAAAGTTTTTAACATTCATTT
Organism: Myrmecobius fasciatus; assembly: GCA_023553655.1. Taxonomy (NCBI): domain Eukaryota; kingdom Metazoa; phylum Chordata; class Mammalia; order Dasyuromorphia; family Myrmecobiidae; genus Myrmecobius; species Myrmecobius fasciatus. The sequence continues at coordinate 10,303 of JAJPUD010003876.1, forward strand.
TTTGAAACTTTGATGTCAAGATTTTTTTTTTCCTTTCACCATTCCTCACTGAAAATGCAAGCAATTTAACATAGTACATGTGTAGTCATGCAGGACATTTCCATAACAGTCATGTTGTGAAAGAAAACATAGACCAAAACACAAACAAATAAAAAACATAAGAAAAAATACATTTTTAAAATTATGCTTTCATCTGAATTCAGCTATCATTAATTCTATCTTTGGGGATGAAAGTATTTTTCACCATAAGTCTTTCAGAGTTTTCTTGGATCATTGTATCACTGCAAATAGTTAACTTATTCACAGCTGATCAACTAACAATATTTTGTTACTTGGTTCATAATTCATTTCACTTTGAATTAGCTCATGGAAGTCTTTTCAGTTTTTTTCTGAGAGTATCCTGCTCATCATTTTTTATAATACAATAGTATGAATACTATAATATAATCACACACCAGGATTTGTTCCACTATTTTCCATTTGATACACATCTCCTCAATTTCCCGTTTTTTGACCCCAGAAAAGATCAGCTATATTTGTACACCACATGTTCTTATGTCCTTTTCCTTTATTTTTAATCTCTTTCAGATTGCAGGCTTTGACAAATTGGCATAGGGGCTTAATATAAACATGCCAAAATAAGCATCAAAATAATGTGGGATGCTGATGGTGAGTTGCATTTAACTTAAATAGAAACTGACATGTATTATATCAAGCACTAAGCAATATCATCATTGAATCAAGTGGCATTTTAATTAATGGCTGGTTTTAGAGTCAATTAGACTTGGATTCAAAGTCTACCTCTGAAAAGTATTAGCCATCTGAAAATGGAAAAGTCATTGTGCTAGTGGTAGTGGTATTGCCAGGTCAAAGACTATATGTGGTTTTATAACCCTTTAGGCATAGTTTTGAATTGCTCTACAGATCTGTTGAATCATCTCAGAAATCCATCATACATTAATGCCTTATTTTTTCCACATCAGCTCCAACATTTGTCATTTCCCTTGTCTACCCTATTAGCCAATCTAATAGATATATAGTAATACTTCAGAATTGTTTTAATTTACATTTCTCCAGTCAATAATGAGAGTATTTTTTCATATGATTATAAATAGTTATTATTACTTTATCTGAAAATGATTCTTATCTTTGGATCATGTATCAATTGGGGAAAAGATTTATTTTGATAAATTTGATTCAGTTTGTTATATATTTGAGAATTGAGTTTTTATCAGAGAAACTCGTTTTATTTTTTTTCACAGCTACTCTTCCTAATTGTATTTTTCCCTATTTATTCTATTCTCTATCTTTCCTACCAAACTGTTCAACCTCAAAAGTGTTTTGTTTCTGGCTACTCTTCCCCCCATCTACCTTCCTTTCTAACACAAAACACCTTCAATTATTCTCTTTCCTTCCTGCTTTCCTATAGAGTAAGATCAATTTTGATGTCCAATTGAATACATATATTTATAATATGTGGGTATTTGAGCTTTTTGAGATAATTCTGATGAAAGTTCACTTACTCCCCCCTTACCTTTTCCCTCTTCCCCTAAACTATAAAAGCTTTTTCCTCTCTCTTCTATGTGTGATAATTTACTCCATCCTATCTCCTTTTCTCTTTTCCTAATACATTACTCTCTGACCCTTAATTTAAAAATGCATATACACATATACATACATATATATATATATATATGTGTATACATACATACATATATATATATGTGTATACATACATACATATATATTTATATGCACACTCTCCTTTTAACTGCCCTAATATGAGAATGTTCTTATGAATTACAAGTATCTTCCCATTAGAAATGTGAACAATTTAACCTTATCAAGCACCTTATGATTTTCCTTTGCTGTTTACCTTTTCATGCTTCCCTAGAATTTTGTGTTTGAAAGTCAAATTTTCTATTCAGCTCCTATCTTTTCATCAAGAAAGTTTAAAAGTTCTTTATATCATTATCATTTTTTTTGCCCTGAAAGATTTTATTCCATTTTGTAGGATAAACAATTCTTGATTGCAATCCTAGCTCCTTTGTCCCTGGAATATCATCTCCTAAGTAATCTGATCTTTTAATGCATTGTGTTTTCCTGGCAGTGTATCCCATGATACTTGAACTGTTTATTTCTGAATACTTGTAGCATTTTCTCCTTGACTTTAGAGTTCTGGAATATGGCTATAATATTGCTGGGATTTTTCATCATGATTTTTTGTATCACTCATTTCTCTTCCTAATTTTTCCTCTGTCTCTCTTACTTGATTTTCAAAATTCCTTTTGAGTTCTTCCATGGCCTGAGACCAATTGTTATTTTTCTTGGAGGCTTTGGGTAGAGCAATTTTCATTTTCTTATTTTCTTCTGAGTGTGTATTTTGATCATCCTTGTCAACTTTGTATTAGAATTTCTTTCTGATTTTTGCTCATTTCTCCAGCCTATTATTTAATTTTCTTAGAGATCTGTTTCCAGGGTAGAGTGTGCAATGTCCTAAACTTTGGAGGTTTTGTGTAGCTATTTTCAGAGATTCTTCTAGAGGCCTGTAAGTTTTGTAGTTCTTCCAAGGTGGTATGATTAAAGGAAAAGTGTTAACTCTTCTGCTCTGGTCTGTGAATGATCAGAAGCACTTTTGTCTTCCCTAAAACTGTGAGAAGAGTCCCTACTCCATTGAGGCTTCGAGCTCCTGTGTGCTAGTGCACCTCCTCACACCTGGATTACCATCCAGGACTGTGACCTGTGACTCCCAAAACCTTCTCCTGCTTTTTTGCAGCTTTGTCTCTCCTGGTGAGACCTAGATTGTACTGTGCTATTATTTCACCCTGATATGATAGAAATACTATTATAATTCAGAGTATTCTCTTTAGATACCAGGAAAGAATTCTGTCAGTTTTTTTAAGCAAAGAAATATCATTTTCTCTCTGGAGATCTGATTAACGAAACTCTTTTATTGAAAAGTCTCAAATTTGGACTTTGGGGGCAGACATATGCTTAATTCTGGCTTGTTCTTTTGCAGAAAATCTTGTAGTTATCCAGCTGTTATCATTAGTTATCAAACTCTAATTCCAAGCTAGATTGTTCTTCTATGCTGTGTATAATTTAACAGATATTTTGAAAAGTAGTAACGAGAGAGTAGACAGAAACTTGAAGTCTTAACATTCTCTTCTTTCCCAGATCTTGAAGAAACACAGAGACTTCAAGATGAGAGAATTCTTCCTATTCAAGACATACAGCTACTTCAGAGCCATGGTGTTAGAGAATAGGATGTCCTGTGTGATAAATAGAAAGTAGGCCAGTTTGACTACAGGAAGGGATTAGTAAGTGGGAGAAGTGTGCACTCATCCAGGAAAAATAAAATGAGCCCAGATTGTCAAGACATTTAAATTCTAAAAAGAGGGCTTTGCATTTTATCAAAAGAGTTCTGGAGAGTCAATGAACTTCTTTAGCTATTGAGGGAAATGTTGAGAAGTTAACTTAAAGGATTTTAATTTGAAGTTTATGTTTAATAAGATAAATTGCAGTGGGAAAAAGTTGATTGTGGAGATCACAGAATGAAAAAACTTTGGTAATAGTCTAAATGACCAGTAATGACAATGTAGATTAAGGGTGATTCTTCTAGGAATAAATTAGTAGGAAGATATATTTTAGAGAAGTGGATTCTTCAGGGCTTCAAAAACCATGGCATTTAGGGACTAAGAGAAAGTGAAGAGTCCAAGATTATTCCTACTTAGAGTACAAAGTCTGACTAGACCTTCAAAGAAAAAAAAAAGAAAAAAAAGAGGAAAGAAGGGTGTATTTAGGTGTAAAACTGAGTTATGTTTTGGACTAATAAGTTTAATTTTCCTATGCAATATGTAACCTGAGTCTCAAAGCCCTTTTGTATAGAACTCTATCCTATCATGTAGATCAGAGCTACACCTGCATGACACACAGGGAGGCAGTGGAAAGAAGCCAGAAGGTGAGCATTCCCATCTCTTAAATCTCTTGAATCCTTCAGGTTCCTTGAGTCTCTTCAGCTGCTTCTGCCTTCCAGTAATGAAAGAGAAGATGAATAATGTCAACTTAAGGATGCTGAAGGGAGAAGAAGACTGCAAAAAAGCTAATTTGAGAAGAGGGGCAAGTCTCCTTTCTGTCCTTATCTCCAGCTTGCTATATTAGATAATTCAGTGAATTTTTCTTGAATGGAGTATGGTACTCTCTCTTGGCTGTGTTGGTACTTTGCTATTAATGGTAGTTCTTCATTCTGTTTTGGTTGATAAATGCTCTCATGTCAATTTTCACTAATTTGAGTTTTGCTACCAACTTGTATCTTCACTGCTTCCTAGGTATATTTATTATGGAACTGGTATTTGCTGGGAGGGGTTCAATCATTGGATTTAAAGTCTGAGCCATCCTTTCATCCTTACTCATTAGTGATAAGATTAGTTTGGTTCTGAAAACCCCAAGACTAAAGATGTATAAGCAAAAGAATAGATATAATTGTGCTGTCCCCTTTCTCTAAGGAGAGCAAAGTAGCCAAATTCAGGATCCAACCACTTGAATTCCCTTTTGCTAGAAAATAAAGTCTTTCTTGCAAAAGCGTAGGAGAGAAAAAGATTGGAGATGTATATTCCCTTATCTTAACCTCACAATCATACCATCAGAGAAATAAAGGAAGGGACAAGCTAGCTTCAAAAATGTAAATAGAGATGCTCAGTAGACAATTTGAGATAAAAGACTTAGAGCTGGGCATGGAAGGGAATAGGGATTTGAAATTCATCATTATCTTGATTGCACAAGAAGAGAAATATTCAAATGATGAATTTGTCCCTCCTGCAGTGGAGAGATCAAGATGGTTGGTTGTCTTGGAGAAGAGGTTTTTTGTTTTTTGTTTTGTTTTTTTTTGGGGGGGTTTTGGTTTGTTTGTTTTGTTTGTTTTTTTTTTTAATAACTTTGAAATGGAATCCAGGTTTGCAAAATGTTGATAAATGACTGGGTGAGGGAAGAGGCTAAAAGTTGAGGGAAATGGTGTATTCTGTCTTTCTCTGAGCTACTATAGAAACCTAAAGGTTTCTAGAACATTTCCCTTTCCAAGGGGCTCATTCCTTCCTCTCATCAGTATATATGTTTTATGTACTTTGTCCTTTATATTCTACTCTCCCCCACTAATTACAAAATGAGCTCCTTAGAGTACAAGAAGTGTCATTGCTTTGCATCCCAAGCACTTAGCAAAGTGACTGCTAAGGAGCAAGTGCTCAAGTGGGATCTAGACCAAGCTTATATGGAGCAGACATGGAGGGCCAGAGGGGAATCTAGCAGGTCTGGGGGAAAAAATGTCTGACAGCTTTTTCCTTAGAGATTTCTGGCCCCTTTCCCCCTGCCTCTTTTGCATTGCTCTCAGAAGACATCATGGGGATCTCTGTAGACCCAAGGATGCTGAAAAAGCAGCAGATGGTATATTTTGCTTGTAATGATAATTTGACACATGCTCATTTACACTCTCTCCCCTTTTTGAAAAAAATAATTCTATTCATGGCAAATAGAGTGGGGTGCATTTTGAACACATTGCCCATGTCTTCAATTCAGGACAACTTCCTGGGATTTCTGAGATGATTTAAGAATTGTCCTTTCACAGCAACAACAGTATTACATGATGATCAATTCTGATGGACATGGCTCTCTGCAACAAAGAATTGTCTCAAACCAGTTCCAATTGTTCACTGAAGAAAACCATATACACCCAGAGAGAGGGAAATGAAATATGGACCACAACGTAACATTTTCATGATCTCTATTGACATTTGCTTGCGTTGTGTTGCCTTTCTCTGATTCTTTTTTTTTCTTGTAGATAGGATTTTTCTTGTATAACTTCTCAAGCATTTCAACATTATTAACATGTAGTGGACTTCCTGCCATCTAGGGGAGGGGAGGGGACTGGGGGTAAAATTTGTAATGGAAAGCTTTGTAAAGATCAATGTTGGGGAACTACCCATACATATGTCATACAAATAAAAAGCTTTAATAAATAAAAAAAAAGAATTGTCCTTTCATTTGCTTCCCTAGTGCCATATAAGAAAAACATCTTGAGACAGAAAATAATCTCTGAAGTAAAGGGGGAAAAATCCACACTAATGCAAATATAAGTTTTCACTGATACCACATGAAAGGAATTGTTGTCACAAAATTGACCAAATATTACTGTTTGCTTAAGTATCAAGTGCTTGACTTTGCACCTTGATCATGATGTTTAAGTAGTATTCATTAGCCTACAAGCTAAAAAGAAGGGAAACTTAGTTGTCTTTCCCGGAAAACAAATAAATAAATTTTAGATTTATAGAGAGCTTTCCAAACCACATTAAGCTCTACCTAAGGAAGTTAAAGATTCGAGTTTGGTGTAGAATAACCTCCTCATTCTTAGATGAGAAAACTGTTGGGTGAATAAATTACCATGAGTATCTCAGTACATAATGCTTTTCACCTGTGGTCTGAACAAAATTTCTTGTTTCATGTTTTATACTTTGAACTGAAAATGATTAATATAAAAAGGATGGTTCAAAAAGACTAAAAGTTCCCTGCATTTTTCTCATGGTCCCATGACCCAAAGGACAGGAGAAAGAGGAGGACACTAATCTCAAGGGTTCCCCTCCTTACTGCATAGTAGGAAAGGAAGGAAGTTTTTCACCCTCAGGTGAAAATGAAGGAAAAACTATTTGAATTTCAGACTCACACTGGTTTAAAGAGGCAATTAGTTCTAACTGTGTAGGCAATGGGAAAAAGGTTGTTCCCACCTACATAATAGGTCAATGGAAAATGTTGATACTTGCACAGCTTCTTTATTCTCCTGGAAGCTACTTCCCCATATAGAGACCAGCCCCATTAGTGATTGAAGTATGGCCCAAACTCCCATTAAATACTCTTATTCATATAAAAATTTTGATTTTTGTCACTGTCAATAAAAGCCCATTTGGGGTTGTTCTGATGCTGTATAGAGACCACCTTCCAGAATTGAAACCTGTTTTTGACACATTTTCAGAAAAGCATTTATTAAAGACAATGAAAGAATTGTTTTTAAAGTTGCATAAAAAGACACCTCAATAGTTCAGAGATTCATTAAATTTCAGGGGAAAAAACTTTGGAAATGTCAAATTTATGACTAATGAAGTTGGTAACAGAGGTTTGCTCAAAGATTAGAAAAGAAAGATGTTTTAGGAAGAGCAAGAAGGTTTTTACCATATGTTAGGATGGTAACCATAATCATGAATGACTGTCCAAACTTAAAATATGCTTTTGGACCATGGTGGGTACATGTGTGTTTCTAAAACAAGAATCCTAAAATGAGAAGCAAGCAGTTCCTAGGATTGAATTCAAATTAAATCTATGAAAGTAGAAAAGAAATCTATTTAGATCTTCTACTTTCTAGCTTAAAGAAAAATGTGTGCATTTTTAATCCTGTTCAAACAAAAAAAACTTTAGTACATAAAAAGAAAAAAATAAATGTTTATTTGTTTGTTTTTAAAGAAATGTTTATCACACAGCTGAACTACAGTGTATACAACAGAATGAAAGTTTTAGGAGAAGGTCAAGTTAAGTAAATGTATACTCACATAGATTTCTGTATGTTCTTTCAAAGCATGATGAGAGATGAA
>JAJPUD010003876.1:17940-41794 GCA_023553655.1 Myrmecobius fasciatus
AAACCAGTGAAATACATAAAAAATGGATTAAAGCAATTTTCCAGCCCACAACAAATTAGAAGGATGTTAGGAAAAGTTTGTTGTGAGAGGGGAGCATGGTGCAGCTCAGACTGGGCTACCACAACTCTACTACCACAGGAGAAGGCCTTGGGAGCCACTGAATCTGCAGGAGCTGAAGTTGCATCCAGAGTTCTGAACCCACAGATGCTAATAGTGATAGACAGCTAATCGGAAGGAGCTTCTTTGCTAGCACTGAGGCAGAATTCTGTTGCTTTGCCCATACTCAGATCTGTATCCCAGTACTGGGTTGCAGTCCCAGGGCAAAAAGGAGCACTAGCTCCCCAGAGCTTGTAGCCACGATGGAGCAGCAACCCTTGTCACAATTCTAGAGCAGGACAGAGGCCTTGTGGCTGCTTGGAGACCAGAACCCAGGACAGCAGAGTAGTAAACATAATTCTCCTTAGATCCTACCATTTTGCAGATCCCTAGAAGGATCTCTAAAAACAGCTACACAAAACCTCTGAAGCTTGGGATGATGCATATAGAAAAAGTACTGATTTTATCTGAATACAGCCTACACCAAACTTCATTTTGCTTTCTGTATTTGTCTTCAGTTTTTTGGGGGGTAGTCTATGTTTTCCTTTACAGTATGTCTTTTATGGAATTGTTTTTCATGACTACACATGTTTAACCTATAACTACTTACTTTCCTTTTCAATGAGACTAGAAAGGGAGGGAGGGAGAGAGAATCTGGAACTGAAAGTTAAAAAAAAAAACAAATGTTAAAATTTATTTTTACATGTAACTGGGGAAAATATAATGCTAAATGATTTTTTTAAAGCATGAGGAATAGAATTCATATGTGTTTGAAGACAAAAGACCTGAAATCCATAAATAAAAGAGAACTAAACATTAAGGCAAGTTTTCCTTTATGTGGGCTACCACAAAACATAGTTTATTTGGAAGCAGAAAGATAGGGGTTCACTCCCTACCTATGACAAGTTCTCTGTGCTATAAAAAATGGTCTAAAATTATAAGTAGCAAAGAAGCTATCATCCCTCTTTAGGAGTTAAGAGTTTCCTTATTCTAGAGATCCCACTTCATTCGATCATCAGGTTAAGTCTCTATCCCTATCCTTATTTCTCCACAACATTTTCCTCAAATGCATTAGACATTCTAGGAGATAATTCTATGTTTTTGAAGGCAATGCTACAATAGTGAGAGATTCTTAATAGTTCAACACAATCCAAATACTTTCAATTCCAAAAACAGGCATTGATCACCTAAAATGTGACAAGTAATGTGCCAAAACTGTCATTGCTTCAGACTGCATCTTCTACCTGTGAGATGGGCTCTTTGTCAGCAGGCTTGCTTGATTAGGCCATTAAGAATTTTGATGACTTTTTTGGCCATGGCCAACTCAAAGAAATAACCTACAACATGGTCATTGATCTTGCATGAGCTCTGTCCACTGCAGGAAACAAAAATATGAACAATAACAAGAAACAGAATTGGCAGATTGTTTATAATGTGAATACATATCTTAGGGCTCTTTAATTATATACTTAATAATGACAATCAGTAGTTAAGTAGCAATTTAAGATTGCAAAGCACCTTAAAAATAATATTACATTTTCATCTTTCAACATGCATATTCTTTACTTCTACAGAGAAAGAAACTGAGTTTTATATAGTTTAAATGATTTGATTCAGAGTCCTAGAAATGGTAAGTGTATGATGCTGGATTTGAATTCAAGTGTTACCAAATTCAGTACCTTTTCCAAAGATTAAGTAAAATCCAGTTGATTCCCCTGTACTACTGTTGGAACAGATTCCTGTCAAGTGTGTCACAATCCATGATACATAATAAGTTAAATGTTTATTAATTGACATTTTCACAATAACTTAAACCAGACAATTAAATGCAGAAGTTCAAAGAAAAATGGTTCACAAGTAAATAAAGAGATGGTAGAGTTTCAGAAACAAAGTTTGGACTGAATGTAAATAAAATAAAAAAAAAAACACAAAACTACCTTCCTAAAAAACAGAAATATCCAAAAGCAAGATGGATTTTCTCCTGAGGCTTTGGATTTTTCTCATTAGATGCAAATAAGCCAATTATTTTGCATGTTCATTTGTTGTTGTTTAGTTGATTAATCATGTTTTTTTTTTCCCTTTGTGTTGATCTAGAGCAAGGGGACTTAAGAAGGAGTACATGAATTTTCATGAAAATAGTAAGACAGACATTATCTATCTTGATATTGATATTCATTCATTGATAAATGATTATAATTCAATATAATTTCCTCCTTTCTATACCTGTATTTGCTTTAAAGAAACACAGACACACACACAATCTAATGAGAAGGGGTCCATTGATTTTGCAAAAGTCCCAAAGGAATTCAGGACTCCAAAAAAAGTGGGGAGGAAAGGAACCCCTGAGTGAGACAGAATTTGAACTTCAATCCTTTTTTTCTTATATATTTTTTTCAAATGTGAAAGAATTTCAGAGAATTCAGAAAGTTTCTCTCTCCATTTTTTAATGATAAGCCTTATTTTCTTTGTCATTTTTTTTTATCAGAACCCTGTAAATTCTACTCTAATCTCACACTCATACTAATCACATTGTTGGATTTTTATCCTTTCCTTGGATAATCATCCTTTTCTTCAAAACTGGCTATCTGAGTCTCTTGAATCCCCTATAAGAGTAAGTAAATTATTGAGTGATCATTTTCTTCTTTCAAAACAGAGATATTCTTTTACTTTTGACATCACTAGTGAATAAAATGGCACTGAGAAAGTTAGGGGACCAAAGGACCCCCTTTTATCAAGTGTACAACTAAGGATGTCAGATAATCCTTTAGATAAACCTTTGAGAAAGGCAGACTCAAAAAGAGTTTCTTAGAGAAATCGATGCCTGGTTACAGATATGAAAGGCTAAAGATAAGATACCGTTTTAGGTGAAATAATCTCATTTTTTTTTCTGCTACCTCCACTACATCAGATTTGGGTCACTTCCATTTGAGGATAGCAGGACACTAGCATGTGTATTTTTTCTTGTTATTTCCTTTATTACAATAGATACCAGCAAAGTTACTCGATCAACATTCCCCATGGTAAAAAAGAAATATTGGAAATGTTCTAAGAGAGAAATAATACTGACCTGTGAATCAGGTGCCTGAATTCTAAATTTTATTTCAGCCACTAGCAACCTAAGCAACTTTGATTCTTATAACTCAATGTTTCCATATCTATTTTTGAGAGTTTAAGTGAGAAGATTAAATTCTATGATTAGTAAAGTCCATTCTAAGTAATCAATCAACAAAGATATATAAATGTATCCCAGATTCTGAGCTATGTTATAGATAAATAAAGGGGAAAAAACAACAAAAAGAAACAGTCCCTGGTCTTAAGGAGTTTATGGTCCAGGTCTTTCATTTTATAACACTATAAATTTTCTATTCAAGAAGGTGTTATCATTTTAGGAAGTGCTCCACGAAAATTGAAAGTCTAGCAGTTTTGTAAGCCATGCATGCCATCATGGAGATCACAAAATTTCAGTTAGTTAGGGCCATTTTTTTCTTTTGGATTTCCGGATCCAGTGTTTAGTGCACATAGTAAATGCTTAGTTAATATTGATTGAATCAGTTCATTGTTTGGTCATGACAATCAATGAAACGTGTCTCAAAAAGTCATTGAATTAGAAAGACTTCTCCCATCCCTTATATCATATCCTTAAAATACCCAAAATGGGATGAAATGGAGACTTTGGGGTGGGGACAGTGAGTTGGAGCTATAGGGATTGACAACAGGGGCATTTGGGATTAAATGTCTTCATGTTACATATGCTTTTCATTCCCAAGAAAATTGTTGAAAAGAGTGGAAAGCAGGAATACAAAAGCTCACACACATGCTTTCATCTTCACAGACTCAACTAGCAGACCATATTAGTAACAGCTCTTTGGTCCATTTGAATTCAATTCAAGAAATTCTTAAACATGTATCAGTATGGATGTGTTTGTATAAATGGGTATGTGAGAGTTTGTAAAACAACATAGATTCTATTGTTGCCTATATTCATTTTTTAAAGAAATGTTGATTTTCAGTTAGTGGTTAGAGATTAATGAAAAATTTTTCCCCATTTATGTTTATGAACCTTTAAAAAGTATCCATATCATTTAAAAAAACCCATATTTATAGAATTGACATGGGGCACTAAGAGGTTAAGCAACCTACTCCCTGTCAAATGGTCAGTGTCAAAAGCAATGTTTGAACACAGATCTTCTTGGATCCAAGGCCAGATCTCATCACTACTTTTCTCTATAACATAGACTGTTATTACCATTATTTCCACTTGCTGATACTTGTACACAATCAGATACTGAATTTCAGGTTGTGAAGTCTGTCTGGCACAAATCAAAATGAATCATTTATGTGACAAAGCTATAGAGCAAGCCCTGCTGTTGACAGATAATAAGACAACCTCCAGGAAATTAGAAGTACCTAATACATGGTTTACTGCCCTTCCCTACCTCACTTCTTTGTTGGAAGATGGTATTTTACCCTTAAATTTAAATTCTATTAATGTTGCTGACTCATGTCACTTTGTTCCCCTTACACCTTCAGAACTTCATTTCCATGACTATTTTCCCTTTAATCTCCTTACTGATACATCTTATTTGCCCCAGTGCAATGTAAAGTATACCTTCTCTGAATTATAGAGAGAAAGGATCTAAACCTGGTATATAAAACAAAGAAAATACAACAGTATTCCGGAAATAAACCCACACATAGTGCTTCAAGCCAGATCCTCAAACTCATTCGAAACGTGATGAATTTTCAAATTCCTTGGAACTATTTGAAGAAGATAGCACTCTTTTGCTTGAAATGGGCTCTGTTTAGGAGGGGGGAAGGATTGAGAAGCAGTGTTAAAAATGAAATCAATTTAGAAGAACTATTTCTATATTCTCCCATCCCACTGTTACACATTATTCAATCTTAACAAATGGTATAAGAAGTACAAACTGGAGCCTTAAAGAAAATAATTTTCAGTCACCCCATTCTTCAACTAGTCAGAAAACAAATAAATACATAGTCCCTACTATGTGCCGGGCACTGTGGTAGAATATGGAAAAGTAAACCCAAAGAATGATTCCATAGCAATCCTCAGGTAATTTATATATATATATTTTGCTCCATGTGAGAGTTTGGCATAGTTTTGCCCCATGGGTTTTTATTTTATTTTATTTTTTATTTTTTATTAAAGCTTTTTATTTGTATAACATATGTATGGGTAGTTCCTCAGCATTGATCTTTACAAAGCTTTCCATTACAAATTTTACTCCCAGTCTCCTCCCCTCCCCTAGATGGCAGGAAGTCCACTACATGTTAATAATGTTGAAATACTTGACAAGTTGTGCAAGAAAAATCCTATCTTCAAGAAAAAAAAAAAAAGAAAATCAGAGAAAGGAAACACAATGCAAGCAAACCTCAATAGAGAGCATGAAAATGCTATGTTGTGGTACATATTTCATATCCCTCTCTCTGGGTGTATATGGCTTTATTCACTGAACAATTGGAGCTAGTTTTATGCATTTCATTGTTGAAGAGAGTCATGTCCCTTAGAACTGATCCTCATATAGTATTGTTGTTGCCGTGTATAATGATTTCCTGGTTCTGCTCACTTCACTCAGCATCAGGTCATGCAAGTCTCTCTAGGCCTCTCTGAAATCATCCTGCTGGTCGTTTCTTACAGAAAAATAATATTCCATAACATTCATATACCATAATTTATTCAGCCACTCTCCAATTGATGGGCATCTTTTCAATTTCCAGTTTCTAGCCACTACAAAAAGGGCTGCCACAAACATTCTTGCACATGTGGGGCCCTTTCCCTCTTCTAAGATCTCTTTGGGATATAGGCCCAGTAGAAACACTGCTGGGTCAAAGGGTATGCACAGTTTGATCACTTTTTGAGCATAGCTCCAAATTGCTCTCCAGAATGGTTGGATCCGTTCACAGCTCCACCAACAATGTATTAGTGCCCCAGTTTTCCCACATCCCCTCCAACATTCATCATTATCTTTTCCTGTCATTTTAGCCAATCTGACAGGTGTGTAGTGGTACCTCGGAGTTGTCTTAATTTGCCTTTCTCTGATCAGTAGTGATTTGGAGCAACTTTTCATATGATTAGAGATGGTTTTAATTTCATCCTCTGAAAATTGTCTGTTCATACCCCTTGACCACTTATCTATTGAAGGGTGGCTTGGAATCTTATATATATATATATATATATGAGACAATTCCCTATATATTTTAGAAATGAGGCCTGGTAATTTTTATTCTACAGAATTTATCAAAAACCTGAGTTTAAATACTTCAAAGATTCCTTGATGAATGAAAATCCTTGCAAAGATATAGATCATACTCATCCCAGCTTTCCTAATATATAGTTCTCTTGTCAACGTCCTTCCCTCCATTCCATGGGGCTTTTTCACTTTTTTCCTGACATTCTGAGGAGCTCATCAAGGACCTAGAAAGAATTTCTCCTAAAAATTACATTACTTAGGGGAAGTGGGGCAGAGACAAAATGCCAGCTTAGAATAATTTCTCTGAGGAGAGCAGAGTGGCCAGCTGCTTTCCCTTCCATTCTGGAAATCAGATTGATTCAAAATACAAACATATAGAACATCACCTAGGGCATATGGTTTCCACACCCATGGGTGCCACAGTTGTGGGAGATAAACACATATAGCTGTGTACATGTTTGTATGCATATATGTGTGTCTGTACAACAACAATAAAAATTCACAAATGGGGTCACAAAAAGTCATTCACAACTAAAAGATAGCTCAAGAATAATATGAATATATTAGAAGACTTAGCTGGAACCAGCTAATTAATTTTTTTTTTACCTAATCTTTTGTACTCAGATCAACAATAGTATTTTTTTCCATTCTGACACAGAGAACTGCAATGACAGAAAAATGGTGTTATAAAAGGAAGTAAGAAAGAAACATATGACTGAAAAGGACAAAGAATTCAAGTGAGATACAAAGACACTGGCAGAAATGGGCAACCCCTGATGGCCAACCTACATGACCAATTGGAAATCTCAAAACACCAAGATTAGGCCTCTACAATATATGGTGGATACCTGTAGAACCCACAGGGAAGGGATTGACAAAATCCCTATGGATTGGGAAGCTTCAGATGAGGCATGATCCTTGGAAAAGTAAATTATATTGGGCACTATGAAGCAGTGAGAGAAAAGATGGGAAGGAATAGAAAATTAATAGAATTGATATGTTTCTTTTTTTTTCCATTTAGGCCACTCTTTAAGGGAAGCTAATGAGCCAGGCGAGGCTCTAACTTCTCATGATGAAATTGAGTTGCAGACTTCCCTAACATTTGCCCTATGACTGGGGCTCCATTTGAATTCAGGGTTCTTCTTTTGTCTTTCTGGCTTCAACCTCTCATGTTTTTGTTTTCCATTTTTTCCTTGCAGACTAAGTCAAACCATACTTTCTAATAAATCTCACCTCTGCATTTTAAGTTAAGGCCAGCAATAGAAACTTCAAAGAAATAAGTAATAAAAGATATTATTGTCTACATCTTATGATGATTTGTAAAGATACCCATCTCTTCTTATAGTTAATGAAGAAGTTATACTTAATAAAGTTAATGAAGATCATTTTATGGCCAGGTCTGATATTAAAATTCTAATAGACTGATAAAAGGAGAGGTATTTTCAAAATTCTCGGGACAAAAAAAATACCAGGTAAGATTTTAGGATAGACAAAGTCAAGGCAAAATGATGTGTGGATTCTAGCTGTCCTGCCATTCAATAATGCTCAAATATCCTGCTTTCCCTTCTTTACCTATTTAAATATCAGTTGTTTCTCAGGGATGTGTCATTCTTTGTGACCCCATTTGAGATGTTCTTCACTAAGTTATTGGAAATATGTGACATTTTCTTCTTCAGTTTATTTTACAGGTGAGGAACTGAGACAAACAATAGCAAATTTCTTGCTCTGCATCACACAGATAGTAATAGTCTCGGGTCAGATCTGGACACACAAAAATAAGTCCTCCTCACTTCAGAGCCTGAATTCTATCTAATGTGCCACCTAACCTACCTGTTTAAGTAACTCATATTTTGTAAAATTCAAAGCAAAGGGCATATTCTCCCTGAAACTTTCCTTGATTCTTTTCAGCAGGTAATAAATTTGCTTACAACCTTCAGTCATCACATATTGCTTTGTTATGCTTGCATGTACTTATCATGTGTGACTTGGTATCATAGGTATTTGTAAATATGGTCTAGTTCTACCAGACTTAAAACAATATCATGAAGCAGTGTTTGGAACTCAATAAGAAAGAGTAGTGGATCAGTGGAATAGATTAGGTTCACAAGTCACAATTGCCAATGATTACAATAATCTAGTATCTAAAAAACCCAAAGATAGCTTTTGGGATAAGGACTCACTATTTAACAATAACTGCTGGGAAAATTGGAAAGTAGTATGACATAAACTAGTTATTGATACTACAAGCCAATTAGAAGAACTAGAGAGAGTCTCCTTCTAAGATCTGTGGAAAGGGAAGGGATTTATGGCCAAAGAAAAACTAGAAAATATTGTGAAATGCAAAATGCATACTTTGTTCATATTAAATTTTAAAAAGTACAAACAAAACCAATGCAGACAAAGTTAAAAGGGAGGCAGAAAATGGGAGAAAAAAAATTACTTCCAAGATATCTGATAAAAGACTCATTTTTAAAATATACAGAGAACTGACTCAATTTTTTAAGAATACAAGCATTCTCTAATTGTTAAATGATCAAAGCATGTGAAAAATTTTCAAATGAATAAATTAAAGCCAATTCTAATCATATAAAAAATGCTCTAAATCACTATGTATTAGTGAAATGCAAATGAAGACAACTCTGAGATATCACTTCACAGCTCTGAAATTGTCTAAAATTTTAATAACAAATAATGATAACTCTTGGAAGGGATGTGGGAAAAGAGAGACAGATACATTGTTGGCAAAATTGTGAACTGATCAACCATTCTAAAGAGCAATTTGAAACTATGCCCAAAAGACTTTCAAACTGTGCCTTTCTTTTGATTGATCTATTAAGTGTGTATCCCAAAAGCTATCATACAAATGGAAAATTGCCCACATGGGCAAAAATGTTTGTAGCACCTGTTGAGGACTATGCAGAATGAATGTGGATTGCAATATAGCATTTTTACCTTTTGTTGTTTTTATTGTTTGCTTCCTTGTTTTTTTTTTCCTCCTTTTTTCCTTTTGAGCTGATTCTTCTTGTGCATAATGATGAATGTGGAACTATTTTTAGAAGAATTGCACATCTTTAATTTGTATTGGACATATTTCCTATCTAAAAAAGGGGGAAGATGGGGAGGGATAAAAAAAATGGAATACAAGGTTTGTTAAGAATGAATGTTAAAAATATATATTGCATGTATTTTGAAAATTTAAAAAAACTATTATCATGAAAAAATTGTTATACATAATTAACATGTAGTGGATATCCTGTCATCTAGGGAAGGGGTGGGGGGTAGGGGGGAAATTTTGTAACCAAAAGCTTTGTAAGGGTTAATGTTGTAGAATTACCCATAAATATGTTTTGCAAAAAAAAAAAGTTTTAATAAATAAAAATAATAAAAAAATAAAGGATACAGGTGAGAAAAAGAAAAAAAAAATAAGTTATAGAAGAGCAAATAAATAAATAAACACTATTATATGTCAGAAGGTGTACCAAGTGATGGGGATTTGAGGAAAAAGCAAAAACAGTTCCTGCCTTCTAGGAACTCCATTTGAATAAGGGAGACAACATTTATCTGAGAAGTAACTTTATTTCTCTTGTATTTAATAGCTAAATATTGTATTGGGAAAGGTTTTTCCCCTGTTCTACTTCTTCATCCAGAAAACAAACAGTGTGAGAAATCATTCTAAAGCACTTATACAACCAGGATGACTAAGACTTTATAAGTCAATGAAAAATTCTAAGTTTAGAATAATGAATAGATTCTTACTCATTGTATTTTCTTAGACAAATCTGACTAAATGTGGATCCTTCCTTTTGTCAGAGAGATCATATGGATTTTGTTAAGTCTCTGTGACCAAGATTTAGGTGATCTAAGCCACATAACCCAAAATTCTTATTGTAATATAGCCCACCCTATCATTGTAATATTTATTTTCTATTGACTGTTAACCAATAAGAATTGAAGAAATGCCTAGTTTTTCAAGAACATAAAAACTATGAGCCCATCACAATAAGGGGTCTTTGTTATAAAAGAGAGATAATGAAATAACCATTTTTATTAAAATTCCAGGATTGTGAATAAAATAATTAAATTATCCAGAAACCATGTCTCTTGGACCATTTTAAACTTCATGAGCTTAAATGCATACCAGATAGGGTAATCTTAGAAGGAAAGTTATCAGCATCTGGGGACAACGGTAAAAGTCTGCTGGACAATGATGGACTTGTATTAAATTTTAAAATAACCCAGGGGTTCTAAAAGGTAGAAATGAGGAAGGAGAGAATTTCAAATATCCAGGATAGCCAGCAGAATGCATAAAGTAGGGGAACTGGAGTGTATAGAATGTAGCCCACTATAGCTAGAAAACAGTGATATAGAAAATGTGCTAAAGGATTGATACAGATAATGCCTGGAAAAGTTAGAATGGGATTATGAATGGAAGGAGCTTGAAATTCCCAACAGACAATTTAATATTTGCTCCTTAAAAGAATAAGAAATCATGTATTTTACTGAGTGTGAGGTGGTCATGCCACTATAGGTTAAGTAATATGTTCCTAAAAGAAAGATTTCCCAAATGTCTATAGGACAAGGTCATAAACACATACACATGTATGTATATATATATATATATATATGTATTACATATATACATTTTACATATTTGTACACACATATTAATAGATTATGAAATTGAAAAATCATATCATTTTTAGTCTGTAGCATACTGATCTGCATGTAGTTCGCAGCAAATAAATGTGTGTTGAATTAAGTGATTGTGAGTATTTTACATTTGAGAACTCATTTGATCTTGATAAAACTTGTTAATATGTGTGTGTCTGTGTGTGTGTGTAGTCATTTAATTTTTTGGATAAGGGAAGTGAGATATAGAGAGAGTGCAGGACTTGACCAAGATGACATTGCTTACAAGTACTCAGCAAAGCCCAAACTCATTCTCATGTTTTCAGACATTAAATCAAGTCTTTACAACATAATCATGAAAAATATATCAGGAAAAATATTCAGACTTGAAGTCAATGTTTTAGAAGACATTGAATATGGGATCAAATACAAACTTCCTAGATGATCCTGTGATAAAGTGTTTTTCTTATTCCCTCATGATCAATGGATTAAATTCTTTGTTATTCTTGGCCTAGAATATTACTATTATTTTAAGATTTCCCACAAACTGGAAGTCATGGAGTTCCAGAAATAACTAGGAAAAAATGCCTCTAACTTCAGTTTCCAGAGTAAGTCTTGATATATGGTGGCAAGTGTGAGTCAATTCCTAGTTTCTTCCATACTAGTTTCCAATTTTCCCAGCAGTTTTTGTCAAATAGTGAGTTCTTATCCCAAGATTTGGGGTCTTTGGCTTTACCAAAAACTAGACTGCTATAGTTATTGCCTAGTTTATGATCCTAACATATTCCACTGATCGACTACTCTATTTCTTAGCCAGTACCAAATGGTTTTGATGATTGCTGCTTTTTGCTATAGTTTTAGGTCTGGCACAGCTAGGCCACCTTCATTGGCATTTTTTTCATTAATTATTTTGAAATTCTTGATCTTTTGTTCTTCCAGATGAACTTTGTTATTTTTTTCTGGGTTATTATCATTTATTATTTCTAGGTCCCTTTTTGTAATTATTTTTTCAAACCTTTTGCTGTTGTTTTCTGGTGGTTTTCCCCTCTTGTCTTGAATTTTCTTTCTCAGCATGAGTCATATCAAAATGTGTTTAAAATTTATTGTACATGTATAATTTATAGCAGTTTGTTTCTTGTCTTTAAGATAGGAGGAATTCAAGAAATGGAGGGAGAAAAAATTGGAACTCAAAATCTTACAAAATGAATGTTGAAAACTATTTTTACTTGTAATTGGAATAATAATATATCATTAAAATAAAAACAAACAAATAAATAAAATTTTGGGGGGGGAAGAAGAGCTCTGTGGCATCTATATTAATAAATCCATTTTACATTTTATTTAAATATCATTAAACCTAAATAATTAAGGGAGCATTCTCCAGAGTCTTCTTGCAACAATGAGTTTGATGTTTTCAGGGATTATATCAATGATCACATATTTTATTGAATTTGTTGTTTGTCTTTCATGTTGAAAAGGATAAATGGCATCAATGAATGATGTTGACTCATGTGTCAATGGTATTTTAATAAGACAGAGTTGCACAAAATTGCACTCTTTCTTCTAGAATCTTCAACGTTCAATGGTAAAGCAAAAGTCATGATGGCTTGGGATGCAGTGGGGGACCCTGGCATCTTCAATGTCTGACCAAACTTTAATCATGCCCCAGTCCCTGCTTGTGTTGCTTTCATAGTTGTTGGAATAAATTTTTCTCATGTGCCCATTCTGCTGGAAAAAGGCTTTACATAATTCCCTTACTCACCAATGGGTTTGAGACCTGTTAGTTATCCTTAAACCAATCTAATGTGTTTACCAAGATAGTTTTACCAGGGTGGCTATTGCACATGGTACAACTTTGTAAAGTCACTGGTGAGAGATGGATATCAAACAGTGATGAGTATTCCTAAAAATAATCTCTAAACATCTAATACTAGAAGGATTAGTCCTCCCTGGATACTCCCTATATCCCCTTTCCTTCTTTCTGTATAGACGAGGTAGCATTAGAATTAGGTGTAAGGGGGTATTATGAGAGTAAATAATCAGTGAGGGCTATCAAGGGAAATTCTGATTCTTCTAGTCAGTGGGGAAAAAACTAATGACATGGAATTGAGAAGACCACATGAGGTGGTCATTGTCAGAGAACCATATAGTATAGACAAAGGACAAACTTTAGATCTAAATTGAGAGGTATGAGCTTCAAATTTTGACTGTGAGAATTTAAATAAGATACTTCTCTCTGTGCTTCAGTTTTCACATCAATGAAATGTGATTATG
Source organism: Myrmecobius fasciatus (assembly GCA_023553655.1). Lineage (NCBI taxonomy): Eukaryota > Metazoa > Chordata > Mammalia > Dasyuromorphia > Myrmecobiidae > Myrmecobius > Myrmecobius fasciatus. The sequence goes on from JAJPUD010003876.1 coordinate 31,152, forward strand.
GGCTAAAATAGCTTACAAGATTTTTTTTAGCTATAAATACTGATACTTTATGGACATTATGTTTACTTTTCTACAAAGTTGAGTGATGACTGAAGGAGGCACATAGGAAATTGAAAATGTTGCATAAGTACCATTATCCCTGAAATAGTTTGTCCCACTTCTCATAGCAAAATCTCTGGCTTGATCCATGCCCCTTCTGTCAATGTTCTGCATAGTTCCTAGGAAAAGAACAGATCTTCTCTCACTTGATCTCTGTTACGCTTCGTTAATTTTCATGTACCACTATTCATCTGTGGAATCAGATTTCATCAGGAATGCTCTTAGAGCACCATATCTATGTGTCACATGCCGCAACAGGGACACTATTGAAACTAAAGAGCTCACTAACAGGCATCAAGACCCCATGACTGCCTTGGATAATTTTCAAGGACTCTAGTCTCAGCATTGTGTTCTGCTGTTCAATGTTGTCCTCATTTTCACTGCAGTTTGAAAGTCAGCTTTGAGTTGTAATTAAGCTTGTCTGGGCTCACAAGCTGGGTGAACTTGGGAAATCTTTTTGGCACTCTCCTGGTTTTAATTGTCAGAATCATGAAGAAAGACAGCATTAGCTTAATGAGGAGAGCTGTGAATGAGCAAAACCACAATTAGAGACTTTCCCATGGTTGTTGAACCCTCAGGCATCTGCCAGCAGTGAGGATAAAAAAGTTTCCCAGCTGCCAGGGGAGATATAGCGAAAAGAACTCTGAAGTACCCCCTGAATGGATGGCTAATCATGAGGAAATATTTGTGTATGTCCTTTGGCAGGTGGCCGAGGGGGGAATCAGAAGGGAGGACCCACTAATCAATTGGAATTTGGATAATGAGAACCTTGCCACCTAGCAGATTTCTTTACTGGAAACGTCCTGTAGCAAGGATGTAGTATGTTGGATTGTGAGAGAAATGTTTCACCGTGACAGACAGAAGATTGATCAATCGTGAGACTGAAATCATTCTTAAATGTTGGAATACTAAAGCAATGTTATGAGATAGTCCAAAAGTGTGCCATGGGACAGATAGAATGGCTTCTGCTTGGTTAGTCCATCTGCCCTCCTAGGTTTTGCCAAAAAAAAAAAAAAAAACTGTAAATATGTCGATGCCTCTGCAGAGGAAAGAGCAGCCATTTATTTGGTTCCCTCAATTTCAGGGAGATGCTTGCCAATTTGACCATTATTTGGCCTTCATTCTAGAAGAGATCTAGGACATCAGGAAGGTGATGTCATGATGGTGAAAAGAATTAGATAAAAGTAAAGTTGCACTGGGCAAAGACACCAGTTTTGCTCTCTCCTTCAGCACTATCTGGGTCCAGGAGCAAGGAAGAACCAAGGTTCCAATCAGATGAGAAGAGGAGAGTTCAGATATATAATTCTCCCTATCACTTTTCTCTGAAAATGAAAAACCATCAAAAAGGCTATTTTGTTTATACCCTGATCTTACCCAAATTGTGAAAAAATATTAAATAACATTTTTCATTAATTAAAAAATATATCATTAGGCTGCTTCTACCTCTTTCTTTCTATTCTTTTTTTTCTAGTTGTCTCTGGATGTGTTCCTATCTCTATTTCTTACTTTTTCACTAAGTCTATCTCTCTGCTTCTATCAAGTTATTACGCTGTTTTTTTTCTCATTGTCTCTATTTCTAAACACAGAAAATGCTAAAGATAAGGTAGCACCTCCTATCAAAATGATAATGTTTCACTTCAGTCCTCTTTCATAAACAGTAAAGGCCATCTCAGGACAACTCTACCTCCACACTTTCTAGAATCATCAAAATGATCATTGTTGTCATTATAACATGGTTGTTCCTTTCTGAAAAACAATTCATTATTATCCCCTTCATTTGACTTGTAGGATCATTTCCAAGGGGAAGGGCTATCTGGCTGTCCTCTGCCTTTCTGGGTACAGCAGAAAGCTTATGTGGCACAAGAAATCAGGAACACTGCTGTTAAATTGGAAGGAGAAGAGGAAGAAGAGCAAGTTTATGTTTATTAGATTGCTATACTTAGAAAAAAGAAGACCTGGATTCAAATATGGCCTCTGACCCTCAGGGTTTAGATTGTTTTGGATAAGTAACCTCATCCTTCTGAGTATGTTTCTTCATCTTCCACATATTGGTCTTTCTAAGCCCCATTGGGTTGTTATTAAAGTGTTGTACAAACCTTAATCAGGTATCATTTTCCTGGCATCTTTTAAATTCATTGATACTTGTTGACATATTCTTCACAAATGTAAGGTCACGATAACATTTCATTTATTTTCTGTAATAGCAACTCTCTTAATGTTATAACTTTATTTTGCAGAGGAAAGAAAAAGAACAAAATTTAATTAAATATCTACATTTAGAAAAGACCCATACACACAAGAAATGTATCCCATTATTTTGACAATCTAGAAAAACATATTGCTATATTTTCTCTCTCCCTCTCTCTCCCTCCTCCCCCTTCTTTCTCTCCGTCCCTCCCTCTCTCCTTCCTTTCCTCTCTCTTTTTCTTTATCTTTCTCTCTCTCTCATACACACACACACACACACACACTGCATCTGAAGTCAACCCTAAAGATCTCAACCTCTTGAACTCAACTTATCTTTAAATTAAACTTCAGTTTATTAGCTAGCTCATGTCTGATCATGGCTTCCCATTGCCCTCTCATTTCTTTCCTGGCTTAGGTAACAGCTTCTTTAATTGGCTCACCATTCAGTGAAACTATAATTAGTATACTAACTTAATTACTTTAAATTTCTGCCACCTTCTACCCTTTCTTATATATGTAGGCATTTATGGTAAAAAAAAATATGCCAGCAATTCTCACAGTAAAATTGGCATTATTTCCTGCCAAATTATTATTTTCTTAATGTACCCAATCCAGTTATTGCTCTCCCTTCTCTCTTGGCAAGACCATATGTTCACTTGATTCCCAAACCACTTCATAGAACACATATCTCCAAAAACCTAGAGAGAAGAGAATCAAGAAAAAGAGAGTGATTAACAATGTCACATTATGAAGAGAGATCAAGGAGGGTATGGACTGAGGCGGGAAATAATATTGGATTTGGCAATTAAGGGTCATTAGAGAGAACAATTTGGGTGAAATGATAAGGTTGAAAGGAGTAAAGGAGAGAGAAGAAGAGACAAATGGAGGTTCCTAATGTAAATGTGTAGATGACCTTTTTGAATTCAGTTACAAAAGAACAGAAAAGAAATAGAATGATAGAAAGTTTGGAAGGATTGAGTGAGAGTTCATATTTTATTTTTCAAGATGAATAAGATATGGGCATGTTAATAGTCAGTAGGAAATGAACAAATAGACTAGAGATATTGAAAAGAAGTGGAAAAATGGGAATGGTAGAGTCAGGGGGATAATATTTTGGAGGAACAGGGATGAATGGGACCACTTAAACAAGTGAAAAGTAAATTTCTGTAAAGAGAAAGGTCATTTCATATGTGACAGAATTGAGACATGAGACAGATGGTAACATAAGCATAATCAGTGGTATGAAAAGCAGGTTAAGAAATCAATAAAGGGGCACAATGTAGAATAGAATAATTTCACATCTTGAGAAGGAAGAGAATGAGCATGAGGAGACATCATGTTTTACCAGCTTAGTCACTTCAACAGAAATGAAATCCATCTTCCCAAAATGCCAACTTGAACATTCCATGAGAAGTCATTGTTCTTGGATATGAAGCTATTATGAATAAGTAAATAAAGGGACCAACTCTCTAATATTTCATGTAAAGAAAGCTCATATGAAGGATAAGCTTTTTTTCCCCTGAGGCAATTGGGGTTAAGTGACTTGCCCAGGGTCACACAGCCAGAAAGTGTTAAGTGTTTGAGACCAGATTTGAACTCAGGTCCTCCTGACTTCAGGGCATCCAGGATAATCTTAACCTAAACTACTGAAATGTCGCAAAGTGATAATCCATTCAGATGTTTGTAAGTCTTTATACATTTTTATGAAGATGGGGGGGCAGGTAATTTAACATCAATACTTAGGGAATGATTCTTTTGAATAGAGGCTGATCTTCAATTAAGAAAGGCCTAATTTTATCCTCAGAAACATACTCCAAACTTTTCTAATTGTGTTTATAAAAAATTATATTCATGGCCAGCTAAGAACCTCAAGTCATTTTGCTATCATAATGAAGTAATAGTGTGTAGAATGGGTATTGTGGGACTATCTTCTAAAGTATGTGAAGCCTTGAGCCTCAGTCTCGAGGCCTAAGTTTCAATTTCATAGAAATTATCTAATTTTAGAATAATGAAAGTTTTGCTTGCATTACCTCATTTTTAGTCAACCCATAATCACTTCACCTACAATATAGGGAAAAGTAACTGCAAGAGCCAATCAAGATAAAAGCTTTGCATAAGGGGATTTTCGAGGAGGGGTTGGGCACTGCCTGTCCATTTAACCTGTGTTTCTCAGCCCCTAGTGAGCAGTCCTCATTCTTGACTGTTCAGGAGGGGGGACTGCCTGATTCTTCAGAGATTCTAATAAACCTTTCACTTTCACTTTGACGTTTCCAAGTAGTCAATTTGGTTAGTCTCTATACCTCACACAATAGGATTTGAGTTTTGTGGACATATCTTCCATTTCCTTTCCCCCCCCTTTATACTCATAAAATATAAAATCACAGAATCATAGAATTAGAGTTTAAAAGTATTGAAAAGGCCATCTAACCTAATCCTTATTTTTACAGGAAATAAAGCTTAGAGAGTTGATAGAATTTGTTGAAGGAACTGAGGTGGCTTTGACTAGGAAGGAAACATAAAACAACTCAAATACTTTAAAGGTTGTCATATGGAAGACAGATGAACTATTTGTTTGTTCTATTTGACACCAAATGGCATAGAGACAGTTAATGAAAGTTGTCCATAAGTAAGATTAGAACTGATGTAGGTAACAACGAATGATGTCAGTAACAATTTCTAACAATGAAAACTATCAGAAGTGAAATGGGTTACACAGGGAGATAGTGCTACCCTCTCCTCATTGGAGATAACCAGATCTGTTGGTCTTTAGCTTATCATTTTTTCCCACCCTGAACACCCTCTAGAACTGAAGATAATTCTTCAGATATACTCTGACCATCACCGAATACAGAGAAATGTTTGCTTTTGAATTCCCAGAAGCTAAATGGAGCTGAAAATCCCATTTCCTTTTTTGATTGCCCGATCAAATCCTTGAATCATATAAAAAATGTAGAACACTTAACAACTTCCCAACAATTAATATTATACTAACATATCAAACCTTCTGCCATACTTAGAAACTGATTTTTTTAACTACAAGCATAAAACTTTGCATTGATTCCTTATTGAATTGAATCTTACTATATTCAGTCCAGTCCATTAGATGGGCCAAGTGCTTTTAGACCCTGCCTATTTCATCAGGTATGTTAACTCTCCTTCCCAGCTTTGTGTCAATTGAAAATTTAATCAGTACATCATTTATGCTATTATACAAGTCGATTAAATTGTTAAATAGCCCAGTTCCAAGCACAGATTTATTACTATTGACCACCATTTCCTTTCCCAAACAATCTTGTTCCTTGCCTTCCAAATCCTTACACAGTCTTGTTTCTCTCTTCACCGCTATGCATTTCCTGTAATGTCTAGTTGGCTCCTCTTATTTTTTAAGTATAGGCATCAACTCATGTTTACTTTTTAGCTCTCTGCTATTATGTCTGTCTGTGGGAATAAGGTTTCATATGGGAAGAGCAAAAAGAGAAGATCACCTCTCTGTTCCAGGAAGCAATCTATCTTTTAATGCAAACCAAGATTGCATTAGTATTTACAGATATCTTTTCTTACCTAATTATTTCCTGTCTTAAGACAAAGAGAGATTATAATGTTTCTCCTCTTGTATCTGGTCAGAGAATTTCTGGAGTAATGCAATCATTTCTAAGCACAGCATTTTAAGAAGAAATTTGATAAGCTGGAGAGTTTCCAAAGTAGAAAGAGCGAGAAACTTGGAAATGAAGTCTTTTGAAGATCAATGGTAAATTTAGGAATATTTTACCTGGAGAAGAGAAGGCTTAAAGGGAACATAGTAGATGTGTTCATGAATATGGAAGCCCATCATAAAGAAAAGAGATTAGATCTGTATGTATCCTTTGGACCCAGACAGTCAAATTGGGAGTACTGGTTGGAAGTTACAGAGGAACAAATTTGCATTCAATATCCTATGGTTTTCAGAACGCCTTATCCACTACTCCATTTGCTCTCTCACATCAAGCCATTAATATTGATCATTCATCTGGTAGAGTCTTCTTTTAAAAAGCAAGCACTAAATAAATGTTCCTTGATCAAATGTTTGGTATTTGTAAATGTCTACATCAAAGTCCTAAAAACATTAAAAAATAATGACTTTTTTGTGAGGCAATTGTGGTTAAGTGACTTGCCTGGTGTCACATAGCTAGCAAGTGATAAATGTTTGATTTGAACTCAGATTCTCCTGACCAGACTGAATCCTCCACAGAAAATCAGTTATTGAGCAAGAATTTCTTTTAGAGACTATCTAGTGAATTCCATTCATTTTGCATGAGGAACTTGAATTCTAGAGTAAGAAAGTGATTTATCCAAGGTCACATATTCATTCAATTAATAAAAGAATATCCATATGGCAGGTACAGTGCTAGGTTCTGAGGAAAAAGGATAAACAAAAAGGCAAAAATAAAACAGTGTCTCCTCTTGTGAGGTTACATTCTCTACACAAATAGATTGTAACAGCTCTGAGACTGAAATCTGTGTATTCTGGCTCCCAAGCTGGAGATCTTTCAAATATACCAGGATAGTTTCTCTACAAGAACAATGAAGTCCTCTTTAGTATCTTGTTATATTGAAATTGAGCTTGTGATTTCAATGCATAGGAGCTCTAGGAGATGAAACCCCCTTTTTCAGAGGAAAACATCTTGTTTTACATTTAAAGTATTTATTTGGTGGTTGCCTAGAGGGAAGGAGCTGTCCATGGTCACTTGTTGTTTATCATTCATTCTGAAAGAGAACCACTACAACAGGAAGGAGATGTCATGATATGTAAGTGAATTGGATTTAAGAAAAGAAGGGTTGTGTGAGGTCAATGGCCTCATTTCCCCTCCAAAATCATCTGGATTGAGTGGCCAGATATAGATCAGGATGACTAGAAATGGCGCTGGATTCAATGGGAGATCTTGGCCTTTTTAAGCCAAGGTCTTCAACAAGTTTAAGTTTGACTGAGGCTACACCCATTCAGTAATTAAGGCTAAGTAGCAATTGAGACCAAGAATCTCCTCTTTCATCTAATAAAAAAAATCTAAATAAATAAAAAATCTGGGAGAGGAAGACCCTCAGGATTCTGACCAATAGAGAAATGACTGTTATTTGCTTTCAATCAGAATCACCCAGGACCCAAACAATGACCAAGTGAAACTTGGTCTAAGACCTGTTGGTCTAAGACCTGTTGGAAGCCAATGAGAATCAGATTTGTTTAGGTTTAAGGCGTGGTCTTAAGAAAGAAATGGACAGTAAAACTCAAGCTATCTTGGGAGGTTTCAGAGGTGCAAAAGAGAAAAAATGCTTTTAAGTATATCTGTAAGTAAATGACATCCTATAGACAGAAGTTGAACTTTGGTCTTCCTAACACAGAGATTAGCTCTACTACTGACTTAATGTTTCATACTTTAATTAATTAATCATCTCTTCTTTACTCATTGTCTTACCTAAATGATATTTGTGATTTGCCTCTACCTTTTAATGGTCAAATATTTTTATTTCTCATTTATTCGAGCTGAGAGTTTAATCGTAAATGATGTGGTGTACATGCATGGATATCTTGGTTTTTAATTTCACAAGAAGTTTTTTTTCCTAATCATAATCTTATGAGGTGATTAGTACCAGTATTATAATTATCCTATTTTACAGATAAAGTAAATGAGACAAGAGTAATCTGATCAATAATTACTTGATAGTTTTTTTTATTATATCAAACATTCTGTTAAACATGAGAGAAATATAGAACATCTAATAAAAGTCTTCATAGAGCTCAAGTTCTAATAGGAGACATGCAAAGAAATGGGTATATGCAAGGTAAACATAGTGTGAATAGAATGTCTGGCAAAAGCACTGGAAGTTGTAGGGAGTGGGGAAGGAGACCAAGTTTTAGCCTATATAATATAAAATATGAATTCATCCTTAAAATAAGCTAGTAAAGTTGAGGGAGATGAGAAGATTTCTGGAAAACACAATGTGTGATGAATGGTAAAACTTCAGAAGACTGGAAAAATATGAAGAGGTTCATTTGTGAAAGATTAAATACTAATCGCTGGGTTGTCTAAACTCTTTGGATAATTTGATCCTGGAAGCAATAGGTTTATTGAATAGGCAGTCTGCTATCATCATAAATAAATTTTAGGAAAATCAATTTGTCCTCTAAAGAAAAGGTGGCAAGGAGTAGGCAGAGATTTTCATGAGATATCCTTAAAGTCTCATAGGTAAGTGTTGGTGCTGAGATTTTATCACAGGTTCTCTTAAAGGATAGAATGTGACTCTAGTTAAAGTATGGTAAGTATATTAGTAAGTAATAACTATAAATACAATAAGATATGCCATCTGTTGTCATCATTTATACCAACTTAGAATTAAAATAACTTTGGAAGATTAAAGAACAACAACTAATGTTTGTTTATGTGGTTAGACCATCTACATGCTAATAGATCAGCCTACAGAGAGTAAGATGCATGTTTTGTTGGTACTGCTTTATTTTATTTTCTAATATGGGCATTGACATTAGTCTGTTATCCCTAGGAGATGAACACTGGAAATCGCAAAATAACACTCCTCATTGTGTTTTGCCACTTTGGGATTTCAAATCTTATCATTTTTGACACCTTTCTTGGCCTCCCTCAATGATTCTTTCCCTCTGAGATCATCTCTCATTTACTCTGCACATATGTGCTTACATATAGTTATTTTCATGCTACCTCTCCCATTAGAATATGAACTCCTTAAGGATAAGGACAAGTATTTTTCTTTTCTATTTAATCCCCAGTGCTTAGATCAGTGTCTGGGACATCAAAAGTGGTCAATAAATATTTGGTGACTGTTTTTTTATCACTTTAATTTAAAATGCATCTATAGCAATACAAAATTTTAAGAAGGAGAAAAACAAAAACAACTGAGCAAAACCTATAAAACAGTCAACCTTGAAAGGCAATGCATAGATATCCATATTAAATGGAGCACTGAACTTAGAGTCAGAAGATGAGCTTTGGGATCTTGACATCTGAGAATAGATAAAATATTACATGTGGCTTCAGGAAGACCTAAGTTTGAATGCCTCCCTGATGCCTCCCTGACTTTTACTATGTGAATGAATAATCTAATGTTTTACCCCCAATCCAATTTTTGCCATTTTTTAAATAGGGCTATATGTGATAACATAATCACTCAATTTATGATTCATAGATAAAATAAGCTAACATTCATTTATTAAGAACTTATTATGTGCTAGTTACTGTGCTAAGTACTAGAGATATAAAGCAAGCCCCTCCCCTCCAAAAGAATTAGGCTCTATAATCAAGGAGCCTCCACTGTGATGGGGAAGACAATACAGAGAGAACCCAATATATGGAAAATTGCTATATAGTAAATGAAATTAATGAGAAAAAAGAATCATTGCTAGCTGTGAGATAGGTATATGGGAGTGATACTATTCAGGAAAAATCTCCTGAAGAAGATGGGATCACAGAGTTGTTACTAAGGTAAAATGAGACAATGGAAGATAAAGGTTAGGCAAAGAAGCCTTCCAAACATTCATAAATGTCAGTTATTATTTTAATTATTATTACTATTTACTAATCCAATTCTCCCCAACTCATACCTAAGGACTCTATGGCACAAACATACAAGTTAAAGCATAACTTAAAATATATAATATAAGAACAGCAATAATGATTATTACATTTTGCAATAGAGTTGTCAATATGTGTGTTAGTTTTGGGGAATTTAAACAGTTCTGCATTTTGTCCATTATTTATCCTGTAGATGATTTGGGATATGTAGACATCAATTTGTACAAACTATACCAAGAGGCAGACTGAATTTACACAGAGAAGTCTGTGAATAATGCAGCAGTTATAAAATTTCTTTAATCTATGCCAACAGCCAAACCCAATTGCACAGGCAAAATCAAGTTCACAGGTTAATTGAGCCAAAATAACCAGAAAATTATGGCCACACATTATTTTGCCCAATGTCAACCCAGGCCTACTAGTGATATAGACTACATAAATAATATTCCAGCCAATGACATCTCATAAGGATGCTCACTTTAATATCTTTGCTTTCTTGTTATTCAACTGCTTACTCAATGTGCTAATCAGATGGTGAGGAAGGAAAGAATGAGGAAAGAAAATAAGGGAAGGAAGGAAGGAAGGAAGCAAGGAAGGAAGCAAGGGAGGGAGGGAAGAAGAGAGAGAGGAAAAGAGGGAGAGAGGGGGAGGAAGAAAGAAGGAAGGAAGGAAAGAAGGAAGAAGGAAAAAAGAAGGAAGGGAGGGAGGAATTAAGGGAGAAAGGGAGAAAGGGAGAAAGGGAGGAAGGGAGAAAGGGAGGAAGGGAGAAAGGGAGGAAGG
>JAJPUD010003876.1:41804-62847 GCA_023553655.1 Myrmecobius fasciatus
AGAAAGGGAGGAAGGGAGAAAGGGAGGAAGGGAGAAAGGGAGGAAGGATGGAAGGATGGAAGAAAGGAAGGGAGGGAGGAAGGAAGAAAGGAAAGAAGGAAGGGAGGGAAGACAGAAAAAAGGGAGGAAGGAAGGAAGGAAAGGAGGCTGGATCTTTTAAATTCCTATTATCCTTTATCTACTGTGTTATATTTTCTTATTTGAACCTTACAAAAAAGTAGGAAAGTATGTATTATTTCATGTCCTTTTTTCAATTGAAAAAAAAAAAACCTAAAACCCTGGGACAGAGGGTGATTGACTGGTCATAGGTCTCAAAGCTAATTAAATGTCTGAAAAAAATTTTCACCTTTCTCCCTGACTCTAGGCTCCCAGAGCTGTACACAGCCCCATCTAAAAGTAATCAAGTGTAGCACAGTGGAAAATGTACTTCAACTGAGTCCTGGATTTTGGACACCTATCTCATATTTCCCACTTAGCAGAACTTTTGACTTTTTAACTTTATTAAGCTCTCTGGGCTTTAGTTTCTAATTTGTAAAATGAAAGCATTTGCCTAAATGATTGCTATGGTTTCTTTCAGCTCTGAATGAAGGTTCTTATGCTTACCTGGCTCTTGAGTTTCAACTACACAAATTGTTTTATCACACAATCAAGAGTCTCATCCTAATGAAGCTAATAGCTCCTATGCACACATTATGTCACCTAGTGTGTTTTCATAGAAATCAATGAGTAAAAATGGAATATTTCTATAGTTTTCTGTAAATGACTTTATATTGTTCTATGAGATAATTTTAAGACTAGACTAAAAGAAAAAATATATCCTTAGCTCTTGCATTATACCATGAAGGCTAGCAAAGTATGATTTTCATAAACCAAAGCATTCAGAAAAAATGGACAGAAGAAGCATTACTCAACACCAACAGTTCCAACCTTTTTAATCAATAGGCATAAACAGAAAAATTCATCCAGCTATTTCACTTGAACTGACTACAACCTCCCTCAACCTTCCCTCCCTTTTTCAGTCCCTTGCCCCCTCCTCATTCTCATTTCCCTTTCCCTTATACTTCTATTCTCCTTTCTATTAATCTCCCTGTTTCTTTTCCCCTTCTCCTAGTGTTTCCCTATAGGGTGAGACAATTTTCTACATCAAACTCAAATTCTATGATATTCCTTCTTTGAGCTAAATTCAATTAGATTAAGGTTCAAATAATGTTCATTACCCTCTTTTGTTTTCCCCAACCATGACAGGTTTTTTTTTTTTTTTGCTTTTTCTTGTGATGTCATTTGCCCCATCTTACCTGCATTTTTCTACTCTTATAGTACAATCCCGTTTCCACTTCTAGTTTATTTTCTATATCACATTAAAGTCAACTTCTACTTAAGTATATTCCTAACAAAGATACAGTTTTCATGAGTTAAACATATTATCTTCCCATGGAGGGGTACACACATTTTAACCTTTAAAAGACATAGTATGGGACTTCCTTCCGGGGGTGGAGCCATGGTGGCAGAGATCAGACAGGAGTCTCTGTAACCTCCTCTAACCTTCCCTCAAACCAACAACATATGAAGCCTCTAGACTGATTCTGAAGCAAAAAAATCCACAATATCTGGAGAACAACACGATTCTAGAAGAAGATACTCTGGAAGAACCTCAAAACAGGTCTGTTTTAATGGGGCAGGGGGTGGCCTACTGAACCCAGACTGCAGCGCAGGGAGACTGGGGCAGGGAGCTGGAGCAGGGAACTGGAACAGGAGTCGGAACAGGAGTGGGAGCGTTGTGCTCTTCACACACCTGGGAGTCTTCTTCGAGCCTCTTGGAACAATTTGTCCTGATTGTGGGCAGGTGGTTTGGAGGGTCTGCCTTTTGAGGGGGATAGATTGTGAACCACTGAACCCCTGATGAGCATCGGACCTAGCTGCCATTACACAGCACCTTAAAGCAATCAATCAAACAACAGGACTGATCAGCACCAGAAATAATTCAATCAGCGGAGCTGCCCAGTTCCTGAAATAACTCAATCAGCAGAACTGCCCCAGGGCAAATTAAAGCAGCTGTCCCACCTTTGCCCTAAACAGACCTCACACCTTTAAAAAAAAATGAATAAAAAACCAAAAAGAGCTCTCACCATAGACAACTTTTATGGTGAGAGGGAAGAACAGACCTCAAATCCTGAGGCCCCTAAAGGTAAAGCAACTCCAGAAAAAGCCCCAAAGAGAGACATAAATTGGTCTCCATGTCACAAGGCTTTCTTTGAAGATTGCATAAAAAATCTTAAAAGAGAGTTAGAAGAAACATGGGGAAACGAAATGAGATCACTGCAAAATAAAATAGAAAAAATGGGAAAAGAATGCAATGAACAAAAAATGTAATTGGTCAATTGCAAAAGGAACTAAAAACAGTAACTGAAGAAAATGAGACATTAAAAATTAGAATCGAACAATTGGAAATGAATGACTCATCAAGACTTCAAGAATCAGTTGAACAAAAACAAAAAAATGAAAAGATAGAGAAAAACATGAAATATCTCCTGGAAAAACAACTGACCTCGAAAATAGATGTAGGAGAGACAATCTAAGGATTATAGGGCTTCCTGAAAGCCATGATGAAAAAAAGAACCTGGATACTATATTCCAGGAAATCATAAAAGAAAACTGCCCTGATATTTTACACCCAGAAGGCAAAATACTCCTTGAAACAATCCACCGATCACCTGCTGAAAGAAACCCAAAAATTAAGTCCCCCAGAAATATCGTGGCTAAATTCCAGAACTATCATACCAAGGAAAAGATATTAGAAGAAGCCAGAAAGAAACAATTTAAATATCGGGGAGCTACAATTAGGATCACACAGGACCTAACAGCTTCTACTTTGAAGGATCGAAGGGCCTGGAATCAGATATTCCGTAGGGCAAAGGAACTTGGATTACAGCCAAGAATAAGTTACCCAGCTAGAATGAGCATTATCTTCCAGGGAAGAAGATGGTCATTCAATGATATAGGAGAATTTCACCTATTTCTACTGAAAAGACCAGAACTGAACAAAAAATTTGATCTACAAACACAGAACACAAGAGAAACATAAAAAGGTAACAAGAAAAAATAACTCTTGAGAACTATATTTATGTTATAGATACTTATAGAATGAGGGTTGATTTTGTGAATCGATTATTACATTATGATTATATATGATTACTGTGATTTTATGATTATTATCATATGATTACTGTGATTTTATGATTATTATTATATGTTTATTGTGATTTTATGAATCTTATGATATGATAAACTGAAAAAGAAATTAGAGGTAGAAAAGGGATAACACTGGAAGAAGAGGAAAAGGAGGTAAAATAAGGGAAATTACATCACATGTAGAGGCAAACAAAACCTATAATGATTGAGGGGAGAAAAGGGAGGGGAATGAGAATTGGCTTAATCTCCATCTCATCAGATTTGGCTCAGAGGGAATAATAGACGTACTTATAAGGAAACTAGAGGGAAAGGGGGGAAAAAGGGGGTGGGTGGGGCTCTAAAGGGGAAGGATTGTTTGAGGGAAGTGGTTTTCAAAAGCAAAGTAGTAGGGAGGAGGGAAAGGGGATAAGAAAGAGAAAAGCATAAGCTAGGGTAAATAAGATGGCAGGAAATACAGAATTAGTTATTTTAACTGTGAATGTGAATGGAATGAACTTTCCCTTAAAGCAGAAGCAGATAGCAGATTGGATTAAAAACCAGAATCCAACAATATGTTGTCTACAAGAAACACATCTAAAATATAGAGATACATACAGGGTGAAGGTAAAAGGCTGGAGCAGAATCTATTATGCTTCAGGTGAACAAAAAAAAGCAGGGGTAGCAATCCTGATCTCAGACCAAGTAAAAGCAAAGATAGACTTAATTAAAAGAGACAAAGAAGGAAATTATATCTTCCTAAAGGGTACCATAGATGATGAAGCAATATCAATACTAAACATATATGCACCAAGTGGTATAGCATGGAAATTCCTAGAGGAAAGGTTCAGAGAGATGCAAGAAGAAATACACAGCCAAACTATAATAGTGGGGGATCTCAACCTCCCTCTTTCAGAACTTGATAAATCAAACCACAAAATAAATAAGAAAGAAGTTAAGGAGGTAAACAAAATGTTAGAAAAGTTAGGTATGATAGATCTTTGGAGGAAATTAAATGGAGACAGAAAGGAGTTTACTTTTTTCTCAGCAGTCCATGGAACTTATACAAAAATTGACCATGTGTTAGGACACAAAAACCTCAAAATCAAATTCAGGAAGGCAGAAATAATAAATGCATTTTTTTCAGATCATGATGGAATAAAAATCACATGCAATATAAGGCCAGGAGAAAATAGACCAAAAACCAATTGGAAACTAAATAATTTTATCCTAAAGAATGAATGGGTGAAACAGCAAATTACAGACACAATTACTAATTTCATTCAAGAGAATGACAATAATGAGACCACATACCAAAATTTGTGGGATACAGCCAAAGCGGTAATAAGGGGAAATTTTATATCTCTAGATGCTTATTTGCATAAAATAGAAAAAGAGAAAATCAATGAATTGGGCTTGCAACTAAAAACGCTAGAGAAAGAACAAATTAAAAACCCCCAATCAAATACCAAACTTGAAATCCTAAAAATAAAAGGAGAGATTAGTAAAATTGAAAGTAAAAAAAAAAAACTATTGAATTAATAAATAAAACTAAAAGTTGGTTTTATGAAAAAATCAACAAAATAGATAAACCTCTAGTTAATTTAATTAGAAAAAGGAAAGAGGAAAATCAAATTGTTAGTCTCAAAAATGAAAAGGGAGAACTTTCCACCAATGAAGAGGAAATTAGAGCAATAATCAGGAGTTACTTTGCCCAACTGTATGCCAATAAATTTGATAACCTAAGTGAAATGGAGGAATATCTACAAAAATATAGATTGCCCAGATTAACAGAAGAGGAAATAAATTACTCAAACCAGTTCCAATTGTTCACTGAAGAAAACCATATACACCCAGAGAGAGGGATATGAAATATGGACCACAAAGTAACATTTTCATGGTCTCTATGGATGTTTGCTTGCATTGTGTTGCCTTTCTCTGATTTTCTTTTTTTTTTCTTGTAGATAGGATTTTTCTTGCATAACTTGTCAAGTATTTCAACATTATTTACATGTAGTGGACTTCTTGCCATCTAGGGGAGGGGAGGGGACTGGGGGTAAAATTTTTAATGGAAAGCTTTGTAAAGATCAATGCCGGGGAGCTACCCATACATATGTTATACAAATAAAAAGCTGTAATAAAAATAAAATTAAAAAAATATGCATCAATAATTTTAAACATTTACCCTTGCAAAACCTTGTATTCCAAACTTTTTCTCTCCCTTCCCCCATGCTCTTCCACAGATGGTAAGTAATCCATTATTTTTTAAACATGTACTATTCTTCTATACATATTTCCACAAATATCATGCTGCACAAGAGAAACTAGATCAAAAAGGGGAAAAATTGAGAAAGAAAACAAAAATCAAGCAAACAACAACAAAAAGCTGAAAATTCTATGTTGTGATCCACACTCAGTTTCCATAGTTCTCTCTCTGGATGCAGACATCTCTTTTCCACACAAGATGATTAGAACTGTTCTAATCACTTTGAGCTGAAAAAAGTCATGTGTGTCAGAATTGATCATTGTATAATTTTGCTGTTTCCATGTATAATGATCTCCTGATTCTGCTCTTTCACTCAGCATCGGTTCATGTAGGTCTCTCCAGGACTCTATAAAATCATCCTGCTGATCATTTCTAATAAACAATAATATTCCATAGCACTCATATATAACTTATTCAGTCATTCCTCAGCTGATAGGCAATGATCACTCAGTAATCAGTTCATTGCCATTACAAAAAGGGCTGCTACAAACATTTTTACAAATGTGGGTTCTTTTCCCTTTTTTATGAATTTCCTGGGATATAGGACCAGTAGAGACACTGTTGGATCCAAGGATATGCACTAGACCTTTGGGTGTAGTTCCAAATTACTCTCCAGAATGGTTGGATCAGTTTACAACACCAATTTCCCCAATTTCCTGCATTGTTACCTGTCATCTTAGCCAATCTGAGAGGTGTGTAGTGGTATCTCAGAGTTGTCTTAATTTGCATTTCTCTGATAAGTGATTTAGAACATTTTTTTTTCATATGAATATAAATGGTTTTATTTTCTTCATTTGGAAATTGAATGTTCATATTTTGACCATTTATCAATTGAAGAATGGCTTGAATTTTTATAACTTTGAGTCAGTTCTCTATATATTTTAGAAATAAAGCCTTTATCATAGCTGTTAAATACAAGTTTTTTTTTCCCAGTTTATTTTTCCCTTCTAATCTTGCCTGCATCAGTTTTTTTTTTTGTACAAACCCTTTTTAACTTAATATAATCAAAATAACTCATTTTGCATTACATAAAGTACTCAAGTTTTTCTTTGGCCACAAATTCCTTTCTTCTCCAGAGAGGTACACTAACCTTTCCTCTTCTAATTTGCTTGTAGTATCATTCTTTATGTCTAAATCATGAACATATTTCAACTTTATCTTGGTATAGAGTATTAGGTGTGGGCCAATATCTAGTTTTTTTTCTATATTAATTTCCCATTTCCCCAGAAACTTTTGTGAAATCATGAGTTCTTATCCTAAACTATTGTGTCTTGTGAACCTAACGTATTCAACTGGTCAATTATTCTATTTCTTAGTCAGTTCCAAATGGTTTTGATGATTGCTGCTTTATAATATAGTTTTAGGTCTGGAACAGCCCTTTTTGTAATGGCAATGAACTGATTACTGAGTGATCATTTGCAATTTTTTCATTAATTCTCTTGAACTTTGTCACCTTTTGTTCTTTCAGATTAACTTTTTTGTTATTTTTTCAAGCCCTGTAAAATAATTTTTTGGGAGTTTAATTGCTATGGCACTCAATAAATAGATTAATTTAGGTAGTATTATCATTTTTATTATATTAGCTTGGTCTACCCCTAAGGACTTGATAATTTCCCAATGAATTATATCTGACTTTATTTATATGGAAAGTGTTTTATAGTTGTGTTCATATAGTTCCTGACTTTGCCTTGGCAGGTTGACAACAAGATATTTTATATTATTGATAGTTATTTTAAAAGGAATTTCTCTTTGTAGCTCTTGCTGCTGGACTTTGTAACATAAAAAGGCTGATGATTTATATGGATTTATTTTGTATCTTGAAACTTTGTTAATGTTGTCAGTTTTTTTTCTATCAGTTTTTAATTGACTCTCCAGGATTCTCTAAGTATACCATATTAATTGCAAAAAGTGATATTTTGGTTTCCTCATTACCTACTCTAATTCCTTTATTTTGCTTATGTTATTGCTAAAGCTAACATTTCTAATGCAATATTAAATAGTAATAGTGATAGTGAGCAACCTTCTTTCACCCCTGATCTTATTGGGAATGGTTCTAGTTTGTCATGATTATATATGATTCTTGTTGATGTTTTTAAATAGATGTTAGTGATCATTTTAAGGGAAACTACATATTCATATGCTCTTCAATGTTTTTAATAAGAATATGTGCTGATATTGTCAAATGCTTTTTCTGCATCTATTGAGATGCTCATATGATTTCTAGCATTTTGGTTACTGATATAATCAATTATGCAATTAGTTTTCCTAATATTGAACCACCCCTCCATTCCTGTATAACTCCTACTTGATCATGGTGCTTTGTCCTGGGCTTAACTTGCTGTAATCTCTTTTCTCATATTTTATTTAAAAATTTTGCATCAATATTCATTAGAGAAATTTGTCTGCACCATATTTGTGTCATAAAAGGGCTCATCCAGAAAGAAGGAAGAAGACTGCAGTACTAATGGCCTCAATATTGTGAGAAGGGGGAAGCTAGGTAGTGCAGTGGATAGAGCACCAGCCCTGAAGTCAGGAGGACCTGAGTTAAAATCTTGTCTCAGACACTTAACACTTCTGACTTGTGTGACCCTGGGCAAATTCCTTAACCTTAATTGCCTCAGCAAAATATACAAAACAAAACAGCAACAACAACAACAAAAACAAAAACAATGAAAAGCTCCTGTCACCCTATAGAGGAAGCTTATGACAATCTCCCCAGTGCCCTAAGGGTTGACCTTCTCCTTCAAAAATGAGCCAAAAAACCCAATAAGAATTCTGTCCATACAGAGTTATTAGAAAAAACAGGGAAGAACAGAACCCAAATCCTGAGATAACTAAAACTGGAGTGCCTCCACATGAACTCTCAAAGTGGGGTATGAACTGATCTCCAATACAAATGGTTGTATTGGAAGAATTCGAAAAGGATCTTAAAAGAGAGAAGAAAAATGGAAGTAAAGGAGAGCTTTGCAGAAGAACTTGAAAAGGGAAATAGAAATTGAAGAAAACAAGTCCTTAAAAATACATTAAGTGAAATGAAAAAAATATATATACTGAAGAAAACAACTTCTTAAAAATAGATGTGGTTTCGAACAAAAGAAGACAGTAAAAGAAACTGTAAAATATCTTATTTGATATTTTAAAATACCACAAAATACCACCTTTTGTGGAAAACAAATGACCTAGATAATAGATCCAGGAGAGATAATCTAAAAATTATTGAAGTATCTGAAAACCATGATGAAAAAACAAAACAAAACAAAACAAACAAAAAAAACACTAGACATAATTTTTCAGGAAACCATCAAGTAAAACTGCCCTGATGTCCTAGAGTAAATTAGCTATTGAAAGAATTCACTCTTTACCTCCTGAAAGAGATCCCAAAATGAAAACTCCAAGTAATATTGTGGCTAAATTTCAGAATTATCAGATCAAGGAGAAAATATTGCAACCAATCAGAAACAATTCAAATATCAAGGAACCACAATCAGGATCATTCAGGGTCTTGCAGCTTCCACTTTAAATGATCCAAGGACCTGGAATATGACATTTTAAAGGGCAAAGGAACTTGATTGCATGCAAGAATCAAATACTCAGAAAAAGTAAGTATTGCCATCCATGGAAAAAAAGATGGACATTTAAAGAAATAGGGAATTTTCAATTATTTTTGATGAAAAGATCAGAACTGCAAAGAAAATTTGATCTTCAATTACACAAGTCAAGAGAAGCATTAGAAGGTAAAAAGAAAATAAAAACAAACATACATACTATGTCTTTTATTTTTTTTTATTCTTTTTTATTTTTTTATAAAGCTTTTTATTTGCAAAACATATGAGTGACCTTTCAACATTGACCTTTGCAAAAAAAAACTTTTTTTTCCCCAAACTTTTCCTTTCCTTCCCCCTACCCGCCACCCCTAGATGACAGGTAATCCAATACATGCTAGATAGGATAAATTATATGACAAATATAATACATGTATATATATCTACACAGTTAACTTACTGCACAAGAAACATCAGATCTAGAAAGAGAAGAAGAAAAAAAAACAACCTAAGAAGGAAAACAGAATGCATGGAAATATTCACAGAAAGCGTTAAAATGCTGTGTTGTGGTTCACTCTCAGTTCCCACAGGCCTCTCTCTGGATGTATATGACTATCTTCATCGCAGCACAACTGGTTTGAATCACATCATTGTTGAAGAGAACAATGTCCTTCAAAATTGATCATCATGTAATACTGTTGTTGCTGTGTATGATGATCTCCTGGTTCTGCTCGTTTCACTCAGCATCAGTTCATGCAAGCCTCTCCAGGCCTCTCTGAAATCGTCCTGCTGGTCGTTTCTTACAGAGCAATAATATTCCATAACATTCAAATACCATAATTTATTCAGCCACTCTCCAATTGATGGGCATCCATTCAGTTGCCACTTCCTTGCTGCTACAAAAAGGGCTGCCACAAACATTCTTGCACATGTGGGTCCCTTTCCATCCTCTAAGATCTCTTTGGGATATAGGCCCAATAGAAACACTGCTGGGTCAAAGGGTATGCACAGTTTGATAACTTTTTGGATGCATATGTTTTAAAATTAAAAAGCTTTAATAAAAATACGAAGATATTTTTCTACCCTAGGTTCTTGGCATTTAGGTTTGTGGACTAGGATATAAACTCAGATATCATCTTATATTTTTGTTGTATGAGGTGGTGTGAAAAGAACACCAGCTCTAAGGTAAAAAAAAAAATTGGTTTCAAAATTCCACTTCTGATGCATATTACCTGAGTGGCCTTGAACAAGTAAGTAAAGTTCTGTGGGCTTCAGTTTCCACATTGGTACAATGAGGAGGCTGAGCAAAATGGCATCTAAGATCCCTGCCAACTTTAGAGCTGTGATCTTCTAAGTTAACACCCTGATGTCAAAGCTTAAAAAACAAAGGTCCCTGGAGAGTGTGACTCATCTGACATGCATGAAAGAGCTGGGCCATGAACCTTAGTCGTTTGGATCTCAGTTTTATTTGAGCAGACTTAATACTCTGCCATTTTAGAAATTACACAACTTTCAAATCTATAAATGAGGTAAAAAAACAAACAACAAATATCAAGACACGTATTCGGCTTAAGGAGGGTGCACCATCTGACTAACAAAGGCTCATTGACCAGAGAAGTCATAGATTAAACCTTCCAGAGAATTTAGGACCTGAAGAACTGAGTGGGTCTTGTAGTGAGAGTGAAGGATGAAGAGTGCCAGAGAGAGGCAGAGGGCTACAGTGCCAATTGTGGAATGGTGACTGACCTAGTGAAAGACCTTCTCCCCATTGGGAGCTAAGGGACATGTATGGTGATTCACACAACAGAATGTCAGTTCCTTGAAGGCAGAATCTGTCTCACTTTGATCTCCAACACTAATCAAAGTGCCAAGCCCATCGGAGATGTTTAATTGAAGAGATAAATGCATATAATTCAGGCATTTCATCTTTCATGGTACTTGTCAGAAGCACCTAAATGGTAGGGGTATTGATTTCAGGACTGTTGATATGCCTTTGGGGATTTGGTGAATCTGCAGCTTGTCTATCATTAACCTTGTTGATCTGGGTTAAGTTGAAGAATTTGTATGTACTTCACAGACAAGGATGCAGCCTGAATTTGCAAAGAATTGTCTGCAAGTGATATAGCTATTATGCAATTTCTTTAATTTATAACGACAGCCAAACCCAATTGCCCAGGAGAAAACAAGTTCATAGTTTAATTGAGCTAAAATATCCAGAAAATTGTTAAGGCCACACATTATTTTGCCTATGTCTTCTAATGGAGACATAGCCTTTGACACCTTAGATATCATCAAGTCACAGAATCAGTGGACATATTAACTATCTGACCTTCTGCTCCCATTTGGGGATACTTTTTGACTTGCTTTGACTTGTTGCCTTTATTTCTGGCACATGATCTTGGTACTTAGGAAAGTTATCAGAATTAATAAGAGATGCCTTTGTTTCATTGTTTGCACTATTTTGTTGCTATAGTTGCTTAATGAAGTTTAAAAAAAGGGAAAGTAGCAAACATCTAGATTGTTTGGGTCTGTGCAAATGATAAAAATCAAGTATTCTAGAAATATGAAAATAAGAATGCTTTTCTTTTTTCTTCCAAATGACAAGGTGCCACAAACACATATTCATGAATTCTGAAAGAGGAATATTGGATTGTGAAGAAAGAGATAAAGGCCAGGGAAGAGTATCTAATTACTGTAGGATTTAATCACTGATGTTTCCCTGCTCTGTGGTGACTAATATCTATATTTTGAAGCAAACTTCTTGTTAAGGCACTTGTGCACAGGGCAATATAATGCAAGTTGAGACTCAAAAGAGTCTTAATGTTTTCATGGGATAATCGAACATTTATAATTTTTATATGTAGTGGATAGGTATGAAGAGAAAGACCAGGAGGAAGCAGGGATGTTTTAGAAGCACAAAAGTATAGCACAATCCCAAGACTAGGAACTTTGAACCTCTTCTTTGAGCTTTCTTGGAGATAACAGTGATTGAGTTTTCCATGTCCCTGAACTGAGGCAGGTGTCTTCCCATTTTTGCTCAAATTTCTTCCCCAAAGACCATGTCTATGGAATTAAAGGGAGAGGTCATGTCTGCCAGAAATGATCAACATGAGTGAAAACTTCCTCCCTAAGAGTCTGATTTGGAAACCTCATCTGGCCCCAGCCCAAGGTAAGTCATCCATGGGACTCGAACATCAAGAGAAAACCAACAAGGACAAGAATAACATAAATCAACAACCACAACAAACACCAATGGCTAAGGAGCAGGTTTATTATTTCAGTGACATATGGAACTACTGGATGAAGAAACTCTTCCTACCAATATGGGTCAATGAGGATTTATTAAATATTCACTATGTGCTGCACTAACCACTAACAATGAAGACACAAGTAGAAAGAATCCGAATTCTGCTCTCAAGAAACTTACTTCCAACAGAGAAATAAGATGAAGAGGAAGAAAGTTTGGGAGAAAGATATAAAGAATCAGGCTGGAAGCAGCCTAAAAGTGTGTTTTCTCCATTTTTCCAGGAGAGGAATGGCATGTGATTAACCTGATGACTCTCTTTCAAAGGAGGTATTATGCAATTGGAGGGTTGAGGGCTCAGGGGCACAGAGACAGCACTTATTCTGAAACTTAGAATCAGAAAATCACCTAGGAAACAAGTAATCTTCCCAGACTTATATAAGCAGTTTTGTCAGAGGTGAAAAGAGAATTCAGGTCTTCCTCACTCCAAAGTCAATTTTTTATCCATTATATTACGACTATCTTTCAAATCTTAATCATTTTCTTTCCAAGATTTTAAATAAAATTTTCTTTCCTTGTCCAGTTTTGAGTATCTTCTCTTCCATGAAGCCTTTTTTGATTCTTTTGGGTGAAAAATTATTTCTCCTTTCCATTTCCCATAGTGTAAAGAATGGATCTCTTTTTTTGTACTCTCCC
Source organism: Myrmecobius fasciatus (assembly GCA_023553655.1). NCBI lineage: Eukaryota > Metazoa > Chordata > Mammalia > Dasyuromorphia > Myrmecobiidae > Myrmecobius > Myrmecobius fasciatus. Next base: position 54,718 of record JAJPUD010003876.1, read on the forward strand.
TCCCTATAGATACTACTTTTTATATGATTAGAATGCATGTCTCATTAAGTTTGCATCAGTATCCAAAGTATCCTTAGATCCCCACTGACTAGACAATTTCTCACAGAGTCACCGTGTAACAATTATTCCTCAATTCAAATATTTTTCCTATTTATGAAATGTTTGTTTTAAGAAATTCATATTATTAAATGATTTTTACCAATCTCATCATTCAGTATTGCAAGAAAGTATCTGAGATAAATGCCTGAAGAAGAAATAGAGACTTAGTTTCCATTCATTAAGCTGAAAAAAAATAAAAGTCCCATGGATTTGTCTGCATTAGTACTGCACAAATGAAATTACTCTAATCCTAGCTATAATTCCGACATGAACTGGTAAAAACAAAACCATATGTTATATACAACAATGTATTAAGCACACAGAAATACATCTCACTTATCTAAGTAGATTTCTGAAATATATTTTTAGAGAATGAATAGAGCAGTGATCAAAATGAAAGAGGAATTCCAGGAATATTCATATTCTTAAATATCTTTAGTATTCCAGTGTGAGTAAGCAACTACCAACCCTGTAGCCATGTGCCCTTTAAATCTGAAAGGCCACCTGCCAGCTCATTCCCATTTTTCCCTCAATGGGTTATCAGATGAATATAAATGAGTGCCGTTAGGAAATTTTCAGAAAGAGCTACATTTACTATTCCATTGTGGACCAGGTCAAATGGCAGCATCAGACTTTGATACTTCCATTCCACTCCAAGGAGAGTAGAATGTTTCTTGTCTGCCATTATTCCCCAGATTATTATCTCACACATGCTGGGCAGCATGAGCATGATGAAGTGTCAATTAGTCTGGCCCAATGGCAACCATTCCAAATTACAGGGGCTTTTGATACAAAACATGTGTTCTCAACTCCCTTGCAATACCCAACTGGCCCCAAGTAATTGCTGGCAAGTCTTACTACATAGGGAAGGTTGCTCATATGTGTCTCTCCAAAGTACCAGAACAGATGTATGGAAAGCTGGACAATCAGAAACGTGTGACATATGCTAGCAATTTGTTACATTTTAATTCCATGAATTAGCAGGTTTGGATTAATTTGCAGTTAAAACTATTCCTATTCTTTTGAGACTATCAACTCAGATGATTGTCATTTTACTCTAATAAAAGGCAAACATTATACTGTCTTTAAAAGAAAAAAAATAACATTACAGACACCACAGAGTTCTGCCTAAGGGGGAAACGTAACTCATTTTTCAAAGAATTATTTAAACCTAAATATATTTTGATAAAATATAAGATGAGATTTACTTACATGATTCATTGATCCCATGTTCTTTTATCACTTTTTGATTTTTTACTTCTTTGTTTCTAAGTAGAGATAAAATAGTTGGATTTCAGAAATATATTCTTTGTGAACTTTCAATTAAATATTGACCTTATAAATAATTTGGTGTGCAGCTGTTTCTCTAATGAAGCAGTTTTCTAGTAAATTGCTCTGGTGTGACATGATTAGACATGATGACTAAGACTAGCTATTCACTGAATCAGTTATTTGATTAATTGATCTAATGTGTCTATAGTCAGGAACATCACTTTATTGGGTTTAGCATTTTTATATGGAAAATCCAGGACAAGAAACATTATACAATTATAAGGAAATCATTGCAGATTGTTCATAAACCATGTGAAACATGGAATCTTAACATTCAGGGAAGAATTAAGCCTACCAATGGTTTCTTGTCCCAAATGATCTGTAACTGTCTCCGTATGTCAATACCAAGTGATAATGAATCCCCATTCAATGAATGGTGATATTATTGAAAAAGAGGAGAAGAAATGAGCATTTTGATTGTTACTACAGCGAATCAAGTCAAAATCTTTTCTTTTTGCCCCAGATAGCATTGCTGTGTCATAAGAAATATATCAGATATAACAAATATGGAAGAAAAATCTGTTCAATGGGAATTAGAAATTACTTCATTTTCATAAGTTTACTCAGATATTGAATTAAAAGATAAATAATTATCTTCTCAAAAGTCTCAAATATGTTATTGAATTCATTTTTAAATGGAAAGTCATTGAATAAAATTTAGTGAAGGGAGAAATATAATTTCACCTGTTTAAGCATTTTTAGCTTGAGTTGATAGGGCAAGAGGGACTTCAAAATCTTAGAGATAAGGTAAGCCTTAAAGTGTGATTCTTTCAGGTTGTCCAGCTCAAATTGTTTAGAAAAATCTCCTATATTGTACATTAGTCAAACAGAGCAGATTTCTGTTCTAAGGTTCATGAGTCATCATGATTACTTGCAGCCCATCTATAGTATTTTGAAAATAGGACCACCTTGTGAAAAGAAGCTTAACCTTGTCACTGATCAGTACCTTTGTAGCACTAACCCATTTGTGAGATGGGTTCCTTCACTGTTCAGTCTTTTTACAGGCTACATTGGATTCAGATTGTAGCTGTCTTTCATCTGACATTTTAGAAATTAGTATTAAGAGCTAGAAAAAATGGATTGGAAGCAATAGAGACAAACCTTCCCACTTTTGTTTTGAAACAAATGAGGAAATTATGCTGCAGAACATAGTAGTTGAAAGTAAAAGAGTCAAGGCTCTCAGGAATCATGTGGAGAGATTTAGCTTGAGTTGTAGTTTGGAATTGTGTTGCTCAGTCTTTCAATTGTGTCCAACTCTTTCTGACCCTGTGTGGGATTTTCTGAGCAGAGAGATGTTACTTCCTTCTCCAGTGGATTAAGGGAAATACAGAATATTTGCTTGTATTTTCCCTGTAGACTCAGTAAACTATCCCCTGAGCCACCCAAATGACTTCACCTAATGATCTCCAAAGTCTTTTCCAACTATGATTCTACATATAGCATTCTATTACTTGTCTGACTTTGGAATCCAATTAAGGCAGGGGTGGGAGTTGTCTGGTCATGGGTTGTATAAGATCAGTATAAGGCCAAGGTACCCATTGGCCATGATGAGCTGAAAGCTAGGTACCACAACTTCCTATAGTTTAAGTTCCATAATTTTCCCATTGTGGATGGCCTACACTTGATGTTATAAATATCCAAATGGTCATTGCCAAGGGATAAAAAAAAGTTCCCCATCCCTGAATTAAAGTGAGAGGAAAAGAATGAGATAAAGACTCATAAATACATGCATTAAGAATTATTAAGGACAGACATTAGACAAATATAGAAAAATACAATGGTCCTTCCTCTTGAGGTGCATATATTCTAACAGGGAAAGACTCAATTGATCAGGCACTAGAATGGAGAGTGGTATAGTCACATACTATAGAAGTGTCTGAGAATGGATTTAGTGGTCTAGATCCAGGCAAGAGAAGGTGAAAGATCAGAGTTAGGAATTACAGTGGCAGAGATTCAAATGGAAAAAAAAATTGGATTGGAAGCAATGGACACTTCTATGGAATCATGCATTTGTCCCTCCCTATCTTCCTTTTGGTTAGGTAGGAGGCTCAGTGGATAGAGTGTAAGGCTTATAGTAAGCAGAAGTAATCAACTTGCGTTCAATTTTAGCCTCAGCAACTAGCTATATGACCCTGCACTTAATACTGCTAACCTCAGTTTTCCCATCTGTAAAATGATCTAGAGAAGAAAATGACAAACTGCTACAGCATCTTAGTCAAGAAAATCCTTCATGGGATTAACAAGAGTTGGACATGACTGTGAACCAAATGACCAAACTTCCCTTTGTTTGCCCAGACCTCCTGGCATACAGTCCAGCCAAAAAAATTCCAAGTGCCATCACTCTAATCAACTCTATGTATAATTTATCCTATGGCTCCTTGTGAGTTACTCTGTGGATTCTATTTAACCTAGGCTTAATTTTCTATGATCTATTTTGGCAGCAGTAACAAGGCAAGTTAACCCTGCAAACTTCACCATTTCCAGTAGGTACTAATGTTGCATGTACAGAAACATCGTAGCTATGGTTATATCAAAGCAATCATCTTTATGGATCAGAAATAAACCAGGAGCTAGGTACTCATGGGCATTAGTGTCTAAATGTTGAGGTTTTTTTTTTATGCTGAACTTTCAATCTTCTTTTTCTGTTCCATATAAAAGGTGCTTTTCTAAAAGAAAATCTCCCAGTTAACTATGAATGAAGCATTCTTAATCACTGCCAGCAAGCCTTCTGATTGGCAGTCAGTAGCAGAGGTTGCCACCCTGAATTATTTTCATGTGCTCTCTAGTTTTAAATAGTTCAACAATTCAGAGAAATATTACTATTCAAATTCAAACAATAGAGCACTTTTGGAAACATTTGCTTCATGTATTTTGCAGGGGATAAGCATGAGTAGTGAAAAGCCAATTGTAAAATACCATACACGGCTGCCAGTCCCAATTTGGTATTCCTTTGATTTTTGCTCTCTCCCTGATGTCTCAAAAGCTTTCCTCACTCTCATCTATGCAACATAAAAATGATTTCATGAAGTTTTTTTTTTTCAATTCCCCACTCTACAACTGCAGTGAATTAAGGACATTGAGGAAGTATATTATAAACTTTCATGGGGACTCCAGGCTGACCCATTTCTGCAGAAAACTGAATTTGCCCACTTTCTATGTTTAGGGAGAAAAAGTTTACTTAATGATTTTACAATATAAATTGAGAACACTTTTAAAATTAATTATGTTACATGGGATATTCATTACTCTATAGGAACACAGGTCCCAGTCTTGAATGATATGTAGTTGTTGCTTAAAATAGTTCTTTTAGTGTCTTTCAAGAGTATTTTTAGTAATATGATCATCCTTATGTTCTGGTTTTATGGTCAAGGATAGACATAATTCTCCTGACCCTATGATTATGGATTCTAGCTTCTAGCTTCATTTAATGTTCTAGACTGATAGTTCACCTATTTCTCCTAATCAATTATATTTATTAAGTGTCTTTATGTGCCTACAAAAAGAGGCAAAAAGGTCCCTGACCTCAAGGAACTTTCAATCTAATGAGGAAAATATTTGACAGAAAATATTTACAAAGCAACCTATATGCAGGATAAATAATAATTAACAATTATTAATAATTAACAACAGCAACAAAAACTGGAATTAAGAAACTTCCTGTAGGATATGAGATTTTTGTTGGGACATAAAGAAGGCAGAGAGACAAGAGCCAGAATAGAGGAAGAACATTTCATGGGAGGCATGAGCTATATGCACCCCCCCAATCTCTCTCTTTCTGTCTCTCTGTATCTCTCTGTCTCTCTGTCTCTGTCTCTCTCTTTTTCTTTCTGTCTCTCTCTGTCTCTCTCTCTCATTGTCTCTTTTTAGCGTGGAAAGTAGAGGCATTAATACATGGAATATCAGACTAAGGAATATCCCTCAGTAGGCTCTCTTTCTCAATAAATTGACTGTGATTATTGTTTCCCATCCAAAATTAAGCAACAAATCACTTAATCAAATAAACAAAAATGTAGATTTTTCCCTTCAGGGGAAAATGTTATAGTTAGCTAGCTAAGAGTCCACAGGCATTTAATATGCATTTTGATTTCTCCCTCCTCCTGAAAAGACTCAAGGTTTCTGACCCCTTTTCCCTATTTAATTATGCTTTAAACAATCCTTGTATAGAATCTACTTTTGGGAACCAAGATAGCACAGGAAGTAGTGAATTGCTGTCCATGTTCAGCTCTAGGCAATCATAAAACAGCACCCCAAGATAGATTTTGGAATTGCAGAAGTAGAAATGAGATAGAGTGAAATAATCATTTTGCCCAGAAAAATTGAAGTATTCAAAAGTATTCTCTCCCACTTGAGTAAAGAAGAGGCTGCTCTTTAAGACAAAAAATTCACCTAATAAGGCAGCAGCAAATCTTACCTCAAGCAATAAGCCAGAGATCTTGTAATCCAGAGTGGTAGAGCAGGAAAGGATGTGAGAGAGACGTCTGGGAGTGGAACCAAGATGGCAGAGTGTGATCTTCTCTCAAACCAACAGCATATTAATCCTCTAAACTGGGTTTGAAGTCAAAGAATCCACAAATATCTGAAGTACAACACATTTCCAGAAGAAGATACTTTGGAAGAACTTCAAAACATCAGAATTGTTTCAATCATGCAGGGAGACAGTCTTCTGAACCCAGACTGCAGCATAGGGAGACTAGCGCAAAAAGCTGGAGTAGATAGTCAGGGCTTGTATCTTCCATGCACCTGGGAAGGTTCTGTGGGCCTCTTGGGCCAATCTGTCCTGATTGTAGGAAAGTGGTTTAGCAGATCTGCCTTTTGTGAGGGGGGGAGGTAAGAGTGTGAATTACTCAGCCCCTGAAGAGCACCAGACCTACCTGCCATTACACAGCTACATAGCACCCTAAGGCAATCAATCAATCAGCAGAACTGCCCAGCACTGGAAATCAATCAATCAGCAGAACTACCCCATGGCAAATGAAAGCAGCTGTCTTTTCTTTGCCTTGAACAGACTTCAAGCCTTAAAAAACCAGGAGATCATTATATACTACAACAACAAGACTATATGATGATCAATTCTAATGGACATGGATCTCTTCAACAATGAGATGTTTTAAATTAGTTCCAGTTGTTCAGGGATGAAGAGAGCCATCTACACCCAGGGAGAGGCCTGTGGGATCTGACTCTGGATCAATCACAACATAGCATTTTCACACTCTCTATTGATGTTTGCTTGCATTATGTTTTCCTTCTCAGGTTTTTTTTTTCCTGTACAGCAAGATAACTATATAAATGTGTATACACATCTTCAATCTGTCAAATATTTTTTTTTATTTTAACTCTTTTTAAAACTCTTTTTTATTTCTCCCAGAAATTCTAGTTTAGTTTATGCCCAATCTGTTTTTTTCTTTGAAGAACTGTTTATAGATGTTTTGAATAATTCCTGCATTTGTATTTTGAACATCTCAGTTAATGTAAGAGTTCATTATGATATGATTTTTTTGTTGTATACCTCTTCTTCCAGTCTACTTCCTGACTTTGTACTTGAAGTTAGGACTAAGCTCTGCCATACATCTGGAAGGAAGGTTTGGATTGATTTTGTTGTTGCTTTCTTGGGGTATTGCTATTATTCCAGGATCTCTGGGATGAACTGGGAATCTGAAAACTTCAGACTTCCAGAGTGGTCTGATCCAGGACAAAATTTAATTGCTTAAACCCCTGTTCTGAACTCTTTAAATTCCTGACCTGGATTTTAATTAAAACAGCAATAGAGTGCTACTAGATTCTGTCTCTATCAACCAGCTAGGAGTATCTGATGGTTGAGAATGATGAATTGCAAGCCTGCTTTGGTCTGGCATTTCTGCCCTGATTATTTCTCTGTAGGCTCAGCTAGATACCAGAATTGAAATTTTACTCTACTCCTGGGATATGAGTCTCTGTTTCTTGCTTCTAAACTTCTTTCTATTTTGGTACAAAGCTTCTTCCTTTCTCAGTAAACCACCCTAAATCTCACCAACTAGAAACACCACCCTGGTTTCAGAGGTCACCTTTTCAATCTGCTTTGGATCTGTGACCCAGAAGTAAGTAGTGAGTGAAAAAGCTTCCAATTGACACCTGTTACACTGCCCTGGTATGGATCTGGGACCTTCTCCACAAAGTGTTCTATGGAGCTCCAAATCTTGTCTTGGCTCATCCTTATCAGGAAACTTCTCTATCTTCTGCTGACCTGAGTCAGGCAAAAGACTCACTGTGTTTTTTTCTAGATTTCATTAGATGCAGTCTGATGCATTTCCTAGACTTGTTTAAAGAAACTGTGAATGAGAGCTCAGTGCTATTATCTTTTGCTACTCCACTGTCTTGCCCTCCACCAGAGTTCTTTTTTTTTTTTTTTGCTGAGGCAATTAGGGTTAAGTGACTTGCCCAAGGTCACACAGCTGGGAAGTGTTGAGTGTCTGAGACCAGATTTGAACTTAGGTCCTCCTGACTTCAGGGCTGGTGTTCTATCCACTGCTCCATCTAGCTGCCCCTCAGAGTTCTTTTCTTTTTTTTTTTCTTTTTTTTAATTTTATTTTATTTGCATAACATATGTGTGGGTAATTCTTCAACAATAACCCTTACATAGCTTTCCGTTACAAATTTTTCCCCCCAACTCCCCACCCCTCCCCTAGATGGCAGGATATCCACTACATGTTAATTATGTTAAAA
>JAJPUD010003876.1:72847-87655 GCA_023553655.1 Myrmecobius fasciatus
TGACATTTGTTTGCATTGTGTTGCCTTTCTCTGATTCTTTTTTTTTTTTCTTGTAGATAGGATTTTTCTTGCATAACTTCTCAAGCATTTCAACATTATTAGCATGTAGTGGACTTCCTGCCATCTAGGGGAGGGGAGGGGCTGGGGGTAAAATTTGTAATGGAAAGCTTTGTAAAGATCAATGTTGGGGAACTACCCATACATATGTTATACAAATAAAAAGCTTTAACAAAAAAAAAAAAAGAATGAATGGGTGAAAGAGCAAACTATAGACACAATCAATAATTTCACCCAGGAGAATGACAATAATGAGACAACATGGGAAAATTTGTGGGATACAGCCAAAGAGGATATTAGGGGTAATTTTATATCTGTAGATGCTTCCTTGCATAAAATAGAGAGGAAGAATATCAATGAATTGGGCTTACAATTAATAAAGCTAGAAAAAGAACAAATTAAAAACCCTCAATTAAATATCAAATTGGAAATTCTGGAAATAAAAGGAGTGATTCATCAAATTGAAAATAATGAAACTATTTAATTAATAAATACAACTAAGAGTTGGTTTTATAAAAAAAAACAAAATATATAAGCCTTTAGTTAATTTGATTAGAAAAAGGAAAGAGGAAAATCAAAATGTGAGTCTCAAAAATGAAAAGGAAGAACTTTCCACCAATAAAGAGGAAATTAGAGTAATACTTAGGAATTACTTTGCCCAACTCTTTGCCAATAAATTTAATAACCTAAGTGAAATGGAAGAATTCACAAAAATATAGATTGCCCAGATTAACAGAAGAAGAAATAAATTACTTAAATAGTCCCATTTTAGAAAAAAAGAAATAGAACAAACCAATAATCAACTCCATGAGAAAAATCTCCAAGACCAGATGGATTTACATGTGAATTCTGCCAAACATTTAAAGAACAATTAACTCCAATATACATAAACTATTTGAAAAAATTGGGAACAATTGACTCCTACCAAATTTTTGTATGCCACAAACATGGTATTAATACCTAAACTAGGTAGGACAAAAATAGAAAAAGAAAATTATAGACCAATCTCCCTAATAAATATCAATGCAAAAATCTTAAATAAAATATTAGCAAAGAGATTACAGAAAATCATCTCCAGGATAATACACCATGACTAAGTCATATTTGTACCAGAAATGCAGGGATGGTTCAATATTAGGAAAACTAATAGCATAATTGATTATATCAATTATCAAATGCACAAAAACATATGATTATCTCAGAAGATGTGGAAAAAAATTTGATAAAATCCAACATCCATTCCTATGAAAAAATATTAGAGAGTATAAGAATAAATGAACTTGTCCTTAAAATAGTCAGTAGCATCAATTTAAAACCATCATTTGTAATGGGAATAAACTGCAACCGTTCCCAGTAAGAGCAGGGGTGAAAGAAGGCTACCTAGGCAGCCCTTTTTGTAGTGGCTAGAAACTGGAAACTGAAGGGATGCCCATCAATTGGAGAGTGGCTGAATAAATGATGGTATATGAATGTCATGGAATATTATTGCTCTGTAAGAAACGACCAGCAGGACGATTTCAGAGAGGCCTGGAGGGACTTGCATGAACTGATGCTGAGTGAAATGAGCAGAACCAGGAGATCATCATACACAGCAACAACAGTATTACATGATGATCAATTCTGATGGACATGGCTCTCTGCAACAAAGAATTGTCTCAAACCAGTTCCAATTGTTCACTGAAGAAAACCAAATACACCCAGAGAGAGGGATATGAAGTATGGACCACAACGTAACATTTTCATGATCTCTATTGGTATGTGCTTGCATTGTGTTGCCTTTCTCTGATTTTCTTTTTTTTTTCTTGTAGATAGGATTTTTCTTGCATAACTTGTGAAGTATTTTAACATTATTAACATGTAGTGGACTTTCTGCCATCTAGGGGAGGGGAGGGGACTGGGGGTAAAATTTTTAATGGAAAGCTTTGTAAAGATCAATGCTGGGGAACTACCCATACATATGTTATACAAATAAAAAGCTTTAATAAAAAAAAAAAAAAAAAAAACAAGGCTACCTAAAGATAATGACAAATGCTGGAAAGGATGTGGGAAAACTGTAATACTGATAAGTTGTTGATGGAATTGTGAAGAAATCCAACCATTTTGGAGAACAATTTGGAATTATGCTCAAAAAGATATCCAATTGTGCATACCCCGTGACCCAGCAGTGTATCTACTGAGTTTATATCACAAAGAGATCTCAAAGGAGGGAACACACACGTGCAAAAATATTTGTGGCAGCCCTTTTTGTAGTGGCAAGAAACTGGAAACTCAGTTGATGCCCATCAATTGGAGAATGGCTGAATATATTATAGTATATGAATGTTATGGAATATTATTGTTCTGTAAGAAACGACCAACAAGAAAATTTCAGAGAGACCTGGAGAAACTTACATAAATTGATGCTAAGTGAAATGAGCAAAATGAGGAGATCATTCTACATGTTAACAATGAGCTATATGATGATCAATTCTGATGGACATGGCTCTCTTCAACAATGAGATGTTCCAAACCAGTTCCAATTGTTCAGTGATGAAGACAGCCATCTACACCCAGAGAGAGGCCTGTGGGTACTGATTGTGGACCACAACGTAGCATTTTCATGGTCTCTTGATGTTTGCTTGTATTTTGTTTTCCTTCTCAAGTTTTTTTTTTCTTATTAGATCCAATTTTTCTTTTGCAGCAAGATAAATTTATAAATTTTTATACATATATTGGATTTATCATATATTTTAACATTTAACATGTATTATACTACCTGACATCTAGGGGTGGGGTGTAGGGGAAGGAAGGAAAAAGTTGAAACAAAAGTTTTGCAAGAGTCAATGTTGAAAAATTATCTATGCATATGTATTGTAAATAAAAAGCTTTAATTAAAAAAAAAAAAAGCAAAGGATGTGAGAAAAGTAGGACACAAAGGCATTGTTGGTGAAATTCTAAACTGATCTGACCACTTTCCAGATCAGTTTCCAGCTTTGCCCAAAGGACAACCAAGCTGTTCATACCATTTCACCCAACAATGCCACTATTAATTGTATATCTCTAATATATCCATGAGAAGATAAAAAAGATCTACAGGCACAAAACATATTTATAACAACCCTTTTCCTGGCATCAGTATATTGGAAATTGAGGAGATGTCAATCAGTTGGAGAATGGTTGAACAATTGAGATGTATGAATATAATAGAACACAATTGTGCAATAAGAAATGACAAACAAGAAGATATCAGGGAGGAAAAGACCAAAAACTTGTATGAACTGATTCAAAGTGAAATGAGTAGAACCAGGAAAACATTGTGTCGTGATCACCTACAAAGGACTCATTTCTTCTCAGCAAAACAAGAATCCAAGACCAGTACAAGGAACTATTGAAAAAAAATATTATCCCTAGTTAAAAAAAAAGAACTTATCAACTTGGAATTTTGATTGAAGCTTATTTTTTCTTACTTTATTCTTTATCAGATTTTTTCCCTTTTTGATTCATTTCTATTTTCACAACTTTGACTAAACAGATGGAAATATGTTTTATATGATAGCACAAGTATAAGGTATGTTAAACTGATTAGAAGGAGGGAGGGGGAGAGATGGAGCAAGGGAGAAAAGTTAAGAAGTCAAAATCTTGTAAAAATGAAGGATAAATTTTTCCTTAATATGTAAATAAGGGGAAACAATTTTATTTGGAAAAATAAAATATTTTCTAACTTCTCTTTATCAGAAGATACATTATAAATAATTTCCTAATATGAATTATATCCCCAAAGCCATGTATTATATAGAGCTTTTAGAAAACATTCCACAAGTTCCATGAGTTTTGACTTTGAAGGTTCTATTTTGTTTTGTTTTTGTCTTCAACCAAAACTCGGGTCTGGTTTTTCTTGTAAATGAAATGTAAAGAATGAGGATCTTTTGACAAGGAACCTAAACCTCTAGTTAAAAAAAAAAGCTTCATTTTTTTAATCCAAATTGCTTATATATAGATAGATCAACTGAGACAGAGATATACACATACATTGATATATAAATATGTGCAGAAAACCTTGCATGCTTATATGTTTGTATATAAATATGTATATTGTATCTATGACTAACACAATGGCCACAATCATTTCCACCACCACTACTACCACCATCATTATCATCATTTATCACTCAGATTGGTGCTAGGAGAACAAAGAGAAAAAATGAAATTTTTCATTTGGATTAAATTGATAACTTTGCATTAGAGGAGGCAATTTGATCAAAATTAATGTCTTAACTGGGGATGACTCAAAATTTTCTACATGCTACTCATTTAACAGGGTTGGGATTCTAATATGTTTTCTGGGATGAGATCTGATTGGAAAATTATGAAGATAGAATCAACAAACACTCAAACAATTCAACACATTCTCTTGATTAAATCTTTCTTTAAGTTGGATCTTGTCTGAGATCAATGATAGTTTTTTTTTTCTAATAAATTCTGTTCCTGATCTTTGTAATAGTGTTTGTATATTTCTTATTTCTTATCCCTGGTAATTCTACTCCTTAACTTACCTTGGTACTGCTTAATCTCCTCTCACTCATGGATCTCTCCCTTATCTTCTCTCTCTAACTTTTCACTCCCTCTTTATCCAATTCTCATTAATCTACAAAACTTGTCCCACTACCATAAATCTATATACCCTTCTATAACCTGGCTTTTCTTATTCCTTCCCCACTTATTTCTTTATAGGGTGCTATGCCCTTCATGGCACACACACAATATATATTTATATATTTGTGTGTATGTATACATACATGTATATATACACATATGCAGAGATGTGTACACACATATATGTTCATGTTTGTATAACCACATGAGCATGTATGTATGTATGTATTGCTCCTCAGTTAACATATTTCTCATTTAAGTAGGTTTTCAGAATTACCAGTCCACTCCTCCCCCAGTACCTCTGTGTTGGTTCTTCTTCTGTACCTCATTTGTATAGCATAATTATTATTCATTATCTTTTGTCAGACAGTTATGGCCCAATCTAATTTTTTTTGAGTTACCCAATTACTGACTTCAATTGTAAATGTGGCATACATTTTCAGGGAAAAACAAACCATTTGTTTAACATCCACTTTTTTCCACTCAGTAATAGGGTTACTTTTGCTGGATGTGATACTTTGGTTACAAGCATAATTTTAGATTATTGATATACATTATTCCAGGATCTTCAGTCTTTTATTGTAGGTGCTGATAAATTTTGTACTATTCTAATTGTAGTTCCAACATATTTAAATATATATTTTTTTGTTTCTTGTAAAATATTATCTTTGATCTTGGGGTATAAAAATTTGGCAATAATATATCTGTGTTTTCCACATAGGATCTCTTTGAGGTGGTGATCTATGGATTTTTTTTTCTGTTTTCTACTTTCCTCTCATGATCTATCATTCCAGGATATTTTTTTTATTATTTGTTGCATTATAATGTGACATTTTTTGGTCACAGCATTCAGGTAATCCAATTATTCTTATACTTTTCTTTCTTCTTGTTCTCCATATCTTGTGCTTTTCTAATAAGATGATTTACATTTTGTTCTATTTTTCCATTCTTTAGATTTTGTTTTGTTATTTGTTAATCTCTTATAGCTTCACCAGCTTTCCTTTATCCAATTTTAATTTTTAAAGAATTATCTTTTTCTTTAACACTTTGGATCTTTTTTCTAGTTAGCTAAGTTTTCCCCAATCTTCTTGGTTTTCTTGGATTTTTTAAAATAATAAATTATTATTATCATTATTACTTATAATAAATAATAAATAAAATGTACGTATGTATGTATCTGTATCTTTATTTATATCTATATCTCTCTACCTATCTATATATACATAATTTTTTTCCTAACTGTAGCTTGTTTGGGCATGAGGGGGGATGAAACAGGGAAAATAATAAAGTAAATAAAGTGTGCAGCAGAAAAACAAATGAAAAATTATAAGGAAGTAGAGAAAAATGGACATTCATGAATATAATTTCTCATATATATATATATATATATGTACATATATATATATACACTTTCTTGATGTGGTCATTTATTGTTATATATTTTCAATCCTCTCATGTTCTGCTGGGCACATGACAATATTCTTTTTTGATTTGCTCTATTTTGTTTTGTATTCCTTTTCTGTTTTTCTTTTTTTTTTCCTTACTTTTTTTTCAAACAAAATACTTTTTTTTTTTTTAAGAAAATAAGAACTGTTAGTATAAACACCTCTAATCATAGTATAGGAGAAATGGGGCCTCTGGCTTTACTTCAACTCTCACTTCTGACTTGGAACTGCAAACCAAAAGCTCTCCCTTTCTGCAAGTACCCACAAATAGCAGCATCCCTGCCTCACTGTTTTTGTACTTCTGGTCTGCTGGATCCTTTTCACTTAGGACTCCTCTCTGTAGCCCAGCTGGGCCTGACATTCCTGACCAGCAGAGGTTACCTCAATATTATTGAGCTTAAACCCCTGATTCTCCATTGTTTGGAAGGTAAAAATTCCTGTGATTTGGGTTAAGGCTCCCTAAGACCCCAGCTAGCATCAAGGCTCCCAGATTGCTATTTCAGTGAAGGTTTCCTGAACATATTTATGCTTTACACCTAACCTATAGATGTTTACACTTCACACCTAGACTGATCCTATTTCCTCTTCACATTGGTAAATCATCATTCTGAATCTTCCTTTGGTTTTCTCATGTTGTCCCAGGAGGACCCCTATTCTTTCCTGATCTTATTTTTTTCATGGTCTATGTTGCTGTGAAACAAATTTTGTTCTGTTTGTGAGGAAAATCTGAAAAGGTTGAAATTTTCTAACCTACTCAGCCATCTTCCCAGAATACATTGTATTAATCACTTAGTAAGAACTGTTAATGAGAAAGAAAATGAATATTATATTTTTAAAATGCTGGAACCTTGCTGACAAATGTTCATTTTTCCTTCCCTTTTTTCGACAGCTATTTACTATGTCACTTACTATGATATCTTTGTTCATACAGGTCCATGGAATCCCCCCCTTTATTGGTCTAGAAAGTCAAATTAAGCAATCATAAATGCTCATGCCCCCTGCTTTAGAACTTCCTACTTGTTCATGGTTTAACCAACCTTATTGTTTAATCTCTGAACCTCTTTGTCTTCTTAGCTAACATTTGAATTCCTCAAAGTGACAAATATTTATTGGTCTGTTATA
This sequence comes from Myrmecobius fasciatus, assembly GCA_023553655.1. Classification (NCBI taxonomy): domain Eukaryota; kingdom Metazoa; phylum Chordata; class Mammalia; order Dasyuromorphia; family Myrmecobiidae; genus Myrmecobius; species Myrmecobius fasciatus. The sequence continues at coordinate 80,104 of JAJPUD010003876.1, forward strand.
GAAGCACTTCAAAAGTATTGTCATTCCCTCGTTGTCACAGAACTACTAGAATTTTTCCAGCATCGGAGGCACATGGGCTGTATTTCCTGTAGGAATCATGGAAAAATTTTCCCTATTAACAGAATAATTTTCCATCTGAGAAGAAGAAGATGACTCCAGGTAAGCCCAATTCAATGAGCTAAATGCTAACAAACTAGGGGACATTCATTCAAATATGACTGACAACATTCTGCTTTAAATCTAGGTTATGCTAAGTATCCTCAGCAGCCTTTTCCAACTTTGAAATCCTAAGACTCTATTTTCTTTATGTATTTGTAAAATGTGAATATAAAAACACTGTGAAATCCCAGCAGCTCATTAGAAACTGGTCACTCTGCTCTGTTCAGCAACTTCTGAGATTGGTATGGTTTGGTAATGGGGACTACCCTGCCAAAAAGAAATGGAATCTTGATGATATACATGCAGCTGCCAACACTCTATACAGACAATTGACCTTTCAGGGCTACAATAGTTTCAATGGCAGTTAAATTGCAATTTATTAGCAAAAATTAATAAATACATAAATAGATTAGGGGCCTATTGCCCTTCCTTGAGGACAAAGGCTGACCAGGACATTAAAAAAAAATCTGTCTTCCAAAGCCCACATGTGTTGTTTCATGAGGAAGTGCTTAGCATCCATGTCACTCCTAGGGTACATTTTGAATTGCTTCTCTAACTAGGGCTGGCACTCCCAACTCTATCTCTGTGCCATTTTAGAAAGTAACTTAAATGTCATTCTGCAGTGTGTTAACTCAGGGGCCAGAGGCCAATACGAGTCAGAATGGCAGGCTCCAAGTCAGCATATTCAAAAAAACTGGAGACTTCCAAGAAAATTAAATGAAAAATGAATAAAAATAACCCTTCAACTTTCATCCTCCTCTTCTTTCCATCTCCATGTAATTTAATGAGTGAAATATTGTTAACATGACCTTTTCTTATTAGTTATCCTTCATTCTTTTATTTTTTTAATTTTCTCTGAATTCCCTATAGTAATAAATTAGTTGTTTTTCACCCAATAATAGAATAAAATCTTTTTTATATATTCTACATCTTTTTTATTTTTATTGACCTATACTGGGTTTTCTTTACTGTTGTTCCTTTTTGGTGAATGCATCTATGTGATTGTGCTTATAATATCATATACTATCAAACCACATAATGAAAAAAAAAACAATGTCCTCACCAGTCATCTGGATCAGGTTTTTCAACATGTCTTCCTACTTCCTTTCATGGATAGATGAATCATCTTTATTCTGACTAATGGATGGCTATGTCTATATGGTTGTGACACTATTTGGATCAAATAGACATTAATTACAAGAAATTTCAAGAAGAATAACAAATTCCCATAAAACCAAGAAATATAATTGAAAGAATTACCTTTGCAATTAGAGATTGGTCACTGAGAGCCCAGCTTTGATGAGTAGGTTTAATTTCCTTGTCCTGATGCAATCCCCTACGTGGACCTTGAAATGTAAAGAGATAGTCTGTAATTGTTTCTAGTTTGCTTACCCTGTAATCAGGAATGATTTCTCAACTACTTTCTAAGGCACAATTAAGCATATGGAAAAAAAAAGGACCCAGTGATTTGCTCTTACTTCTCTTTCTGCTTAGCTGTGTTTTGAGTAAGAGGCACTACTGTACTTAACAGTCAGTTACCATTGTAACTCTCCAATTGCAGAAAGAATTATCACCATTGGTTCACTTTCCCCAGTTTGGTTCACATAAGCCATGATCATATGTTCTCACTATTGGTTTGCTTTTATTTTCTGTTGTGTGTATTCTCTCTTGTCTTGAGTGAAGGAGTATTGGAGATGGAATGGATTGAATTATCCTTTGGAGCTCCAAATGGTAAGAAAGCACCAGGATTTCAGGAACTGGAGCTCATGGCTTGTTTTAAAGTCATATAAGTTTGGTAAGCATCAGAGCCTAAATAACCTGTCTGATTAAACCCAGAAGTAAATCAAAATCATGATACCTGTTTCTCAGTCGGGCAATGAACATTTATGAATTGTCTACTATGTTAGGGATAGATAGAGAGTCAGAGTGACCTGAAATCAAATCTGGCCTGAAATTCTTAGTAGTTGTGTGACCCTGTACAATTCACCTATGATAATGGAAGACTAATTGGTGATATCAAATATGGAGAAGATATTAACTGGCACTAACTAAATGATATCAAAGAGATAAATGTCAATTTATATTGGAGAAAACAACAAACTGCTCAAAGTATACTATTTTGATAATAGTATCAAAAATAACATTTCTGAAGCATTTTAAATTTAGCAAAGTGTTTTATATTTATCTCATTTTATAACAAAACAATTCAGGAGTGCCCCTAGACACCTGGTGGTAGAGATGTAGCCTCACTCTGAGAATCTAACATGTTAATGAAATTGAGAAATAAGATAAGGATCCCAGAAGCTAGAGGTAATCTTGCTCTTTGATCCAACTTTTTTTTTAAGAGGACAAGTTGGCATAAAGACTGGCAGGGCTGTCCTAGAATCAGAGCTCTAGGTCCTATCAAAGTGATTAATTTGATAAGTTGAATAAAGAGGTTGTTTTTTTAAAAAAATTTTCTTTATCACTTACTATGTGTCAGTCACTGTGCTAAATGCTGAGACAACAAAGCAAAAACTGTCTCAATCTTCAAGGAATTCATACTCTAACAAGGAAGACAACCTGCAAATATTTTTGCACACACATATATGCACATACACACACATACATGCTTCCTTTTTTGTTGTTCGGTAATTTTCAATCATGTTTGATTCTTTGACCCCATTTGGAATTCTTTTAGCAAAAGTAGTGGAATCATTTGACATTTACTTCTCTAGCACATTTTATAGATGAGGAGCTGAAGCAAACAAGATTAGATGATGTACCTACAAGCAAATGGCCACATGGCCTGAGGTCATATTTAAACTCTGAAAGATGAGTCTTCTTTACTCTGGATTAGTTCACTATCCACTGCACTATATAACTGCCCCATACACAACTTATGTACAAGAAAAATTGAAACCTTAAAAGGGAAGCACAACCACTAAAGATACGGGATAGAGAGAATGTAGGGAAGATCTCCTCTAAAAATGAAACTTGTTGCACAACCCTCTCATTTTTAGATGAAGAAATTGAATTTGAGAGAATTAAGTCACCTAGATGATTTGAAATGGCAGAAATGGGGTTATTTTAATCCTTTTTCTTCAGTGTTATATGCCACCTTTGGATTCTATCTCTAGAAGTCTGCAAGAAGAAACAGGACAATCATTTCTCATGTGTTTTGGAATTGGGATTCTTTTCATGCACAGGCTAGACTAAATCACTTGTTTGGTTGGTGATGAAAAAGAAGAAAAAAAAACCTCTTGAATTACTTGTTTCAGTTCACATATATTAGAGAAAGAGATCCGTTATCAAAAAAAATACTTGAAATTTCCCTCCTCTTTCCCATTTTTCTTCTAATTTGAGATATATTAGTTTTGTTTGTGCAAAAGCTTTTTTAAAATTTCATCAAGATCATGCATTTTACTCCCCGAAATCTTTGCTAAATCTGACTTGGTCTTAAACTCTTCATATAAAGAAATTCTGATGATTTATATAGATTTAACTTAACCTGCAACTTAGCTTAAGAAGTATATCAAGTAATATCAAGTAATTTTAGTTGATGTTCTAGAAATCTCTTAGTACATCATCATGTCATCTGCAAATAGTGATAGTTTTTTTTCCTCACTGCTGATTCAAATTCATTCAATTTCTTTTTCACCTCTTATTGCTAAAGTTGACATTTTTAGTACTATATTGAATAATGGATGAATAATAATGGATATACTTTCTTCACCCTTACTTTACCATACTTTACACCATTGTTACTGATTGTGACCTCATTGCCTCAGGATAAAAAAACCCAGTAGAAAAATAGTTTTGTATTTAATATGTAACCCTATATGAACAAGTACCACATTTATTCATTAAGTTCCATTTTTGTTTGTTCTTGAGACATCTGGAAATGTCATATACCTTTATTCAAAGAAAAAATATTTGACTTGGGGAGAGGTACACATGATACACTGTATTATGGCTTTAAAGACCACTGGTTATGGAAACTTATCCATCCATGTAGATTGGTATCGACTATTTAAGACAGTTGTTAAAGGAACTGTGAGAGTAAGGGACATCATGTTTACATAACAAGCCCATGTTAAGTATGAAATGTACACCTAAGTCTTGTTTCTTTATAATGTGCTGGGTGCCCATTGAATGCACAGTTCATAAACCATGATTTCAAGACAACACAATGATTCCCTCCAGCACATTTTATAAAGGTCCTCTGTTATTCTGATGACAGAACATAATCCTGGCCATAGCTATTCTCTACTGTAATTTTTATTGATCTTTGTCTGATATTTACCTTTAATTACTTAGAAAATATGATGCCTAAGAACTTACAATCATACGACATTAAATGAGAATCCTGGATCTTTGTTTCAGCCAAAAGGATGTCATTTTCTGAAGAATGTGAAACAGCACATTTATTTGAGAATAAAGAACCATCTAAGCTGGTAAAATCAGTCATAATGTGATAATTTAGAAGGAAGGATAGAACATATAAGTAACTAACTTTGATGAAAATGTATGATGAATTGAGTAGCAGGACTGTTTAAGTTTGAAAAGATTAACCAATGAGTTCATAATTATGAGAATAAAAAAATACCTAGATAGAAAAGATCAAACCCGCCTTATTTCCAGCCATATGAGTGAAAATGACAGAATATATCAATATGCCATGCTGAGAAGATAAAGATCATGTTATCACTGAATTTTTCATATCCTCCAAAGGTCAAAAGCACTGCACCATAAAAATTTCAGTGTCACAAAGCTTATAAGCTGTAAATGTGTTTTTGTTCTAGTCAAGTCAGGCACACACATTATTGAAACCTTGGAATTGCAGGAACATCAAATATCAAAATCAGCCTGTGATAGTTGTGATCTCAACATTACACTGGATATTTTAAATATCTAATCCATTGGCAATGGTAATAATGAGTGTAAAATTACTTCTGAAACTAATTTGTTCATGCACATACAAATAAAAAGAAATAGCATTTCTCTTTGTCTTTCTCTTTTTCTTCTATTTTTTATTTTCTTCCTTAGTTGCTTTTTTGTTCTCTCTCTCTCTCTCTCTCTCTCTCTCTCTCTCTCTCTCTCTCTCTCTCTCTCTCTCTCTCTGTCTGTCTCTCTTTCATATTATATATTAATTATTTTTTTTAGTTTGCTTGTTCTGCCGTTGGTAATGTATCTGAGTGTGCTGAGGTGTTCAAACATTTTTTTTTAAATTTACCATCAAGCCCCTATTCCTCAAAGTATTTAAGAATTTTCATTGATCTTATTATCCCCACATGATTTTAATGGACTGTTTTCTAGTGTCCCAGTACCATTTAACTTAATAATATTTTAAAAGGTTATTTACTTCCAAGATGACTAACAAATGTCCAAACACTTCCTAAATACACTTTTCTTGAAGTATACTCTTAGACCACCTAAATCTATGGATAATTAGATTTGAGATTTAAATCAATTTAAGTTTCTATCATTTTTGTCTAAATTGCATATAAACTTAGTTTCTGCCTTTTTTGGGGAGTTCCAGATTCTCTTCTTCCCATCTCTTTCCTCTTCTGTTACTTTAAGAAGGCAAACAATTTTATATAAATTGTGCATGTGTAGTCATGCAAAACATTTTTAAATGACACATATTGCAAAAGAAAACACAGACCAAAAAGCAAACCAACAAAAAGAAGAATAAAGAAAGTTTACAAAATATGCTTCAGTCTCCTTTCATACAGCATCAATCCTTTCTCTGGAGGTAGATAGCATTTTTCATGATAAGTCTTTTGGAATTATTTAGAATCATTGTATTGATAAAAACAAATAAGTCATTTACATTCATCATCTTTAAAATATTGATGTTTCTGTCTACAATGTTTTCCTAGTTCTGTTTATTTTACTTTGCATCACTTCATATAAGAAATATTTTCCTGAAACCATTCTGCTCATTTCTTATAGGATAATCAGATCCCATCACAATGACATCTGGAATTTGTTGCTGTTGCTGTTCATTCTTCCTCCTAGAAGAGGATGTCCTGATTTGTAAGTGATTTAAATTTAAGCGATACAGAACTGTGTGGAGTTTTCCTCCTCACTCTCTACCCCAGTCCTTGAGTCCACTAACAAGACAGAGTTCACCATGACTAGTGATGACTCCAGATGCATTAGGACACCTTTGCCCTTTTAATCCATGATCTTTCAGAAGTCTCAGTGTGTCTGAAGCAATGTCTATTCAGTAATTAAAAGGTAGGAAATAATCAAGGTAAAAGATGGTCTATTTTTTTTCCTTCACAAAAGAATCAATCTGGGAGAAGAATTTTAGATTTCCTGGCCAGAATAGAAACAATTGCTATTTACACTCACTCTGAACCATGAAACCACTCAAAAAAACAAAACAAAACAACAACAACAACAACAAAAAGAATTTAGGTTTGGGCTGAGATCTATTATTGGCCAGAATGTATCTATGTTATCCATTTTTCCAAACAACTTTATATGTCTTCATAATCTTTTTCAGTATAGATTTTCTAGATTCTGCACATGGAGAAATGTTCCCAGGCTCATCATGTATGCTCCATATCTTTATAAAAAGGGGACAGAGTCAAAATGTTAGAGAGCGGACAGATCTGAAACGTTTGTGGTTTCCCTCAGATGGGCAGGGGGGAACATGCTCCAGTACAAACCCAGTGCAAGGAGGCCCAAGGCAAAGAAGCTTCCACCTGCCAGGGGAATCTAGTGGGAGGATCTTAGCCAAAAGACAGCAGTGTTTGGCTAGCTTATTCTCATTCAAAAGCTAGTGGATCAGCATGCTAGCTGTGAGATATCCAATGCAAATACAAAAAGCAAATAGTGAGCCACTGAACCCCAAAATAATGTGGGACTTGGCCATGCCCACTCAGCAGGGGAAGGAAGCCAGAAACACTGGCCCCAGGGCAGTATGAAGCCACTATATACTATAGAAGAAGCTTGGGGCAAGCTCCCCTTTGCCCTAAGAGCAGATCTCAACCTTTAAAAATGAGCAAAAAAGGAAAAAAAAGCTCTGACCACAGACGGTTATTATTTCCTACTAACTCACATTCTAATGAAAGAAAATGTGAGAGGTTTGAGGGAATTAATGGGTAAAGAAAAGGAGTAGATTCCTTAATCTCAACAGCATGTAGAATTATGGGAAATTTTCTCCGCATGTCTGAGATTCCAAATTGACTTTATTTATCCAAATGATGGATTTTTGAATATGATGAAGTGCAGGAAAGCAGTCAGTTGAGAAATTATGAGGAAAATATCCTGACAGTACTGTTATTTCTTTATTCTTTTCTATAGCCATTCAGGATGCATAATGACATCCTTTAATCTCTCTCTCTTCATGAAATTATGGGGAAAGATCTTTTTTTTTTTTTTTTTTTTTTTTTTTAAA
>JAJPUD010003876.1:92655-125729 GCA_023553655.1 Myrmecobius fasciatus
TTTCTTTGCCTTGATAAAAGCTGTCTATGGTGAGAGCTCTCTTTTGCTTCTTCATCATATTTTTTTTTTTTTAGACAGTGTGGATATCTCTTTAAGGTAGGGGAAAAAAAAGTGGCGGCTGCAAAAAGCTTTGCCCTGGGGCACTTCGGCGAGTTGACTTAAGGTGCTGGGCCGGTGGGGGCTAGGATTAAGTCCGAATTACTCCTTAAACAAGGCAAGTCTGCCAGAACACCTGTCCCCAATCAGGGCAGAGTGTCCCCAGTGCCTCAGATAAGCTCCAGGTGTTTGGAATTTGGAGTTTGGAGTTTGGAATTTCTTCCACGATGAGCCGAGCTGAGTCCCACCCTCACTTCCGGCCTGCACAGTTGTCGTCTATTTATCTCTCTGTCCGAGTCCGACTAACCTGATATGAAGTTATCCAGAGAGCTGTGCCCAAATATTTCTGAGTTCGTTGACTTGAAGATCAGTTCGGAGGCTTATTTTATTGTTGATTTGAGAGAAGATCGGAGGAGAGGCAGAAAGTCACCTTTTCACTCCGCCATCTTGGCTCCGCCCCATGGGGAAAGATCTTACAACTTTCTGCTAAGTATGTTGTTGTTTATCCTTTGTTTTTGAAGAGGAACAATAACATCAAAGGGCTTTGTCTTCACTTGGCCATGAATTGGATTTAAGTGAGGGCTGGTTGCACAAAATCATCAATCTTTCCCTCTCTCTTCCAGAAAGGCTAAAGTCCAATAGCAAGACACAAGTCAGGATGCATGGTATTAGCATTAATTTCAGCAGATGACCTAGGTGTTTTTTTTTTTTTTTTAAATCTAGCCAGACTCTAAGCACAACACAACTCCTGCTTCACTCACTGGCATGGTCATTGAAAAAAAAATGTTTTTGTTGTTGTTGTTTTGTTTTGTTTTTAATTGTCTTCTTACACACACATCAGGGGAATGAGGCTGTTAAATTAAATAATTAGACTAGTTGTCTCCCCTTCAACTCAAAATATATTTTTTGTAAACTAGAATATATGTACACAAGCATACACACACATACACATATATCTATTTGATTTTCTGTTTATTTAGGTGCGAAACATTCCTTACTTTTACTTATTTTTATCAATGAATGATGGAACATCTGTGTTGCTACAGAGTAATCAGTAACTTTAAAAGTCTGAGATTAAAATAAATTCCATTTTCAGATGTTTAAGCATCAGTTTTTAAAATTTGTTTTATTCATACCTTTTGCACAAATAGCATTATTTGTAAATATGTCACCCCAACCCACTGAGCACTTCCAAAGAAAATAGAAAATAACATAGTTGATCTAAAATCCCCCAAAGAACAACCACTTTGAGATCACATGTAGTATTCTGCACATATTACCCCATAGCTTTGTACAAAGAACAAGAAAGTATATCATGTCTTCAGTTTCCTCTTATAATTATCAGTTTTGTTTTCTTTAATGTACATTTCTGTGGACATCCATTTGGTGTCTTTTTGTCTTTCTGTTACCATATCTCTCTCTGTCTCTCTGCCTTGTTGTTTTTTATGTAATCATTCTGTATTTTCTGTCTGTTTTTGTGTCTCTATGTCTGTGTGTTTCTGTCTATATCTGTCCCTTGCTATCTCTTTGTTCCTATCTTTTTCTTTCTTTTACTCTCTCCTGTAATTTCTTAAGAAAATCCAAAGCTTTTATCTCATTCACTCAACAGGGTCCTTCAAAATATCACCAAAGAAAGGTTTACTAGATTTTCACAATTGATATATTGTTCCTTTGGTTCAAACATATAGAAACAGGTTTTGTTTTGCATGAACACTTCCTCCTCCTTTATATTAAAAAGGACATCTGTTTAGGTTTTTTTTCCCTTTAATGAAACTGTAGACATACTGTTGCTTGCTATAGAATCAACTGCTTCCCAACCACTTTTGTTACAGAAATTTAAGAAATTCAAGTGATCCTGGTTCGAACAGTACATTCTGTCTATTTGTCAAATCCCTTAAATATATTCTTATTACTTATTTGTGATCTTTATTTTTTTGGGGGCTAACATTTTGTTTAATGATGGCATTTTATTTCTTATTTCTTTGTTTCTTGGAACACCAAACATTCCTCTTAAATCTAGTATGTTCCCTCTCTTAAATATTCAATATTGATTTTCTATATAGTTTGGTTAGTATGCATTTACATATATGTCATCTCCTCCATTAGATTATAGGCAACTCAAGGATAGGGACTTTCTTTTGCTTCTTTTTTGTTTTTCTAACCTTTAGAAATATGAATATGAAAGTTATTTAATATGAATATTTAATATGTAAGACATTTAATAAATATTTATTGAATGATTAACGAGAGAATAATTCTATCAAAATGAATAGAGGTGAACACTGGAAGCAACATTCATCTTTTTTTCTCTGAGATGATCATAGTTCAGTTAGTTGTATTAGCCTGTTCTAGATAATGTTGACCCTAACACCTAACACAAGGTGATGGGACTGCTTCCCCCACTGGAGCTGTGGTGTCACTGATAAGGCAGTTCATTCTAGGGATATTCATCAAAACTCATTCATATCTACCTACTCTTTGTGACTTTCAATTATTTACTCCCATAATTTCTTGGAAAGAGTCTTGCCAATACTCTGAGGGTCATTTATGCATGGTGGTAACAATGATGAAGATGAAGATAATAAAAATGAGGATGATGATCATTTACCTGCAACTGAAACTCTGCAAATGATGCTTTTGGTGAAACTTCAGGGGCTATGGTTTCATATTTATCTTTTAAAAATGATTATTAAAAATACTTATTTTACTTTACATTTGGAAAGACCTGTTGCATATTAACTGTAAAAGAACAATGGTATAGTGACATTTTTATGGAATATTTCAAAGTGGATATGTAGTACGTACCTCAATTTCATGATAATTGAAATACAATTCATTAGCATTTCTCCTAAACTTTGGGGATACTTTTATATTACTGTATAGAATTCTGCAATCCTCCCTCAGGCACACAACCTAATTGTCATCTTTGTCTTTTTCCCATTTCTCACTCCTATGTCCAATTAGTTCCCAAAGTCTGACAATTTCTTCAACATCCCTTGAATATGTCCTCTTTAATTCCTTGATACTGTCCCTAGCCTGGTAACTTCAAAAGTGGACTATCTCAATAGCTTAATGTGTGGGTAAGCTTGCCTTAATTTTCTCCTCCTTTCAATCTATCTTCCATTCAGTCATGAAAAAGTTCAAATTTATCTGCACCATCACTTTATACATGAAATTCCAGCGGCTCCTTATTGCTGCAGGGATAACATACAAAACTCCAGTTTGCCTTTCAAAGCCTTTCATAAACTGTCACCCTACCTGTCAAATTTTCTTACAATTTACTCCCTCCCATGGATCATCTGAATCAGGGACACTGGATTTCTTACTGTTCCCTGAATGTGACACCGTTCCTAGAATTTTCTCTGATTGTCCTATATGCATAGATTGTTCTTGCTCCTTATGACCACCTATTAGCTTCTCTGGCATTTTTTTAAGTCTTAGCTAAAATCCCTTTGTCTACAGGAAGCTTTTCCTAATACCTCTTAATCCTTGTTCTTTCCCTTTTTAATTTTTTTTGTCCTCTAAATATACTTTGCTTGAACAGATTTGCTTCTGGCTTGTGGACTCTTTGAAGGCAAAAATTGCCTTTTGCTTCTTTTTGTGTTCCCAGAACTTAGCACAGTGCCTTGTACATAATGAACACTTAGACATGTTTATTGACTTATTGACTAATTCTTAAATGAAACCTGTCGAGGAAGCTATTATACAAAATGATGCATACTTTTTGATTATCTACAATGGTCATTCATGGCACAAGATTAATTTTGTACCAATGGTAAGAAGAGGGAAAGATGACTTAGTATATCTGAATTCACAGATGATCCTTTTTCTTTACCAGCCATGTGATGGTACACAAGTTACTTTGTCACTGATTTATAAAATGATAATATTAAATGAGATGTATATTATGGCTAGATATATTTCTTGCACACTTAACATTCTTCTTCCCTGCCTTTTTCATCATTATATACTAGTTTTACTTAGTCAATAAATAAACAGTTGTTAAGCACTTATTATCTATTTGGCACTGAACTAAGAATTGGTTTTAGTTTTAGACCTTTGAATATAATATCAACATTTCCTTTCTTGATTTCAGCCAAATTTCATTGAGGAGAATGGAATTTAAGGGAATTGGTTTTAGGCCCTTTGACCTTGAGTCATTGTGTCTTCCAATCTTTTTCTTCTCTTTTTTAATGTTTCTCAAATTTCTTATATACTTGAATTATTTCCAAACCAAATCACTTAATTAACAAGTTGTCACTGTAAATAAAAAAGATAACTAAGCTAATTCTGATGGTGATTGTTGCCATCTTTGATCTCTTCTGTTCTTGGTGAATTTTATTGGTTAACACTTGAGAATCAAAGAATAATAATATAAATTGTTTATTTTAAAGTTGCTCAGTGGGGGTGGAGCGATAATGCTCTCTAAATCAATTCCACTTTAGTATGAGCTTTGACTGAGCTTAAGCTCTTTTTGCTTCTATAATACTGAATTCTAAAGCAAACCAAAGCAAACAACAGTGCCTAATGCTGTCTCCCTGAAAAGTTCTACAGGCTACTTTAATGACTTTTTTTTTTATTCTTGATACTATCTTTATTGTTACATAGATTAAAAACAAGTTTTTTATTAGTATTAGTATTAAGGCATTCTAGAAAGATACACAGACTTATAATTCTAATGCAATAAAGAAACAAGAATTATCAATCTGAAGAAAACCTTTTTGGTCAATATCAAAAGTTCATGGAGAGCAGTTCTTTTCTCACTTCCCAGTGTAAGGCTTCCAAAAGTTCTCAGAAGTTAAGAATATGGTTGAAATTATCCAAACAGGGTAAACTGAGAGGAAGACATTTATCTCTTCATAAATATTTGTAAATTATTTGCTACTTGGTTTATTTTGTCCTAGGTCAAGATAACAATATTAAGAACTGAATAGAATCCAAAGAAATTTAAAATCTATAGCCCTCTCTGTTCACATAGGCTTTATAATCTAGGAAGAATTTAACACATCTTGAGTAGTGAACTGCACACAGGCAAACTAACGTGAAATTGCACATATCTGATTCCTGGGTTCAAGAGCAGAGTCTGAATTACATAAGAAGAGGAGGAAAGAGTTCAGACAGCATGTTTTCGAAAAGGACCTTCCATGTTTCTGTTGCATCATGTTACTTCAAATTAGAGTTGAATGGTCTAAACATAACTTTAAATGATCAGTTGATTGATTAACTTGAAATCAGCAATTAAATTTTATTTAATTATTAGACATAACATCACTCCAACTTATTCTGGGCAAACCAGGTCCTTGCAAAGGTTTTACCCATCAGTGCATGATAAATGCAAGCAATTATCTGGATAGAGATAAGACCTGATCCTTGTATTTCCCCTAAAGAACTATTCAGATAATTGAAGAAAAACTTACATTTTGATCTAGAAGTACTGAAAAGAGCTATTATACAATGTCTGAATTTGCAGGTTTAGCATGGGATGGCAAGTTATGCTGCTTGTCAGTTTTCTTGGCTCTTTTCAAACAATTATTATCTTAACTATTAAGATATGTTTAACAGAATTAAAGACATTACCAAGAAGACATGAATTTGATGGGTTTTCATGTGAAAGGGAATTTCTACTGTTCTTCTTGACACCAGAACCTAGAAACAAAAACAAATGGATAAAGATGAAGAGAAGTAGATGTTGATTGGGTATAAATAGTCATTTCCTGAAAATCATTTTTACTGAAATAAACTTCCTTAGGATAGAGGAGAGGTTGTTTTTTTTTTGTTTGTTTGTTTGTTTTGTTTTGTTTTTTGTTTTTTGTTCTTCACAAAAGACTTTCAGGGGATATCATCATGGTTATTTATTGGAGATGGTGGGAAGGGGAGTGGATTATTGATGATATATAAACTATTCTCCTCTCCTAGATCACTGCATTGTCTTGGTGAAAGGGCTCCTGTAGTTCAATGAAACTATGAACTATTCTATGCTGGGTTGCCCAAGGCAGAAAGATCATAGTAACAGATTCTGACAAAAGATGGAGCATTGTAAAAGGAAATGGAAAGCCTCTCCAAAATCTTTGACAAAGAAAATTTCATGAAAATATTAAAATGATAAAGTATATGATTGCAGATGATAGATCCTTCAGGTTATAAGATGTCCAACATGATACTGGGGAGGCACAGAAGACAAATACAGGAAGCTCCAGCATTAATGAAGTAGCTAGGTCAAAGCAAAAAGGAAGTCCAGCTGTACATATGTCTAATGAATAAATAGAAGTACAATGCTGTAAAATAAAAAATTGATAAATGGTCAAATAACAAGAACAAATATTTTACAATGAAGACATAAAAACAATTGATAGTTATATAAAATGTTCTAAATCAGTATTTATTAGCGAAATGTAAATTAAAACAATCTTGAGATATCATTTGATGACTACCAGATTGGCTAAAATTATTCAAGGAGAAAACAACATATTTTTGAGAAGATGTGAGGGGAAATGGGATAATAAATCATTGTGATAGAATTGTGAAATGATCCAGTCATTTTGGATAGCCATCTGGAATTATTTCCAAAGAGTTGTTAAAGTACCAATAGTAAAGTTTCCAAAGATTATTAAGGAAAATAAAAAAGAGCCTATATGCTCTAAAATGTTCTAATGTTGCAAACAACTGGGAATTACAAAGATGCCCACAATTAGAGAATGGCTGAATAATATGTAACATATGATTAAGATGGAATACTACTTTGCTATAAGAAACGATAAATTCAATGATCTTAGAAAAAACATGAAAAAACTTGCTTGAAATAATTGAGAGTGAAATGAGCAGAACCAAGAAAACATTGTATACAGTAACAGCAATATTGTTTTAAGAACCATTTTAAAGCAAGTAAGTTCTTTTGTCCATTATAAATACTCAAATTAACCAAAAAGATTAAATAAAGATGTTATCCCTATTTAGAGAAAACATAATAAAAAATAAATTAAAAATATGTATAGAATTTTGCACATGCATATGTATTTCTTCACACACATATATGTATGTTTATATATACACAAACATACATATATTCCTACATATATATGTGTGTGTGTGTAGGTATCTATATCTATAGATTTATCTCTATATAGATATATTTCCCATTAGATAGATCTATAACAGAAAGATATATCTATATCTATATTAACTCAGATTAAATGTGAATGGCAATCATTTCTGCTTTGAGCAGAAATCCTGAGGGTCTTTCCCTCCCAGATTCATTTATCTATTTAGATTTTGGAGGGGTAATACATAAAGGAGGAGATTCTTTGCCTCATTTGCTAACTAGTCTTAATCTCTCAATGAGTGGAGACCTGTTGAAGACCTTAGTTTAAAAGTATCAAGGTCTCCCATTTCCTGCAGGCCATTTGTACTCATCCTGATCTATAACTGGTCAGTGGACTCAGATGGTTCTGAAGGTGAAAATGAGACAGGTGACTATGCCCAACCCTCCTTCATTCATATCCAATTAATTTGTTTATCATGGGATCACCTCCCTTGTGTTATGATCATCTTCAAGAACAAAAGAAAAACAACAGCATCCATCTATATCTTTCTATCTATCAATAAATCTACATATATCTGTCTATCTCTATCTCTATCTCTAGATAGAGAAATATACCTATTTGTGTCATTTGGCAGTCATCTCTAAAACATCAGGAGTAAGGAAGAAAAAAAAGAAATTTACATAATGATATTGATGTATATTTGAAAAAAATAGCAAGTTGTACAATTTCATGTGGAATTGTCTTTTTAGTTGCATTGTTATAGAAATGTTTATTTTATCTCATACAACAAAAAATAAAATAAATTTCAAAAAGAATCAGTATTGCACAGGGACCTGGAATATAATATCTATGAACCACTGTAAATTCTATATGGTAAAACAGAAGATAGAAAGATTAAACATTGACATCTTGGGTATCAGTAAAGTTAAATGGATGGGAATAAGTTAATTTCATTCAGATTGATACTACAGATCCTAATGTCGTCAAGAATCTCTTAGAAGAAATTGGGTATTTCTCATAATCAATTAAAAAGGATGAGAAAACCAGAATTAGAGGCATAATCTCAAAAATGATAAAATGATATCTGTTCAACTCCAAAGCACACTGTTGAACAGTTTGCATCATAGCAATATGAGCCCATGTACGCTCCAACAACTGATGCCAAAGACATCAAAGTAGATAAGTTATATGAAGACTTAGAACATTTTGTAGAAATAATACATACACAAAAAGATGTCACATTATAACAAGACATTATAATGCCAAAGTAAGAAATCTAAAGATAATTGGAACAAGACAATTTAAGCTTCAGAATGCAAAATGAAATGAGGCAGAGACTAATAGAACTTCATTAAGATAACATCTTATATAAATCACTTTTTCAGTAACACAAAAGAGTCTCTATCCATGGACATCACTAGAAAGTCAATATCAAAATACAATTGATTGTAAATTATGCAACCAAATGTGGAGAGCTCAATATAGCCAGTTAAAACAACAGCTGGAACTGATTTGGATCACATCTTGCAAAATTTAAAGGTAAATTGAATAAAGTAAATAAAGTAGGAAAAAATTTTCAACCAAGATAGATAAGATCTAAAAAGCATCTTTTATGAATATGAAAGGAAAGTGATAAACGAATTTCAGGGATTAGATCTGGAAGAGAGAGTGCCTAAATAATTATGAACAGAGGTTAATTATATATAGGAAATAGAAAAAAATAAATAAATACATTGCAAAAAAAAAAAGAGAAAGAAAGCAAAATGACATTGTGATGAGGTTTTACAAATAGCTGAGGAAAGAAGGAAAGCAAAAAAAATAAAAGATACACACAACTGAATGCAGAAATCTAGAGAACACCAAAGAGGGATAAGAAGATTTTCTTAGAAAGGCAATACAAAGAAATAGAAGAAAACAATACAATGAAAAAGGATGAGATCTTTTCAAGAAAATTGGAGATCAAAGGAATGTTTCAGACAAATAAGCATGATTCAAAACAAAATTGGTAAGAACTTGACAAAAATAGAATCTATGACAAGAATTCACTGAAAAACTATACAAGAAAGACCTTAACAGCACTGATAATGATGATAATATGACTATTGATATAGAAGCAGATATCCCAAGAGTGAAGTCAAGTGGATCTTTGGAAGTATATGCTATCAATAGGACTACAGGAAGTGACAGAATCTCAGTTAGGTTATTTAAAATCCCAAAAGATGATGCAAAGTGCTGATAAGTTGAAAGAAAGGGAGAATGGAGTTGTGCATTTGAAGGTGGCAGGCCCTAATATAGGGAATAGGTGTTTAAAAGGGGAAAGGACATGATCATTAAACCAGAAGGAGGGACTGAAAAATTTTATCCTCTGGTATTGCCTGAATTCTTCCCATCAGCCTTTTTTTTTAATTGAAGGTGGGAAAGGAGGAGGCCAAGAAATTGGCATTGGGAGCCATAAGCACTCAGCCTTTTTCTGTGGCAGAGGGACCTAAGCTTTTGACAAAGAATTCATTTAATTGATTATTTTATATTTTATGTTGCTTTTACTTTGTGTATAAGTTTTATTTGTTTATATAAAATTTTGATTAATTCTTAATTTTACTTGAATAAAATGCAAGGTAAAGGAATATGTAATACTCAATAGGGATCACTGAATTGGAAAAGATCAGTTTATGTCCCAATTCTAAAGACCACCAATGCTAAAACATGCTCAAATTGCCAAAAAAAAAAGTTGCATTTATTTTGCACACCAGCAAGATTGGGCTTAAGCTTCTATAAACTACCCCATACAAAAATAAGGTCAAAATGGGTACATGATTTAGGTGGAAAGGATGGCATAAGCGAATTAGGAGAACAAGGCTTAATTTATCTATCAGTTCTTTAGAGAAGGGAGGTATAAATGGCCAAAGATGAAATAAAAAACATTATTAAATGCAACATAGACAACTTTGATTACATTAAATTAATTTTTTGCACAAACATAATCAACACAACCAAAATTAGAAGAGAAGCACAAAGCTACCAAAAAAAAATTACAGACAGTATTTTTGATTTCTAAAATAACTGTGTCAAATTTGTAAGAATACAACTCATTCCCCTATCAATAAATGGTTAAAGGATATAAACAAATAATTTTCAGGTTAAAAAAAAAGTAAAGTCAGCAATAATAGCATTGCAAACATGTTTGTATCAACTTTTTGTGATCACAAGGAATTGGGAAATGAATAGATGAATACATGCTCATCAATTGGGATTAATAAATTATAGTATATTAAGTAATAAAATATTATTGTTATGGAAAAATGATAATTAAGCTGATTTTAGAAAGTTCTGGAAAGATTTACATGAACTGATGCTGAGGGAAACAAGCAGAACCAGGAATTCATACTACATGGTAACAGCAAGATTGTGGGATGATCAACTCTGAAAGACTTGGTTGTTCTCAGAAGTTTGGTGATCCAAGGCAATCCCAAAAGACTTTGAGTGGAAAATGTCATCTGTATCCAGAGAGAGAACTGTGGAGATTAAATGTAAATCAACAGAAGCTATGTTCAGTTTTTTTCTCCTTTTTATTCTGTTTTACCTTTCTTTACTAGTATTTCTTTTTTGTTCTGGTCTTTCCTCCTAACATGACTCATAAAGAAATATGTAAAAAAATGAATTTACAGGTATAGCAAGAATTAATTATTTAGTTTAAAAATTCTGCAAACAAGGCTTCAGCAATATGTGAACTCAGAGTTAAAGAAGAACAGGCTGATTTTTGAAAAGGTAGAAGAACTAGACTTCAAATTGGCAAGATTTCCTGGATTATGGAGAAAACAGCAAATTTTGGAAAAAAAACAAATATCTATTTCCTCTTTCACTGACTAGTTGTATCACAACAAAATGTGGCAAGTCTTCAAAAAGATAAGAGAACCAAATGATCATATTTCTCTTGTGAGATAGCTGTATGCCGCAAGAAGCAACAGTTAGGAACCATTCCCAATAAGATCAGGGGTGAAACAAGATTGCCCACTATTACCATTACTATTTAATAGTGTATTAGAAATGCTAGCTTTGGCAACAAGAGAAGAAAAAGAGATTAAAGGAATTAGAATAGGTAATGAAAAAAAATTATCAATCTTTGCAGTTGATATGATAGTATACTTAGAGAACCCTAGAGAATCAACTAAAAAAATCTATTAGAAATAATCCACAACTTCAGCAAAGTTGCAGGATACAAAATAAATCCACATAAATCATCAGCACTTTTATACATCACTAAACAAAATTCAACAGCAAGAGATACAAAGAGAAATTCCATTGAAAATAACTGTCCATAAATATGATTGTTCTGTGAGAAACGACCAGCGAGATGATTTCAGAGAGGCCTGGAGAGACTTGCATGAACTGATGCTGAGTGAAATGAGCAGAACCAGGAGATCATTATACACAGCAACAACAATACTGTATGATGATCAATTTTGATGGACATGGCTCTCTTCAACAATGAAATGTTTCAAATCAGTTCCAATTGTTCAGTGAAGAAAGCCATGTACACCCAGAGAGAGGGGTGTGAAATGTGGACCACAACATAACATTTTCATGCTCTCGATTGATATTTGCTTGCATTGTGTTTCCTTTCTCTGAGTTTTCTTTCTTGTAGATTCAATTTTCCTTGCACAAAAATGATGTGTGGAAATATGTATACATATATTTGATTTGTCAAGTATTTTAACATAAATTAACATGTAGTGGATATCCTGCCATCTAGGGGAGGGGTGGGGAGTAGGGGGGAAAATTTGTAATAGAAAGCTTTGTAAGGGTTAATGTTGTAGAATTACCCATACATATGTTTTGCAAATAAAAAGTTTTAATAAAAAAAAAGAAAGAAAAAAGAAAATAACTGTCCATAGCATAAAATATTTGGAATCTGTCTGCCAAGGGAAAGTCAGGAACTATATGAGCAAAACTACAAAACATTGTTCACACAAATAAAGTCAGATCTAAACAACTGGAAAAATGTCAAGTGCTCTTGGATAGGTTGAGCAAATATAATAATGATAACAATACTACCCAAACTAATCTATTTATTTAGTGCCATACTAATCAACCTCCCAAGAAAAAATATTTTACTGAACCAGGAAAAATAGCAACAAAATTCATCTGGAAAAAGAAAAGATCAAGAATTTCTTTTTTTTTCTTTTTTTTTTATTAAAGCTTTTTATTTGAGAGATCAAGAATTTCAAGACAAATAATGAAAAAAGGCAATTGAAGGTGGCCTAGCTGTTACAGATCTGAAACTGTATTATAAAGCAGTAGTCATCAAAAACATTTGTTACTGGCTAGGAAAAAGGCTAGTTGATCAGTGTAATAGGTTAGGTTCACAGGACAAAATAGTCAATAATTATAGAAATCTAGTATTTGGCAAACCCAAAGATCCCAGCTTTTGGGATAAGAACTCACTATTTGACAAAAATTGCTGGGAAAATTGGAAACTAGTGTGGAAGAAATTAGGGCTTGACCCAGATCTGAATGGGTTCATGATCTGGATATAAAAAGTGATATTATAAATAAATTAGAGGAACGTAGGATAGTTTACCTCACAGACCTGTGGAGGAGGAAGGAATTTGTGACCAAAGAAGAACTAGAGATCATTATTTAACACAAAGTAGATAAATTTTACTATTTTAAGTTGAAAAAAGATTTTGTACAAACAAAACTAATGCAGACAAGATTAGAAGGAAAGCAATGAACTGGGGAAACATTTTTACATTCAAAGGTCTGATAAAGGCCTCACTTCTAAAATATTTAGAGAATTGACTCAAATTTATAAGAAATCAGGCCATTCTCCATTGATAAGTGGTCAAAGGATTTGAAAAGACAATTTTCAGATAAAGAAATTGAAACTATTTCTAGTCATATGAAAATATGCTCCAAATCACTATTGATAGGAGAAATGCAAATTAAGACAACTCTGAGATACCATTACATACCTGTCAGATTAGCTAAGATAACAAGAAAAGATAATGATGAATGTTGGAGGGGATGTGGGAAGTCTGGCACACTGATGCATTGTTGGTGGAACTGTGAATGGATCCAGCCATTCTGGAGAGTAATTTGGAACTATGCTCAAAAAGTTATCAAACTGTGCACACACTTTGACCCAGCAGTGTTTCTATTGGGCCTATTCCAAAGAGATCTTAAAGGAGGGAAAGGGACCCACTTGTGCAAAAGTGTTTGTGGCAGCCCTTTTTGTAGTGGCAAGGAACTGGAAACTGAATGGATGCCCATCAATTGGAGAGTGGCTGAATAAATTATGGTATGTGAATGCTATGGAATATTATTGTTCTGTAAGAAACGACCAGCAGGATGATTTCAGAGAGACCTGGAGAGACTTGCATGAACTGATGCTGAACGAAATGAGCAGAACCAGGAGATCATTATACACAGCAACAATAAGACTATATCATGATCAATTCGGATGGACATGGCTCTCTTCAACAATGAGATGATTCAAACCAGTTCTAGTTGTTCAGTAATGAAGAGAGGCATCTACACCCAGAGAGAGGCCTGTGGGATCTGAGTGTGAATCACAACATAGTATTTACATTCTTTCTGTTGCTGTATGCTTGCATTTTGTTTTCTTTCTCAGGTTTTTTATTCTTTTTTCCTTCTTTATCTGATTTTTTTTCTTGTACAGCAAGATAACTATAAATATGTATACTTATATTGGATTTAACATATATTTAACATGTATTGGACTACTTGCCATCTATGGGAGAGGATGGGAGGAAGGAGGAGAAAATTTGGAACAGAAAGTTTTGCAAGGGTCAGTGTTGAAAAATTACCCGTCCATATGTTTTGTGAATAAAAAACTTTAATAAAAATGTTTTTAAAAAGAAGCAACAGTTAGAAGTGAACATTGAACAATTAATAGATTAAAGATGGGATGAGGAGTATGATGAGATTGGATATTATCATGTTTATCTTATTTGCAGAACACATCATGCAAAATGTCAGGCTGCATGACCTAAAAGTTAGAATAAGTTTTCCAGGAGGAATAGCACCAGTCTCAGATTTTTAGACAATATCGTTCTGATGTCAAAAAGTGAAAAAATATTAATAAGCTTCTTGATGAAGGTAAAAAAGGAGAGTGTAAAACCTGGCTTGATGTTTGACATTTTTTTTCTTCTTTATTTAATATTTTCCCCAGTTACATTTAAAATATATTTTACAGTTAGAAAAAAAAAAAAAACAACTTTCAAGTTCCAGATTCTCTTAATTATCTTCACTCCCAATCCCCATCAAGAAACCACATGTGAAGTTATGTAAAACATTTCCATAAAAATTCTAAGATCTTGGCAACTTGTTCCATAAGATACTGACAAATAGGTGAAGGAGAAATGGAAGCAGTGTCAGATTATATTATCTTGGGATCAATGATTGTACCACATAGAGATTGCATGAAATAGCTTGCAGGGCAGCTAGGTGGCACAGGGGATTAGGGCACCAGTCCTGAATCAGGAGGATCTGAGTTCAAATCTAGCTTCAGATGCAACATTTCTTAGCTCAGTGACACTGGGCAAGTCACTTAAACCCATTTGCCTCAGCCAAAAAAAAAAAAAAAAGGCTCTTGCTTTTTGAAAGAAAAACTATAGTAAATCTGGACAACTAAACAAAAAGCAGAAACATCATTTGTGCCATGGAAAACAATGAACATTAGCTTAGGGAAATGGTGGGAGATCATGGAGGATAGAAGTGCCTAATATGCTTGGGTCTATAAGATCACAAAGAGTCAAACATGACTGAATGAACGAGCAACAACAACAATATATTGGATTAAACAGTTCTACAGAACAGTCCCTTCCCTGAGGTTCTACCATTTTGTGATGTTTGCTATAAGTAATCCTAAAAATAAATTGACTCATGGTGGAATCATCTAGTCTTCACCACCAATATGCTGCTTTATCTCTATTATATACATAATAATCCATTCTTGTGATAATCTTTTAAAATTTTTATAAAGCTTATTATTTTCAAAATACATGTATAGACAGTTTCCAACATTAACCTTTGGAATTATTTCCCCCCTCCCTTCCCCAAACCCTTTCCCTGGAAAGCAAGTAATCAAATATATGTTAAATGTGCAATTCTTTTATACATAAATTCAAAATTATTGTGCTGCATAAGAAAAATTAAATCAAAACAGAAAAAAATGAGAAAGAAAATGCATGCAAAGAACAAAAAAAAGTGAAAATATTATGTTGTGATCCACATTTAGTCCCCAAAAGTTCTCTCTCTGGGTGCAGATGTCTCTCTCCACCTCTTGTGATGATCTTGACAATAAATCAACTCTTTTATTTATAAAGACTTATTAAGAAAAGCATGATCACACATAGAACACATGCCTGGCCTATGAGTTCAAATCCTGCTTTTGAAAAAGATGTCCTTGTTCCTTTGTAGGTTGCCCTCCTGACTTCCACTCTGAGGATCCAGCTCTTTATTTGGAAGCCTCACTTGGAATTCACATGGTAAAAACACTATCTTTGACTATTCTCTGACTAGAAGGTTCTTTTAGAACCTTCATTCTAGGAGGAGCACCCAGGAACTGGACTGGCCATGTCTCATCTCCCTCTTCTACAGGTTGCTCTCCACATTTTGTTTATCTTGACTTCATACCAAGAAGATTCTTCCACCATTCCATTTCCCTCCCTCAGCTTTTCAGTTTCTTTTTAAACCATTCCTCCTCCCAATGGAATTGTAAGCTCCTTGAGAGTAAGGACTGTCCTTCCATTTCTGATGAGAATTGCACAAATGCTTATTGGCTCACTGCCTATCTGCTCTTGGGCGTATCTCTATTGATAAAGTGAGGTTCCTCTTTGACAGTTATTTATAACAAAGAAATTAAGGGAGAGACAATTCTATTAATCAAGCAATAAACATGTGATATATGCTCATTATATGCCAGGGACCATGCTAAGTACTAGGAAACAAAGAGGCAAAAAGGCAGTATCTCTTCTCTTAGAGTTTACAAATTAAGGGGGAATGGGGGTGGGAAGAGAGAGACCATTTAAATAAATATATAAAATATAATAAATAAATAGGAAATGTTTTTCAAAGAGCAATTATGAAAACTTGTCAAGGTGTAAAGAAGGTTTCCTGTAAAAGGATTAATTTTGTAAGACTTAAAGGAAATCACAGAAGTCAGTAGCCATTGCAGAGTATAAAGAGCATCTGGTATGAGGGACATCCAGTGAAAATGCCTGGAACTTAGAAATGCAGTGCCTCATTCATGGCTCGGTGGCCAGTGTCACATTGGTTTTCTGATTTTATCAGTCATGAAAAGAAAGTTGACTTCACTTTATTATCTGCTCGATCTTTGTCTCTTTCCATCTCCCAACTCCATTTTTCTTTCTACATGTTCCATTTAGTGCTTTATCTGGACTAAAAATGAACCCCATTTGGCATGGATTTGATGACCTTTCAATTTCCCTATCTTTTTCTATATCCTTCCTATATACTGGACCATTCAGAACTCAACACAACACTCCTGCAATATTCTGTCTATAGAGAACCTTCAAATCCATTATTCTTGGAACCTAGAGCTCTTTTTATGTAAATCATGAATGATATTCATTTTTTTAAATTCTTTTATCTGACACTGCATGAATCTTTCCTATAATTCATTGGGGTGGATTTCCTTCCCATCTTTGTGTCAGTTGCATTTTTTTTCTATGACATAGATGACTATATAAATCATTAATTTTAAAAACTGATGAACAGCCTATGGCCAGAATAAATCCCATAGCTTCTCTGTTGAGCTGATGTTGAGCTAGAGCCAACAGATTAAGGATTAATGATTTCTTCAGTGTAAAAGCTTCCTTCTGCAATACAAATAGTGACCAATTATAAATTTATTATATTGGACAGTTAATTGAGGTTTCAAGAGGTTAAGGACCTTTTCCAGAGTCATTCACCTGCTAAGAGTAGAGCATCTTGGGGACTCCAAGTTGAACATTCTACCCACTATCCCAGCTCCTCAGCAACCATAGGAGGCACTCTATAAATATTTATTCAATGAATAAATGAATAAACTGTGAATAAAAAAGGCATTTCCCACCCTTGCATCGTTATATACATGAAGGAGTGATCAATGATGCCATTCCATGTGCTAAATAGCAGAAGTGTTAATTGAATGCAAACCAGGAAATACATATTAATATATTCCTACCACACTGCCCATATTGGAATTCACTTCCCTGGGATTGATAAACCTGTTAGTTTATGCAAGCTGAGCAACTGAGAAAGGCTAAGACAGACAATATTTTCGACTGCTTCTTTCTCCTTCTGTTACAGACCTCCTGGCACTACAATACATACTTATTCCAGCATGAACTTTCCCTTTCTACATATATATTATATAGATATGTAATATATATATATATTACATATATATGATTAAGTCAAAACTGCACAGGCACCATGCCATAAATGACCTTATAATAAGGACGGTGTTGATTGAGTCTGTTTTGTGTTTTCTGTGCTTGGGAATCACATTATATCTATCTATCCCAGAAGCTGCCATTTAATAAATACTCCCCAAAATCTTTTTTTCATTGACATCCGTTACGTCCATGACTTTTGGGATAGGGGAGAAAAAGAGAGTACCAGCTTTAAGCTTTGCTCTTTTGACACTTATAGATTACATTTTTCCCCTTCCTGGCACCAACTAACACATAAAGATAAACTTAAGATGACACATGAGAAAAAAGAAAGGAATGAGTATGAGATGTAAGGATATTGGATATTTTGAGAATAAAATTCCTTCACTATTGAAATGAGTCAGAATTTTTTTTTAAAGAAAAGAATACTTTTTCACACATGAAGAATGAATATTATTTTAAAATAGACCCACTACCTTATTTTATCTGTTGTTTTTCTTCTTTTTTACATTTGATCACTCCCTATACTGAATGTAATAAAATCTTATGAGGCAAGAGCAATGCTTTCCTCATCTGATTGCATTCTACCTCGAGTAACATCATATTCAGCTTGCTGGTATTTTAAATGTCAGTAAGAGCAGATTTATTAAAATATGTACAGGTAAATGTGTTTATTCTTTCTGCATAAATTGCCAAGTTGCTTAATTTTATTTACTACTGTAAAATACCTGGAACATCAGTGTACATGTGCCAAGCAGGCGCTCACATGCTCCATTTTGAAAGAGCTCTCCAACAAAACAAGGTGTGTATCCATGACAACCCAGCCCCTGAAATCCAATGATATGGGAGAAAGAAATTCTTTTAGCATTATGTAGATTTTAAAGAAACTGACATGCAGTTCAGGGGAAGAAATGTATGAATATGTAAATGTAAGAATGTTTTATGCCTTTCTATTTATTTATGATTCATTTGACCTGAAGCAACATGAAATGATTAATCCATAGAAATGATGACCAGTCAGATTGATGATTTTATATTTGACCTTGTATTTTCCCAAATCTACTCTGAATGTTATTAAGGTGATGATAGTGATGGTGATAGTGCTCATGGTGGTGTGCATGTGTATGTGTGTGTACATGTGTGCTTTTAATGCAAATCCTTAGCATATCTATCAATAAAAAAAGGAAAAGGAAAAACCTGAGGATTTGTTCCAACTATTAAAGAGAAGAAAATTTAAGAAAAGAGAGAGGAAATGAGAATTATGCACTTGACCAGAAAAGAAGGAAAGAATCCAAGCAGTTATTGGTATAGAGGGTGTTGTAGGAGCAGAAATAAAATAAAACTCAAGGGATTTGAGACCTCCAGTGATAACACTGAGGAGGACTTTGAGCCTTTCCCCAGCTTTGACTGTGATCTCCTCAGGTCCAGCAAGCTATATTCCACCGATCCAGTGGCCAATCACCTTCTATGGTCAGCCCTCCCCTAGACTCCTGCCTCCCACACATGGTGGACAGGTGTCTCTTACTATTTTGTCCAGATTCTCTTCCCTTGGCAAAAGAACTGAGCTCCAAGTCCATGACCCTTTATCATAGATTATCAATTGTTTCTTTCCTTTACCTTTTAATTTTGTACCAAATTTCCTACTGTAATCCTTTATTTTGGCCTCTTCTAAGTGTCAGTTCTCTTTGCAACTGATGCACAATCTGAGCCAGTCTGATTTAAGAGATATTTCTAGCTCTGGGCAATCTGGACTCATTCTCTTAATTTTATGCGAGAAAATGTTCTGTATTTTAAGGGGTGTGCATGTGCACATGTATTTTTACTCCTGAAATCTTTCTTCTAGTCTAACCCCCAAATTTAAATTAATGAAGTAGCCTATATTTTGCAAAATGTTTCCCTTTCCCCATGCACCTCTGAAGTAAGGAAAGCCTATATTTTCATAGTTATGTAAATCAGAGCTCAGAAAAATGTAATTTCCTTGTGGTCACAGAGTTAGGATTTGACTTAAGATTGATACCCAAGTGTCTCAATTCCAGGCCTGGAATTCAAAATATAATTATATGTGGCATTTTAAAGAGACTTTAATGTTTGCAAAACATTTTGCATATATTATCTCATTTGAGCTTTACAAAAACCTGGTAAACTAGGTACTAAGTAATTAAATTGTCCTCTTTGGTATTTAAAAGCCTTCAAAATCTGTCTCAGAATACCTTTCCAGACTTTTTTTCTGCATTACTTCCTCGCACAAACTGTCTGGTCTAGCCAAGAAAAAAAAAAAAAAAAAGGAGGCTTTGTGCTGTTCCTCACACATGGCACCCAAGTGCCCATCTCCAGGCCTCTGCACAGGCTGTCTCCTTAACTTTACTCCCTAGAATCCTTTTCCTTGCCCTTCCCTCAGATTTTAGTGTCTTCCTCCCTTCTTCAAGTTAAATAGGATTTTTTTTTTCTTTTTTAACATGAGTACATGTTGACTTGAAAAATAGACTATAAACTGAGGGCAACAATTCTTTCTTTGTGTTCTTTCCATCCACAGGGACATACAGTCCCAATTTAATAAAAAATTGGCGATTGATTAGTGCACTTTGACAAATGAGAGAAATATGAGACAGAGTATTTCAGTCACTTGCTTCTTGGGCCAAAACTACTATGGTACTGAGAGAAGATTTGAGCCCTGATTTTGAAAATCCCAGAGTTAGCATTCTATCTAATAATCTGCCTTTCTTTCTATCATAACATGATTCTGGTTAATTTTTTTAAGAGTACTGGCCATGAAATTTGATTATGAGAGAAATACTCAAAGGTAGATTTCTACAAAATGTTCCAAGTTCAAGGGAAAGTACTATAACAAGCACCACTGACCAATCAGTTTTCAGAAGAAGGAGCTAGCCTTATTGCAAAATCCTGGAAAAGGGGGCTTGGCTAGAAATTGACTTAAAATAGTCAGGGTCTATGACTAGGAGAAGGCTATTCTTCATTGAGCTTGCTTAATAGGCCCCTTGCATATTATCTGATTCACCCCAGGGATTATTGGATCTTTGAAGATGGGATGTGTGACCAGAGAAGCATGTCCAAGAGCAAAATGTAAGGAGCAGATGATGAAAACTATAAACTGAAAGGGCTCTGGCCAAGCAGAACTCTGAAGGGAAGAGTAGGGTCTAACTTTAGATTATAAAGGCTTTTTCCCCTTTTTGCATGAGTGTGGGAATTGCATATGGAGTTTTTACACTCAATTCTGCAGGAGCATATTAAAAAGCTTGAAGTACTTCACTCATTCTAAGGTTGTTCATTTACTGCAACCTTTTGGGGGTTCAGAATTTTATTTATAACAGTTGTTCTGTAAACACCTATTAAGAAACTTAAAATTTCATATTCCATTTAGCATCAAATAAATATTTTAGTCATGATTTAGACAATGATCTTGGAAACATGATGCCTGGGGTCAAAGAAAAGCATACCTTCCCTATCTGAAAATATATATTACCGAAATGTGACTTCTCACAAAACTTTCCCAGAGGATTCATAGATTTAGATCAAGTTATTAAAGATTTATTTTAGATACAATTGTTATCTAGTCTGGAGTAGGGAGAGATGAGAAAACATGGTAATAGTTATGGATATTTATGAGTGTTGAAAAAAGTTTGATTATAGAGGTGAGGGAAATACATAGGTCATGGACAATTTTGAGTCTGTGAATCATGGCACTTGGAATGATGATATTGGCTTTTATGGAATTAGATCATTGGACCCTGGGCAAGTCACTTAACCCCAATTTGCAAAAAGCAAAAAAAAAAAAAAAGGAATTAGATCTTTGTAAAATTTTTCTTGACCCCTACTCTGCCACAAAATTAATTTTTATTTTACATTTTCATATATATTTATAGATATGCATCTTATGAATATATATAATTCATGGGCCAACAATCAATGATCTTCAAAAAGCACCTATTATTTAAATATTTGATAATTAGGAAATTGATTGGTTAATTGATGTCATTCCCTTCTTCAAAAGCCCATATTGCCTACCTCATGAAATAGTTGCTTTAAAAAAAGAATAAATGAATGAGTGAGCAAATGAGTGAATGGATGGATAAATAGAAGCAGATTATTCATAATTTAATTTTACTAAGAAACAAGGTTTTATTGACTGGCTTGGTCAAATATAAAATCTGATAAAAATTTCAAAGTACTTTAATTAGGAAGAATACTGACAACTCACAATCTATCCAATCTGTCACAATACATAATAAATAGCAAATGCAAAACAAATGCAAAACAAAATAAGAATGCTCCAAATGTTTACACAAGGTAAATAGCTTGGTAATGTTTAAAGAAGGTAAATAGTGTGGACTCCCTAAGCACTCATAGGGAAGGTTTTCATATGTAATGTAGAATTAAAGCAGGGCTTAAATTAGTAGGATTTGGACAGTTAGAAAGAGGATGAAGTGTGTTTTGGAGATAGGTGAAATAGTTTGAACAAAGCCATGGAAACAATATTGACAATCATGGGTTTGCTTTTTAAGTCCCATGAAGGGGGTGGAGGGAGTGCTTAGGGCATAAAAGAAGTGCTGGTTAGTAGTGGGAAAGATGCTTATTGAGATCTTGGATGAGTAGTTTGTGATTGGTCTTGAGAGTTGCAGAGTAGTTCAGCTCTGATCAAGTAAATATATAGGACTTTATCCAAAATCCTTGAAAAAATGGTTGACTTGATAGCTGTTAGATTTCCTAGGAGAACCATCACATTTGACTGGTGGCATATTCTCATAAAAACATTGATTATGATTGTACTTGACATGGTGTTTGAAGATATGGAAGGTGATGTCCATGTGTGATATCTGCTTCTCAATAATCTTATGAAGCATCATTAGTATCTCTATTTCACATATGGAGACATTGATGAAAACATCAATTCAGTGTCTGTGGTAGGATCTGAATACAACTCTTCCTGATTCTAAGATGATTCCACAGGCAATGTCAAATTTCCTCACATAGATGTTAATCTCCTTTTGGTTATGAGCAATACCTCCAGGCCCAAGTAAGGGCCAAAAAAAAAAGGAAGAGTAAGTAGTGCTTTCTTTTTTTTCCAAAACCCAGAATCATAGACAACATATTCCTTTAGTAACAGCACAATAAATTGTAATTGGAACTGTCAGTTAGTGAAAAAGAAAAAAAGAACCTGGGAAGGGATTTCTTCACTGCACAGGGACTATAGTCCAGGGAAACTTTACTTGGATACCACTATCTTCCACCACCCATAAATTTTAAAATAATCCCTTGTTTGTTGGGCCTTCCATTTATGGAAGCTGTTGTCCTAATGACTTTAGCTCCACACTATGCAGAAGTTTTCCAGAGAATCACCTTCCAAATTTTTTAAAGGTAATTAAAGGTTGAGATTGATGGTCCTTGCCTAGAGCACTATAATGCTTACCCTGGTTACCATAATCACTAATTATCACATTTCTTTTCACTAGACTGGCAAGAAAATAAAAATATCAGAAAACAAAATAATATATGATTAGAATTAGAGCTCACATTTGTAACTGGTTTATTTCTGATGTCACTTTTGCTTATTCTCCCTAACCTCCAGGACTCTACAACCTGACTTCTAAGACATAAACACATTTGATCTTTTCTTTCTAAAGTTTGTATTGTCTCTAATATTTCCTTTCTCATATTCTGCCTTGTGACTACCTGAATAAAAATCTCAGACCAGCAGAAACCCCCATTCCTGTCTTTCACATCAACTATAGTGTTTTTACCTATACATCAATAGGTAAAAAAAAAAATGGTTTTTGGAGGATATAACTTCCATAGTAATATGTAGAACCTATGGGGGAAAAAAGAATTGGAATCCCCCTGATCAATAAGAAGTAATATGGTACAGTGAAAATCACAGTGGATCTCTGATGAAAAGCCCTGCCTTTAAATAACAGTTCATCATCTGGTTCATCATGGGCTGGTCACTTAACTCAAGTCTTCACTTTCTCTTTTGAAAATTAATAAATTAAAATACAAATGTTGAGGATTTGAGTTCTGGGATCATGAGGAACATCACACAGCCAGGGTAGCTAAAATGTAATAGTAAAATTCATTTTATTAAGGCAATAATAAATAAAAAAAAATATGGGGAGTTGATGTTTCTAATGGATGGGGTGGATGAGAAGCTAGAGTATCCCCATTGAGTAGAATGATTAGATTAAAATGTCCTGTCCTCATGGATGGGATCTTGGCAGCAGCCATACTTTGTTACTATTAAAAAAAAATGTAGTCCCTTATCTGGGATTCAGATCAGCAATTGCATCTTGAGTCTTGCACTATAGAGGTCACCCTACATTTTAACATGTTGCTAATACAGATTGTATCATGACAAAAAAAGGAGAATTCTGTTTTTTGGACACATACTATAATTATATCTGGGACATAGTGAATTATTTGGTTTAATCTGTCTTTATACATACAGATTTTAGCAGAATTATTGTCTTAAAATCTCTTTTATGTCTAACTCTGTAAAGCTAAGGCCTGTCTCAGTCTCTGACTCTCTTTCTTATATGTATATACATATATATGAATTTTTGTGTGGACATATGTATATGTATGTGTAAATATATATATATATGTATGCATATACATATATCTATCCATATATCTATATCTATACATACACACACACATATATTTGCCAAGGAAACCCCTGATGGATTCACAAAGTGTTGGGCACAATTGAACAACTAACTCTCTCTTTCTTTCTCTCTCTCTCTCTTTCTCTTTCTGTCTCTTTCTCTGTCCCTGTCTTTCTCTAACTACCTGTCTCTGTCTCTTTCTGTGTAATACATGTATATGCATACACATGAATAGTTGTATTTATATGGGTTTCTTGTGTATGTGGAATAAATAAATATATATATATATATGCAATATAGATGTGTGTATAATAAATATCTACATTATACTTATACACGTATATGTTGCAGATGAATTTCTTTACTTCAAAAGTTTTGTGTTCTCATTTAGCTTGAAATGCCTTCCATCAGTACAGATGAAAACAGTTCTCTACAATCCTATCTTATATTCATCTTTTCTATATATTTTCTCTCCAAGTTTAGTCTTTATTTTAACCCTGCCTTTAACCCTGATCCCATGTCTAATTTAAAGACAGCGACAGAGAGGAAAAGACAGAGAGAGGGATGGAGAGGAAGGAAAAAAAGGAGAGAGAGAGAGAAACAAAGAGGGTGGGGCAGACAGGAAAGGAGGAACAGACAGATGGAGGGAGAGTCTATTATATCACCACCCGGGGGGCAATCTCTCAGATCTCCCACGAAATTTCTCAAAGTTTGGGGGTGTCTTATTCTAGGATCTCCAGAATACAGGCGTCCTTTCTGGGAAAGTTTTTCAGCGTACACTGTGGAAATTAGATATAATGTTCTCCAAATGTGAAGAAAAAAAAACTTTAGATGTTTCTTTCAAAATGTATTTTAATTTTTAATTTATGGAATAAAATAAGCGTTTCCACAACATAGTACAATTAAATAAATATGATCACACATGCAACTGCAAATACACAACTTGCTATTTGTTTCAAATTTACAACAGAGCCATGTAAATTTCTTATTTTATTTCTTTTTTTCCCTTCCCTCACTCCTATTTCTTCTTATTTTTTTTTTAAGTACAAAGGTCTAGTTCTTAAATTCCAGAACATTACAGAAAGCTAATTTCATCATTTAAATAGTTTTCTCTGTAGAGCTATCAAGGACCAGGCATTTTATCTTGCTGACCCAACACACACCTTTCAGATGGGAAACTGAGGCTCAAAGATATTAAATAATATTTTTTTTGTCCTTTGTTTATAAACACATCTATTATAGCATGGGTGTGGCTCTTGATTTGTGCATGAAATGGATTTATTTCAAGCAGAATTGCATAATATCATCATCCTCAGTCTCTCCTGATTCATCAAAGTTCAATAACAGAACAAGTTAAGATGACTGATTATGGCTGGGGTTTCAGTGAATGGCTTTGCTATCTTTAGTGTCTGATCAACTTCCAAACACTCCATACTACCTGATCCAATAGTCTTCATGGTCATTGGACCAAATTATTCTCATCCACTGATGCCCCTGAAAAAAAGTCTTCATGTGTTTAGGGTAGATACTCCCCTAATTCACCATTTGAAACTTCTCTGTTATCTTCAACTTGGCTTAGCTCATCAACCAAGATGGTTTACAAGGGTGGTCACTGAATTTGCTACAATTTCTTGGAGCCACAGAGGATAGTGGACATCAAAAAGGGCATGAACAGTCCTGAAAAGGGACCAGTAAGGCCTCCCATTAGGGATTCTAATTTTCAATAAACTCTTAAATACCCTTAAATAATATAAGGTTATCCATACGGGTAAGCAACTAGTAAGTGACTATGATGGGTTGAATCCAACTGGTGACCTTGACAAAGTCCATTATTAAAACCACTGTATCATGCTGCTTCCCTCTAAATAAATGTGTCCAAATAAAATAGGGATAATTATGGTTATCCCATTTCCAATTTTGGTATTTTGACCTATAGAATATAAGCTCCTTGAGAGTAGGAGTTATTTTCCATTCCTTTTTATCCTCTCTATTGAGCACTGTTCTTTAAAAATAGTAAAAAACTGAATTCTGACTGTATGTAATTAGAGAAAATGCTAGCGTGAATAAAGACTAATTTCCCACTGGAGTATCAGTCTTATCACTAGGAATTCCAGGGTAGAGAGGGAAAGAAGCATAAAAGACCTAGAGACAAATTCGTTGGATTCCATTTCATAGAAAGAGATGTCAAGAGAACCCTAGAGACTCAACTAAAAAACTACTAGAAACAATTCACAACTTTAGCAAAGTGGCAGAATTCAAAATTAATCCACATAAATCATCAGCATTTTTATATATTACCAACAAAGTTCAGCAGCAAGAGATACAAAAAGAAATTCCATTTCAAATAACAGATGATAGGATAAAATATTTGGGAATCTATCTGCCAAGGAAAAGTCAGAAACTATACGAACTAAACTACAAAACACTTTCCACACAAATAAAATCAGACCTAATCAATTGGAAAAACATTAAGTGCTCATGGGTAGGCAGAGCGAACATAATAAAAATGACAATACTACCCACACTGATCCACTTATTTAGTGCCATACCAATCAAACTCCTAAGAAATTATTTTACAGATCTAGAAAAAATAGTAGCAAACTTCATTTGGAAGAACAAAAGGTCAAGGATCTCAAGGGGATTAATGAAAAAAAAGGCAGATGAAGGTGGCCTTGCTGTACCAGATCTAAAACTATATTATAAAGCAGCGGTCATCAAAACCGTTTGGTACTGGCTAAGGAATAGAGCAGTCGATCAGTAGTACAGGATAGGTTGTCAGGACAATCTAGGCAATAACCTTAACAATTTAGTGTTTGATAAACCCAAAGACCCTAGTTTTTGGGATAAGTACTCACTATTCGGCAAAAACTGCTGGGAAAATTGGAAACTAGTGTGGAAGAAATTAGGGCTTGACCCATACCTAACACCACATACCAAAATAAGATCTAAATGGGTTCATGATCTGGATATAAAGAGTGATTTTGTAAACAAATTAGAGGAACGTAATATAGCTTACTTCTCAGACCTGTGGAGAAGGAATAAATTTATGTCCAAAGAAGATCTGGAACTCCTAATTGAACACCAGATAGATAATTTTGATTATATTAAGTTAAAAAGTTTCTGTACAAATAAAACTAATGCAGACAAGATTAGGAGGGAAGCATCAAATTGGGAAATCATCTTTACATTTAATGGTTCTGATAAAGGCCTCATTTCTAAAATATATAGAGAATTGTCTCATATATACAAGAATTCAAGCCACTCTTCAATAGATAAGTGGTCAAGGGATATGAACAGACAATTTTCAGATGATGAAATTAAAACCATCTCTAGTCATATGAAAAGTTGCTCCAAATCACTATTGATCAGAGAAATGCAAATTAAGACAACCCTGAGGTACCACTACACACCTGTCAGATGGGCTAAAATGACAGGAAAAAAAACGAGAATGGTGGAGGGGATGTGGGAAAACTGGGACACTAATACTTGTTGGTGGAACTGTGAACGGATCCAACCATTCTGGAGAGCAGTTTGGAGCTATGCTCAAAAAGTTATCAAACTGTGCATACCCTTTGACCCAGCAGTGTTTCTACTGGGCCTATATCCCAAAGAGATCTTAGAAGAGGGAAAGGGCCCCACATGTGCAAGAATGTTTGTGGCAGCCCTTTTTGTAGTGGCTAGAAATTGGAAACTGAAGGGATGCCCATCAATTGGAGAGTGGCTGAATAAATTATGGTATATGAATGGTATGGAATATTATTGCTCTGTAAGAAACGACCAGCAGGACGATTTCAGAGAGGCCTGGAGAGACTTGCATGAACTGATGCTGAGTGAAACGAGCAGAACCAGGAGATCATCATACACAGCATGATGATCAATTCTGATGGACATGGTTCTCTGCAACAAAGAATTGTCTCAAACCAGTTCCAGTTGTTCACTGAAGAAAACCATATACACCCAGAGAGAGTAATATGAAATATGGACCACAACATAACATTTTCATGATCTCTATTGATATGTATTTGTATTGTGTTGCCTTTCTCTGATTTTCTTTTTTTTTTCTTGTAGATAGGATTTTTCTTGCATAACTTGTCAAGTAATTCAACATTATTAACATGTCATGGACTTCCTGCCATCTAGGGGAGGGGAGGGGACTGGGGGTAAAATTTGTAATGGAAAGCTTTGTAAAGATCAATGCTGGGGAACTACCCATACATATGTTACACAAATAAAAAGCTTTAATAAAAATAAATAAGTAAATAAAATTAAAAAAAAAAGAAACAGATGTCAAGACACTAACTTAGCTTTGATCCACACAAAAATGTACTTGACCATTGTCAAAACTCTAGATATATGATTGTGGGATATGCTCAAAAGAAGGCCCAAGGAAACCGATTGTTCAGCAGCCTATGCTTTTTCCCATCAGTTTTCAGAAGTATTATTAGAATAAGGATGCATTTGAATTTTTTGTTTCTACTATAAGACATTTATGACTTCTTTCTGTGACTAAATATTCACTAGAAGCAGAACTGATTGATTTGTCAAGGATGTGTTTGATTTCTGTATCTATGTCATCTGGGTCCTGTCCTTGTGCTCAGTTCATAAGTCCCAAGGTAAATAATGCTACAGAAAAATGTTTCTACTCTGAAAAGATGAAGGGAAAGATAAAAGAGAGGGAAACAGGAAAACAACAAAGAAGGGAGGAAAGAAGATCAGAAGGAGGGAAGGAAGAAGGGAAGGAAAGAAAAAGGGAAGGAAGAAAGGAAGGAAGGAAGAAGAATGAGGGAAGAAGGAAGGGAGGGAGGGAAGAAAGAGGGAAGCGGGAGGAAGAAACAAAAGAGAGGAGAGGGAGTGTGAAGGAAGGAAGAAAGGGAAGGAGAGAAAGGAGAGAGGAAGGAAAGAAAGCCATTGGTAGATGTCACCATGACTCAATAGAATGGAAAATTCAAGTTTTGTTACAAATGTGCATCATTCACCTGGGTTATTTATGAAGGATAACAATCTAAGCAGCTCACAGATTCTCCCAGCCAAAACACTTTTCAAGAAGATGATGTTTTGTCAATACATTTTGATGACAGTGATGGTGTTCTCATTCATCATGACAAGAGACTTGGGTGTTCTGATAATTCTTGACCATTTTCTCAGATAAAATAAGTAGCATCTGATTTACTCGCGTCTTTAAAGAATAAATAAATCAGCCATATCACAGAGAGTTACAGTGGTTGGACCTATGTCCCATTTTTTCTTTATATATCAAGTGGAGCTGAGGATTTGCAGAAAAGTCTAAATGAATGGACTCTGCAGCTAGCAGCAGTAAAATGTATTATGGCAAGAACTATACAATTCACACTCCATGTTCTAAAGAAACTGGGTTTTAATGAAAGCCCACTGCAACTGCTTACAGCAAATGTAAACTTCCAAATTTATCTGTTTGCTACATTCTTTTATTGGCTGCTCCAGTTGCCTTCCCTCCATTTCCTCCTCTGCTTTTATGTGTGTGAGTGATAAATTGTTCATGTTTTACATTTGATATTTGGTTTATCTCTTTATTTGGTATTCATTTTGCATTGAAAATGGAATGAGTCTTTAGAATAACACAGTCGATATCGAATTTAAAAATTGCTATTGGGCATATGCTGCCTAAGAAGGTTATCTGATCTCTAACTTAATCATGGGAAAATATTGCTATGGGGGGAAGCTGGGTTGGTAACAATGAGAGGTCTAGGCTTTTGTGAAATTTATTTAACTATAAAGCCATTATAAGGCATTAATATAGAATTCTCTTACTTTCTGCCACAGTTAGATGGAATTTATTCTATAAAGTTATTGAATTTGAGCAAAAATGGATGGGTAATTGCAAAATGTCTGTGATGATGCTTAAGTCAATCTGAAAGTATTATCGAGACAGTGAAGATTTGCTGGATATACAGAAATGTAAAGCAAACAAGAAATGTTTTTCTGCCATTTAAAAGTTGAGATGCAGGAGGAAGATATTGTATTATATATCTAGACCCCTCCCTGGAAGAGTGGTTACCTAAAAAGCAGATGGAGAGCAATAGATTTCAAATGTTTGATAGGTATTGCAAAAGGTTCTCTAGTACATTTTGTAGCTATACAAATGGAGTAATTGCCTCTTTGTCTGCTTCTTCTAGGACTATAAAAATAGACACATCACTTTCTCATTATAACTCCATACTTGAAGAGCTCCATTTATATTGTGTTAATGGTTTTTGTAAATATTTACCTTATGTAGTTTAAGAGAGTTATTAGAATGTTAACTTAATATAGTCCTCTGTAGAACAGGCTGTTAGCCAAAGCAATAGCACACGTCCCAACTCTCTGGATTTCCCCATTTCTGAATGTGATAGTAAGAGGGGAAAAATAACAATCCATCCATCCCACACCATTCACTGCAGGTCCTGCATTTTTATTCTCACCTTGCTTGATTTAAGGAGATGCGTTAAAGTCATTCTGCTCTATTACTTTTTAAAATATATTTATTTCATTCTGAACTTAAGAAATAAAACAAGCATTCCCATAACATAGTAGAATTGAAAAAATATGATTGTATATGAAACTACAAATCTATTATGTACAACTTGCTATTCCTTTGAGATATAGGATAAAATTATCATGTAACTTTTTGTCCCTTTTTTCCTTTTCCCTCACTAGATGACTATCATGAGACACAAATTGCAAATTATACATGCATATATGCAGATGTGTGTATATTATGTATGTATGCAAAACCATTCTATACATATTTCTATTAACTAATTCTTTCTCTAGAAGCAAAAAGTGTCTTCCTTCATATTTCATTTCTTGTTAATTTGGATGTTTATAATAGTCAAAGTTGACCAAAATTTTCTTAAAAAAATATTGCTGTCATTGTTTTTAGTATTATCTTGGTTCTGTTTATTTTGTTCTTCATTGTTTTGTATAGATCTATTATATTATTTGCTGAAGAACTCTCCAGATGTTTTCACCAGGGTACGACTGTTCTATTTTAGACTAATTGGTGATGTATGTCTTGCATAGAACAGCAAACACAAACCTAATTAATGCAACTGGGAAATATTTAACAAAGACACACATACATGCATGAATATATGTGTTTAACATATATGTGTGTATATAACATGTGTGTCTGTAAATTGACCATTGGTTTTATAAATCATTATGAGGCTTTTGAGATTTATGCTTTACCCTACGCTTTAGAAAGCGTCTTGGGATGATATGGTTCTATGTGGTCTGCTCTGAAAATAACAGAGTCTATCTCTACCGAAGGTGCGATTAGAACTCAGACTTTCTCTCCTGCTCAGCTAGTGCTCTTCATGCAATGCCCCATGGCTGCTTCTAGGAAGAGGTATATATGACTTTTCCATCTCTGATATCTGAACACAAACCTTAACAACCATAAAGGTCATTTCCATTATGATCATCTTGAAAGCCTGGGATAAAGGACAGCTCCCTGAGCTTAGGTTTGACAAATTAATCAGAAGGAAAGGCAGGGGACAACAACTTACAGTTGGAGCTAAACAAGATTCCTTCCTACTTGACTCTGACCAAATGATTTTGACATGAAGCTATTCAGTGAATAGGAATTAATGGCGTCGTACCAACCTAGTCACTTCTGAATAGCTCTAATTGTTAGGAAGTATGTTCATTTTTTTTGTTTGTTTTGTTTTTCTAATATCAAGACATGGATTTTTAATATGTTCTCTGGGGACAAGATTGAAAAACATTTTTTTAAAGTAAAACACACTTTCAACTGTAAAAAAAAAAAAGAACAGGAAAAAAAGACTATATAAGAGACCTAACTTCTTTAAAATATACTTTTTACACACATATTAAATCTTGGCCTTGGGGCAGCTGGGTTCTGCAGTAAATAGAACACTAGCCCTGAAGCCAAGAAGACCTGGGTTCAGATCTGACCTCAGACACTTAACTTAGCACTTCCTAGCTATGTGACCCTGGTCAAGTCACTTAACCCCAATTGCCTCAGCAAAATAATAATGATAATAAAATAAAATAAAATAAAATCTTGGCCTTTCTTTGGTTATGTATTTCCACTAAACTACTAGCTTAATATGTTATAGCTTATTAATAATAATGATAAAGATAATAATAATAAACAAGAAATCCACCTTATACCACTTACCTCAGGGAGCCATACTCATCTCCCTTGCTTTTGGTTTATTCTTATTACCATTGTCAATTCAATGGGATGCCAAAATATATTGTTCATGGGGCAGCTAGGTGACACAGTGGATAGAGCACCAGCCCTGAAGTCAGGAGGACCTGAGTTTAAATCTGGCCTCAGACACGTAACACTTCCTAGCTGTGTGACCCTAGGCAAGGCACTTAACCCCAATTGCCTTAGGGGAAAAAAAGAAAGAAAACTTAGAAATTCTCTATTTTATTAAATGTGTATTTAATATGCGTGTGTGTTGTTCAAAACAAAACTGAAATCTACTCTGATAATACAGAAAAATGTTATATTAGGAACTTTCTATTTTAAATAGAATAGAATAGAATAGAATAGAATAGAATAGAAAAGATTAAAATCTTTTTATAATTCATCTCCTAAAAGAAAATAAACTTTTAAAAAAGAGACAAAGAGAAAAAAGGAAGGAAGGAAGGAAGAAAAGAAGGAAGGAAGGAAAGAAGAAAGGAAGGAAGGAAAGAAGGAAAGAACAAAGGAAGGAAGGAAGGAAGGAAGGAAGGAAGGAAGGAAGGAAGGAAGGAAGGAAGGAAGGAAGGAAGGAAGGAAGGAAGGAAGGAAGGAAGGAGGGAAGGAAGGAAGGGAAGGAAGGGAAGGAGGAAGGCAGGGAGGGAGGGAGGGAAGGAGGCAGGGAGGGAGGAAGGAAGGAAGGAACGAAGGAAGGAAGGAAAGAAGG